>CM060446.1:76436633-76806077 GCA_030545235.1 Helianthus tuberosus | reverse complement strand
GAAAGATTTCAAGTTAAAACTCATAATGCTGCAGAATACTGACTTGTATACAAATGTTAATGATGAACACGGTATATTTAGCAATTGATACAACAAACCTTCAAGAACAAGTAGGATCAAAACCCTAAAATAAAAGCAGATTGTCTAAAACGAAAGTGAAAGAGATAGAGGGACGTACCTGATTTCTCAGCATTAATGAATCGATTTTCACCTTGGTTGGTTTGTTTTATACACCGCCTCTCCTTCTTGTACTATAACTAGTTGATGCCCGCCCCGCTCGCGTTGAGGGGCGATGGACGAATAATTCTGTTACAGTATGAAGTGTAAGGGGGTAAAATGTAATAATGGTTTAGGAATAATAAGAAGGGTTGGGTGGTCAATAGTATAAGTCTAGGGGGTTAAGTGTAATATAGGTTGTTGATAGTTGAGAATCGTTGTAACTGTATAAGTAACAGAATTAACGATTCAATGAGATAGCTTGATTGATTGTAACTTCTTTTCTCTCTGTGTTCTTGTTTCTATCATATCAAGTGGTATCAGAGCTTCCGATCCTCGGAAGTTCTTGAATTCAACCCTAATTCGTTCAATTTTCATTCAAATTCCATTCAATTGTAACCGAATTGATCAGTTGTTGATCAATTCATCCGTGATTTCATTTCATTCTCTGTAATTGATTACTTGTTCAATCAATTACCCGAATCGCATCCATGGCAACTCGTAGTCAATCGTTAGAACAAAGAATTGCAGATCATGATGCTGTATTACAAAGATTGGAGATAGCCACTGGGTCCAATTTAACAGAATTGGAAGCTATCAAATCAGCAATGAACCATAGTAATCAAGAAATTGAAGCTGTTAAGATTCAGTTAGATCTCAATTCCTCAAAATTACAGTCACAAATGGAAGCAATTATGCAGGGGATTCAGTCACTAAATGGTGCAAGGAATCATCAAACAGAAGGGCTGGTTAATCATCCATTCAATGATATGAGAGGGAACAATTATAGCCGTTTAGCCAAGATTGAATTCCCAAAGTTCAATTGTACTAATGTAGAAGGCTGGTTATGCAGAGTAGAGCATTTCTTCTCTATTGATGCTACTCCCGAGAATCAAAAGGTAAGATGTGCTATCATTCATTTAGAAGATATGGCATTATTATGGCATCAAGCATTTGTGAGATCTAGAGGGGGTTCCATTGAGGGGTTAACTTGGGGGGAATACAAGAATTTTATTTCTTCAAGGTTTGCTACGACAATGGATTGTCATGCTATGGCTGCATTAGCATCCATTAAGCAAACAGGGTCCATTCAAGAATTCTGCAATGAATTTGACTTAGCCTTGACCAGGGTAAGTATTCCGGAAGAATATGTTATTAGTTTGTTTTTGAGAGCTCTTAAACCAGAAGTGGGGAATCCTATTAAACTGTTAAGGCCAAGAACCTTACCTGAAACATATATGTTGGCCAGAACCCAAACAGAAAACTTGACTTTGTTACAACCAGGTCATTATAAAGCACCCTACAAGCCTTCTTACAAACCCAATGATTCATATTCTAAATCTGTCTTTAACCCTGCACCAATATCTTCTACCAATTTACCCTTATTACCGGCACCCCCTATTAAACCAAGATACACCAAAACCTTATCCACTAAAGAAATTGCTGAAAAAAGAGCAAAGGGGAATGTTTTGGGTGCAATGAAAGATATACTTCTACACATCAATGTAAAAATAAGCAATTGTTTTCCATTGAAATATGGGATGATGATGATACAGTGGAACAAGATGAATCTGCATTACAAGAGCTGTTAGAACCACAGATATCACTGAATGCTATTATGGGGGTGATTTCTTATTCAACCATGAAGGTTATGGGATCTATTGGAACTAAGGTTTTACATATACTCATAGATTCTGGATCTACACATAATTTTGTAGATGAAAAACTGGCTGCCAGAATGAGATGTCCTACAAAAGAAATACCACCAATGAAGATCACAGTAGCTGATGGGAATCTGATGAATTGTACCAAGATGTGTGAGAACATGAAATGGGTGATGCAGAGGAATTGGTTTACCACTGATGTGTTACTCATTCCATTGGCCAATTATGATATGGTGCTAGGCATTCAATGGTTACAAGGTTTGGATGACATCACTTGGAACTTTAAGGATCTCACAATGAAATTTAAGGTTCAAAACAAGGTCTGTGAATTGAAAGGTGAAAAGAATAATGCAGTGTCTTTATGCACTAGTGAGAAATTGGATGATATTTTGTCAAACTATAGCCAGTGCTCAGTTGTTCAGTATGCAACCAGCAGCAGATGAAAGTGTAATTCATGAACCTGTGGTACAAGGGAAGCAAAATCTGCAGCAAGTGGACAGTTTGTTACAAAAATATGAAATGGTATTTGCTACACCCACCACCTTACCACCAAAAAGGTCTTGTGATCACCAAATTATTCTCAAAGAAGGGGTCAATGTGATTGCTCAAAAGCCTTATAGATACCCTGCTGCCCAAAAAGATGTTATTGAGAAAATGACTCAGGAATTACTAGACATGGGAATAATCAGAGAAAGTACAAGTGCATTTGCAGCTCCAGTTGTATAGGTAAAGAAAAAAGATGGGACTTGGCGAATGTGTGTGGATATAGGAAGCTCAATGAAGCAACTGTAAAAAACAGTTTCCCTATTCCTTTAATAGATGAACTACTTTATGAATTGGGTGGATCTACTGTATTCTCCAAACTGGATCTGAGATCCGGATACCATCAGGTTAGAATGCACGAACCTGACATTCACAAGACAGCATTTCGAACTCATCAAGGTCATTTCGAGTTCCTAGTTCTTCCTTTTGGACTCACGAATGCACCAACCACATTCCAAGCTCTCATGAATACTACCTTCAAACCTTTACTGAGGAAATGTGCATTGGTATTTTTTGATGACATATTAGTCTACAGTTCATCTCTGTCACAACACTTAAAGGATTTGGAAGCTGTATTTGAACTCTTCAAATCCAATTCCTTATTAGCTAAAAAATCTAAATGCACATTTGCTGGGTCTAGTGTGGAGTATCTGGGCCATGTGATTACAAAGGAAGGGGTAAGTACAGATCCTAAAAAGATTGAAGCAGTAGTTAATTGGCCTGTTCCTACAACAATTAAACAGCTGAGAGGATTCTTGGGCCTGGCAGGCTACTACAGAAGATTTATTAAATCTTTTGGATCAATTGCTAAACCCCTCAATAATCTGTTGAAAAAAGATGCTTTTGGCTGGAATAAAGAGACTCAGCAGGCTTTTGAACAGTTAAAGGTTGCTTTGACTACTGCACCAGTCTTAGCTTTACCTGACTTTTCTAAAGTCTTTATCCTTGAAACTGATGCCTCTTCTAAGGGTCTAGGGGCTGTATTGATGCAAGACAGCCATCCATTGACATATGTGAGTAGGTGTATTTCTGTCAAACAACAAGCTATGTATGTGTATGACAAGGAGCTACTGGCCATTTTAATGGCAGTCAAACATTGGCATCATATCTGATGCAAAAGCACTTTATCATCAGAACAGATCAAAGGAGCTTGAAGTATTTGCTGGAACAAAAAGTTAGTACACCATTGCAACAAAAATGGTTAGCTAAACTTTTATGTTATGACTATGAAATTGTGTATAAAGAGGGAACTGAAAATAAAGGAGCTGATGCCTTGTCCAGAGTCGAAGGGTTAGCTTTGTTTGAATTGAACCTGAGCTCCATTGATCCATGTTTATGGACTCGTATTCAAAACAGTTGGCTGAATGATGACAAATTGCAGCAAATTATTCAAATTTTGACACAGGGAACTCAGGTCAAACATTGGATGTGGGATGGAACTATTTTGAAAAGGAAGAATAAAGTGGTGATTGGAAAAGATGATCAGTTAAGACAAGATATATTGCATTTGTGCCATTCTTCCCCTGTTGGAGGACACTCAGGCTATTACCCTACATTGCAGCGACTGAAACAGTTGTTTTATTGGAGAAAATGTGATTCGGATGTGAAACAGTGGGTAAAAGCTTCTCAAGTATGTCATAGGGCGAAATATGAGCGAGTGGCAAGCCCGGGGTTCCTACAACCTTTACCAACTCCTAATTCAATCTTTACTGACATTTCTATGGATTTCATAAGTGGGCTACCAAGGGTCAATGGGAAAGACACTATCTTAGTAGTTGTGGACAGGTTTACAAAGTATGGCCATTTTATTGCCATAGCCCATCCTTACACTGCCACTCATGTAGCTCAGGTGGTATTTGACAATATTTTTAAGCTACATGGATGTCCTAGTACCATTGTTTCGGATAGAGATCCTATATTCGTGAGCAGATTCTGGAAAGATTTCATGAAACTCCAAGGAATTCAATTGGCATTTTCTTCTGCTTACCATCCACAATCAGATGGCCAAACAGAAGTTTTAAATCGATGTTTGGAGACATACCTCAGGTGCATGGTTATGGATGATCCAAAAGCTTGGCCTAAATGGTTAACTTTGGCTGAATGGTGGTACAACACCACCAATCACTCAGCTATTGGAATGTCTCCGTATGAAGCCTTATACGGAATATCTCTGCCCATACATATTCCATATATACCGAATGAAACAAAGATTGAATCTTTGGAGGAATTATTTCGAATGCGGGAAATTAAGATAGTTACCTTGAAGGCTAATTTGGAGAAGGCACGAAATCGAATGAAGCAATTGGCTGATAAGCACAGGTCCGATAGGCAATTCAAGGTGGGAGATTGGGTTTATGTGAAGCTGCAACCCTATGTTCAAACATCTCTCAGACAGCACTATAATAAAAAATTAGGTCCTAAATTTTTTGGCCCTTTTGAGATCTTGGAGAAAATAGGAGCAGTTGCTTACCGATTGAGCTTACCTGAGGAATCAAAACTGCACCCCACATTTCATGTATCTTTGCTTAAAGCAGCTCCGGGACCAGCTTCGAATGTCACACCCTTACCGGAATTACCAACTGTGTCGATACAACCAAGAGCTATTATTGATCGAAAATTGTTAAAGAAAGGATCTCGAGCCGGAGTACAGGGATTAATTCATTGGCAGGGGTTACCAGTGACAGAGGCAACATGGGAAGATCTTGAAGAATTGAAAAAGCGTTTTCCTAATTTTGAATTTTGAGGACAAAATTCATGTTAATGGAGGGAGTATTGTTACAGTATGAAGTGTAAGGGGGTAAAATGTAATAATGGTTTAGGAATAATAAGAAGGGTTGGGTGGTCAATAGTATAAGTCTAGGGGGTTAAGTGTAATATAGGTTGTTGATAGTTGAGAATCTTTGTAACTGTATAAATAACAGAATTAACGATTCAATGAGATAGCTTGATTGATTGTAACTTCTTTTCTCTCTGTGTTCTTGTTTCTATCATATCAAATTCTCAACAAATTAAAAACAGTACTATAGTTTTATTAGAAAGGAAAACTAAAACGACGACAAGATCGTAATTTTTAGCAGGGGTAAATTCGTAATTTTTAGCTAGGAGAAAACCATGATTTTATTTTGAACTGGGGAAAAACGTAATTTTGAATTGAGGGTGCAAGCGTAATTTTTAACCGAGGGGAAAATCGTAATTTTTAACTGGGGGCAAAAGCATATTTTTACTTTGAACTGGGGGCAAAAACGTAAATTTAAACTGGGGGCAAAAACGTAATTGTAAAGTGGGAGTAAAATAATAAACTGGTGTAAAAGCGTAACTTTGAGATATGGGGAAAACATAATTTTATTTTGAGCTGGCGTGAAAACGTTATTTTGGCGGAGGGTAAAATTGTAATATTTGAACCGAGGGCATATTCGTAATTCTTAGCTGGGAGCAACAGGGTAATTACTTTTTGCACTTGGGGTGAAAACATTGGGGACAAAAACGTAAATTCAAAGTGGAAAAAAAATAATAAACTGGTTGGTCCAATGGTTTATTGTCAGCCGCCCATTTCAACCAATGGCAGGGAAACACTATTCCCTGCCATGGTAAATGTAGATGTAGGAAATTTTATATATGTTTTTTTTTGTAAATTACAAGTTTTGCACAAAATTGCAGGCGTTGTCTTTTAAAGTAAAAGTTGACAAAAACCGTAGCCGGAACTGTGCCCGAAATGTACCCATTATACCTGATACCCAGAACCGGGTATGATTTTTTCAGCCAAAGAATGGAACCGTACCCGATTTTTCTATATGTTTTTTTAATTTTATATATCTGTAATATTTTAAGTTTCTAGTATATATGCACTTTTATGTTATTTGTTTATATGTTACATATTGATTTATATGATTTTTAGTAAAAAAAAACTTGGAACCAGGTTTCTTTATACCCAAACACATGGTTTTTTATACCCGGTTCTTGAAGAACCAGTTCCATACCTGAACTGGAACCGGGTACACTATGTATGGGCTGGCCAATTTAGGGCCTAAAATTTGAGGTTTTCTTTTTACGATTTACATTGAATAATTGAACAACAAACATTAAAGGAAAAACATGTGGATTAGTCTTCTTGCTTTATTCACAAATAACACACTGATAATGTCAAGTTTTACTCTTATAATATAACCAAAAGTATATTTTAGTTCACGGGGCTAAATCGGTTGTTTTTAGTTTGGTTCTTCCCTATAATAATTTTGATCCTTACAAAAATATAATATAATGAAGTTGTTTGAAGAAAACAAAGATATGAAAACAACTTATGATTCTTTGGCAACCAGATTTAACATCACATTTGTAAACTCAAAAGAAAGAGGTAATCGCGTAGCATAGTTTTTTTTCTAGCAAGTCTCTTAGTTTCTATGCAACCATAGATGAGATGAGTTTCATAACCAAAAACAAAAACCCTTGCCAAGATCTAAAAAGTTACTCTTCATTCCCCAGCATGCGTTCTTCCATGATGCTCAACCGGTACAAACCGTTCTCCATGTGGCCACTTACAGATTGTGGGGATGTAAAAAACATTTGAAAGAGTCAAAACCTTACCCATGGTGAGTTGAAGCACCACGGAACCGATCCCTGCCACACCAGCGTGTTCATTGTTGTCCAAAATCACCTCATGATTCATTCACCATTGTTTCAAACTTTTGAACCACATAAATATTTTTTATATATAATTATTAATCTCAAGCAGAATAGCTATTCGAAGCTCATGAACTAAAAGCACCTTAGACACTAATGATTTAATATTGTGAGAGAATGATTCAAGATGATCTCATTCATTCATAATGATATCCTTATATAGTTACAGTATGATCTCCTAAATATGGACATAATGAATACAAATCAATTTACAAATCATTGCCAAATAATCACAACACTAATAATGGCACAATATATGCAATTACACCCCCGTAGTCGAAGCGGGAGGTGGCCGAATGCTGAGACTGAACCGAAAGTCATAAAAGAGAACTCTTGGAAGACCCTTTGTGAAGATGTCGGCGATCTGATAGCGAGTGGGGACGTGAAGAACTCGAACATGACCATGCTGAACCTGCTCGCGAACAAAGAGAATGTCGAGCTCAATATGCTTCGTCCGTTGATGCTGGACATGATTTCCAGAAAGATAAATGGCACTCACATTATCACAGTACACACAATATCCAGACGTAGAACGCCGAGTGTCAGGGCATCCGGCCCAATCGGCATCTGTATAAGCAATTAATGAAAGTTTCGAGGTAGATCCGAGATGTAAGCCGTAGTCCGTGGTTCCCTGAAGATATCGAATAATGCGCTTGAGAGCATTCCAATGATCAATAGTCGGTGAGTGCATGTGCATGCAAACTTGTTGAACTGAGTAAGTTATATGAGGCCGTGTGAACGTGAGATATTGCAATGCGCCAGCTAAACTTCGAAAGGTCGTGGGATCTTCGAAAAGAGGACTAGAAGTGCTGCTGAATTTGGACTGAGTATCAACAGGGGTGGCCGCGGGTTTGCAAGATTCCATTCCTGCACGTTGTATGGTATCCTTCGCATAAGACTGCTGAGATAGGAACATGGTATCCCTAGTGCGAGTGACGTGGATGCCCAGAAAATATGTCAAGGGTCCAAGGTCTTTCATTGCAAACTCTCCTGCAAGAACAGTCATTAACTGTTTTCGAAGACTGTCTGAGGAAGTGGTCAAAATGATGTCATCCACGTAGATTAGTAATTATGTAACTTGGGAACCATTATGATATATGAATAACGAGTTGTCAGACTTGCTCTACTTAAAACCCTGCAAAAGAATAAAGTCAGTGAAACGTTGATACCAGGCCCGAGGAGCCTGCTTAAGTCCATAGAGAGACTTCTTTAAGCGGCACACATGATCTGGGAAGTTGCGATGTCGAAACCCCATAGGTTGATACATGTACACAGTTTCATCCAGATGACCATGAAGAAAAGCATTGGTTACATCCAGTTGATGTATGAACCATGACTGAGAGAGAGCCAGGGATAAGACAGTCTGGATGGTGTTTGGTTTAACCACTGGGCTAAATGTTTCGCCACATTCAATGCCCACTTGTTGTTTGCGACTATCACAGACGAGACGTGCCTTATAACGTTCCAAACTGCCGTCAGATTTGAACTTGTGCTTAAAGAGCCACATACACCTGATAATATTCATGTCTGGTGTTCTTGGGAAAAGTTCCCAGGTCTTGTTCTTAATTAAAGCACTAAACTCATCATTCATGGCATTATACCATTCTGGCGTGGACAAAGCAGTTTGAGGGGTCTTGGGTATGGGGACGATGGTAGAAGTGTGAAGGTCAAATAGTTGGCGAGGTTTGGAAATACCGTCCTTGGAACGCGTTCTCATGGAACGTGATAGTGGAGGGACCGGTTGTGGTGGAGAAGGGTTAGTGGATGGAGGGGAGGTGTCGGGTGGGTTTGGCACAGTAGGTTGGGCCGGATGTTTTGGCCGTCTGGAGTAGGTAAGTGTTTTGGTCAAAAATCAGGCTAGGATAATGCAACCAAATCTTTGTTGTGAGGAATGATGCTTGAACAAATGTATGAAAAACTTGCAAATGAAATGAACAATTGACACAAGGATTTGTACGAGGAAAAAGCCCTTGATCAAGAGTTGATCTCCGGCATAAAAAACCTCGGGTGATGGAAACTACCGATCACCAACTATAATTAGACAAATGATTGTTACAACTCGGGATGATAATAAGCTTGTTACAAGGTGTCACGGCCCCCGACCCGGTTTGACCCGTTTCAGGAGCCGCCGGACAGAAAATCCCGTGGTATTTATTTAACAGCGAAAGATTTCTTCAGGGTCTTTTTAAAACCAAAATTTCCCGATTATTTTATTTCACAATTCGGGATAAAACCCCGGTAATTTACAATCATATGATTTCACGGAGAAACCTTTATTTTACAAAACATGTTTCTTTATTTTATACTGAGCCACATCCTTAAGCTTTGTAGTGCTTCGCGGCACTTTTCCTGGATCACAACAGATCACCTGAAACATGTTTGAAAAAGGTTTGTGTCAGCGGGAAATAATGGTGAATCATTCTTTTTATGAAAATGACTCGTTTGTTATAATTTACAGTATTAAGAGCGATTACAATGTTTCCATATATCAACCAACTACCCACAGTATTTGTCACTCGAACATCCATCGGTAACCTCAGAGTCCAATGGTGTCTGTGACTATGGTCATATCACCCCTTGGCTAACCCGTTGTCCAATGGTGAAGTTTATCAAGTAATGTATACAAAACCCCACATACCGGCTGTAATTTGGTGACTACAAAGACTTAATCCCTGTAATTATAACCTTGAAAATAAACATGCTTTTGAAATCAAATTTGATAAAAAGAGAATGACTCACATTGCAGATTTATATGAGCAGAGCTTAGCCTACTGATTAGCCTTTTAACCTAAATTTAATAACATGCACACGAACTCGGTTAGTAACTAATACAACATTTACGATAACTCACGAGATTAAACCTTCACAATTAATGACAAAGTGCGATACTTAAACATCCATCGAATTAACGACGAACGACAAAGCATAAACCCTAATGTGGGCAGCACTTAAACATCCATTGGATAGTTTAATCGATCGGACATTGAATCGTAGCAGCGATCGAGTTATTACCCTGTTTTGCGGCAGCGTTTCGTGAATTGTGTGTGTTTAATAGTAAATAGACGATATATCGAAGTGTAAAACGAATTTTAACGTCGTTCAAGTGCCAAAATTCAAGTCCCAAACCCCACTATTTATACCTGAATTTTGACCCCCTCGCGTGACGCGAGGGGTACCCCCGTAGGCGTCGCGTGGCACGAGGGGTCACACCCTACCATAGGGTAGCCCCGTGAGTTTGTAGCCTTGCTGAGTCGACGGAATTATAAAATTCGTTTTTGACAACAAATTAAGTGGATAATCGTAACTAGGGAATACCCCCCCCCCCTGAGTTTTAGGGGCCCTGATCCTGATTCTGTTTGTTCTGAAAATTTTAGGGTTTATACAGAATCACTTGGGGTCTCAATTAGGGTTTCCTTTTGGATAAAATAATATAATAAATAGGACTTTTGATGAGAGTTGTTACATCCTCCCCACCTTAATAAAAATCTCGTCCTCGAGATTTATTGGAACAAGTGAGGATACTTTCGCTTCATTTCCGATTCCAGCTCCCAAGTGTATTCGGCTCCTCGTTTCGAATCCCACTTGACTTTGACCAGCACTAGTCGTTTGCGTTTGAGAAACTTGATCTTTCGGTCTTCTATTTGTAGTGGCTTCTCGACAAATTTTAGCTTTTCATTTACCTCTATGTCTTGAAGAGGTACTACCAGGGATTCGTCAGATAGACATTTCTTTAGATTGGATACATGAAATACATTATGTACTCCTCCAGCTAGTTCTTCTGATAGTTGTAATCGATAAGCAACTGGTCCTATACGTTGGATTACTGGAAATGGTCCTACGTACCTTGGACTCAGCTTTCCTTTATTACCGAATCGAACTACTCCTTTCCAAGGAGAAACTTTGAATAGTACTTTGTCTCCTACTTGGAATTCCAACGGCTTCCGTCTATTATCTACATAACTCTTCTGGCGATCTCGAGCAGTCTTTAGTCTTTCCTTGATTTGAGTAATCTTGTCAGTGGTTTCTTGTACTATTTCGGGACCTGACAATTGACTTTCTCCTATTTCTGCCCAACAAACTGGAGTTCTGCACTTTCGTCCATATAGTGCTTCGAATGGAGCAGCTTTGATGCTTGCATGATAACTATTGTTATAGGAGAATTTGATCAAAGGTAAGTGATCGTCCCAATTTCCACCAAAATCTATCACACATGCTCTGAGCATGTCTTCCAGAGTTTGGATTGTCCTTTCACTTTGTCCATCTGTTTGAGGATGATATGCAGTGCTTAGATTTAATCGAGTTCCCATTGCTTCTTGGAAACTAGTCCAGAAATGGGAAGTGAAACGACTATCCCTATCCGATACAATGGAGAGTGGAACTCCATGTAAGGATACTACTTCATCTACATACAACGTTGCCAACTTTTCCATGCTAAAGGTTTCTTTCATAGGTAGAAAATGAGCTGATTTGGTTAATCGATCTACAATTACCCAAATCGCATCATTACCTTTTTCTGGTTTTGGGTAACTTAGTAATAAAATCCATTGTTATGAGTTCCCATTTCCATACAGGCATCTCTAGTTGTTGTAGTAGACCTGAAGGTTTCTGGTGTTCTGCCTTAACTTGGGAACAAGTAAGACATTTAGAAACATATCGAGCTATGTCCTTTTTCATTCCTATCCACCAAAAGTTGTTTCTTAAATCTTGGTACATTTTATTGTTTCCAGGGTGCATGGTATACCTAGATTTATGGGTTTCTTCTAAAATCTTATTTCTTAATTCTCCCTACTTAGGTACCCAAATTCTGTTTTTGTGGAATCTCCAAATTCCATCAGCTCCTTGCTCTAATTCTTTTATTCGTCCTTTCATTTCTTCAGCATCATCCTTGATTGCTGTAGTTTGAACATTCTTCAATTGTTCCATTAAATCTAATTGTAGATTTAATCTGAGAGCACGAACTCGCTTTTGCTTTTCATGATACTTACGACTTAAGGCATCTGCAACTACATTTGCCTTTCCTTCGTGATACTGAATATCACAGTCATAGTCACTTAGGATTTCCATCCATCTCCTTTGCCTCATGTTTAATTCTTTTTGACCAAATATATATCTTAAACTTTTGTGATTCGTATAGACAGTAAATTTACTTCCGTACAGATAATGTCTCCAAATCTTAAGGGCAAAAATTATGGCTCCTAATTCTAAATCATGAGTCGTATAGTTTTCTTCGTGCTTTTTCAATTGTCTTGAAGCATACGCAATTACCTTCTTGCGTTGCATTAGCACACATCCTAATCCTAGTTTTGAAGCATCACAGTAAACTTCAAAATCTTCAGTTCCTTTTGGTAAAGCTAGGATTGGGGCATTTGTTAACTTTTGCTTTAGAATTCTAAAAGCTTCTTCTTGCTTAGGTCCCCATTCAAACTTAACTGCTTTACAGGTTAGCATAGTTAATGGTACAGCTATCTTGGAAAAATCCTTAATAAACCGTCTATAGTATCCGGCTAACCCTATAAAACTTCTAATTTCCATTGCGGATTGCGGAACCTTCCATTTGGTAATTGCCTCTATCTTAGCAGGATCTACATGAATGCTTTCGTGATTCACCATGTGACCTAAGAATTGCACTTATTGTAGCCAAAATTCACACTTCGAGAATTTGGCGTAAAGCTTTTCTTTTCTTAACAAAGTTAAGAGTGCATGCAAGTGCTGACAATGTTCGTCCTGATTTTTGGAGTAAATAAGTATATCGTCGATAAAAACAATTACAAATTTATCCAAGTACGGTTTACAGGTCCTATTCATCATGTCCATGAACGCTGCAGGTGCATTCGTTAACCCAAAGGGCATGACTGTAAACTCGTAGTGACCATACCTAGTTCTGAAAGCAGTTTTAGGTATGTCTTCTTCTTGTACCTTCAATTGATGATATCCGGAGCGTAAATCTATCTTAGAAAAGTATCTAGCTCCTTGAAGTTGATCGAATAGATCATCAATCCTAGGTAATGGGTATCGATTCTTAATTGTAACCTTATTCAATTCTCTATAATCGATACACATTCGCATTGACCCGTCCTTTTTCTTTACAAACAACACTGGTGCTCCCCACGGGGATGAACTAGGTTGTATGAAACCTTTACTTAGTAATTCATCTAATTGCTTTTTCGGTTCTAACATTTTTGTGGGTGCTAACCGATAAGGTGCCTTGGCTATCGGTGTAGTTCCTGGAATTAGATGAATTCTAAATTCTACTTCCCTATCTGGTGGTAATCCTGGTAATTCTTCTGGGAATACATCTGGGTATTCTGAGACTACAGGAATCTCCTTAAGTTCCTTACCCTTAGTGCTAATGACTACCGAAATCATATACACTATTCCTTGTTTTCGTTCGTAACTAGCAACTTTCATTACTGAAATGAACTTCATGGGTTTTCGCGGTCTGTCCCCTGTAACCATGATTACTTCTCCGGTAGGTGCACGAATTTCTATGGAGTTATGGTCACAAAGGATTCGAGCATGGTTGGCTACTAACCAATCCATTCCTAACACAACATCGAACCCAGCTAAATTCATTGGTAATAGGTTTGCATGAAATTTATGACCTGAAAGTTCTATATTTTCTTTTTGCAAAACCTTATTTATACTAACTGAATTCCCATCTGCCGTTTCAACTGTAAAAATTTGCCTAAGGTTGGTTAAAGGTAAGTTAAGAGCTTGGCAGAATGAAGTATTGATAAAACTTTGGTTTGCACCAGAGTCAAATAATACTTTTGCATACACGTTGTGAACTAAGAATGTACCAGCTATCACATCTGGAATGAGTTCTGCTTCTTGAGTGGTCAGCTGGAATGCTCTGACATTCTTTTTAGTAGCTCCGTCGGCCGTCTTGGCATTGTTGTCTGCTGGTTTGACCAATTTAGGGCATTCTGGTTTAAAATGTCCTGTTTCTCCACAGTTATAGCAGACTCTTGTTTTCTTTCTGCAGTCTTCTTCGCGATGCCCTATGGCTTTGCAAAAGTTGCAGGTCACATTACATCTTCCATAATGTTTCTTTTTGCAATTCCTGCAGAACGGCGAAGTTGAAGATTGCTCTGTTCCTCTTTTCCTGAAATTGCTGTTATTACCCGTACGAAATCCCTGGGTAATTTTCTGAGCCAGTTCCTTTTTCCTGTTTTCATCTCGTGTGCGTATCAGTTCGTCAGTTAGGGTGTTAGCTAATTCCACAGCATCGTCAATAGTACGAGGTCTCGCAGCTTTAACGATATTACGGATTTCGCTAATCAGTCCCCAAATATAGCGAGAAATGAGTACCGGTTCTGGCGAAGCCAGTGTTGGTACCACTCTAGCATATTCAAAGAATGTCGAAGTATACCCACGACAATCTACCCCCATCATTCGATGATTTAGGAACTTATTCGCCATTTGATCTTTTTCATATTCGGGACAGAATTTTCTTTCTACAAGACTCTTAAATTCTTCCCAGTTCATGGCATAGGCCCTACTTCTTCCTTTAGCTTGAAGTATTGTATTCCACCATTCTAGCGCTCCTTCTTTGAATAGATTTGACGTGTACATAACCTTGTCGTCTTTGGCACATTTACTTATTGTAATCACTGCCTCGGTTTTCTCTAACCAACGCAGTGTCGCAGTTGCTCCTTCATTGCCTGCAAATTCAGTGGGTTTACAAGCAAGAAATTCTTTGTAAGTGCAACCAGGCGTTGCAGCTTTCATTTTCTTAGGGAGCGGAGCTTGCAGTGGATCATCATCGTGATGATTACCGCCTCCGTTTATGCTATTACTGAAGTTATCTTCAGAGATACGTTTGCTAGAAATGATTTGTTGAGGTTCAACAGGTTTCTGGGCAGCAACAAGTATTGCTGGAATAGCATTGGCTATTCCTTGAGCAACAATATTTTCTATATCCTGCCTAGTCATAAATTGATCCTCCGGATGTTGCTCAGATTGATTAACCTCATTAACTGGTTCGTTATTAGCATTTTCCATCTGATAATTAATATATATAATTTATTAGTATCGAATAAATAACAATTATACTCAAAACAATCATATAAATCTCACAACAGACATAGCCAAAACTATCGATTTCTCGATTCTCATTTTGATATTTTATATTATAATATGCGTCAATACATATCATTATCTTACAAAGTTTTATTTTAGGTTATTTCACAAGATTATATTTTACTATTTATTATACAACCACATTTTCACAAACCCACTATCCTTCGTCAGTTGGTATTTCAGTAACGACGTTCCCTCTCGTCGTATTTCCAGGAGATCTGTTCTCCTACTTCCCTGATCCTATTTCCCGCATCCACCAGCTCATCGTCAAAGTGCCGGAGTTCAGCTAAATTTTCATTACTCATTGGCGGGTTTGGTATAGGTTCTGGGTCGAACTGAGGGAGAAAGGAATAAGGACTGTTGAGAAGGTTTTGGAACTGCCAATCATTGGTCCACCATTCATCCATTCCTAGAGGTTGGGTGTGGATTATAGGTTCTGGAATTGTTGGTTCCAAGTTCATTGGTAGTTGATTTTCAGCAGGATAAGGGTAAAGATTATTATTGATAGGTCTGACAACATCACAGCTCGCCAATGCACGATCCAGTTCCTCCTGAAATGGTAACTCCTCAAGTTGTCTAGAGCTTTCCCCAATTTCTATCTTGGTTTGCCTAGAACCTTCCCCAAACTCCATTTCCATTTGCCTAGAATATTCCCCAAACTGTATTTTCATCTGCCTAGAACCTTCCCCGACTTCAATCCCCTTCCCTTTGTCTAAGGGATTTTCTATTTTGGGAATCTTCCTGGTGGCGTGTTTCCTTCTGCGCACACGCCTCCATCCCACAAATCTTCTCCTTTTCTTAGGCTTGGGTTTCTCCGGAGGTGGAGCGTTGAATTCCATAGGTTCTTCTATATCAGGTATATACCTATTAAAATCTCTGGAAACCTCTATTTTCACCGGATAGAGATTTAAATTCTGAAGGGCTTCAGACAAGTCATTCATGCTGTTTAGCATATATGCAAAATACACAAAAATTGCTAAGTTAAAATTTTTATAACAAATTTCATAATTAACTTTTAAATATTATTGTATACCATCTGACTAATTTAATACAAAGACAACTGAAATTTAAAACACACCAGGGTTTACTGTAAACTTATTTATTTTACGGGATAAGGTTTCTGGCTTGTAGGTGATAAGGGTGCTAAACCTTAAGTCAGGTGTATTTAAAGATTTGCATTTACTGCTACAGTGGCTAGCATATAGAGATATGCCCATTTTTCATCTAACTTATCTTCCCATTGTGGGTTACTGCCTAGTTCTTGGGTTTTCTGATTAACTTTCTTTTCTTTTGCTTGTGATTTCTTTAATTTCTCCTGACTTTTCCTAATAATCAAACTTCTTTTATTAGGAGAAAGTGGTTCCTCATATTGTGCCCTTCGAACAAATATTCCTTCTTCAGGATTTACATAAGGTTTTGAGGAATTTGTTTGGGATGAACTTCCCTTCTCGTTTGATGACCTATCTAATTTAAGATAGATGTTTGAAAGCTTTTGCTTACCAATACTGTACACAAATATTCAAATAATAAAACATATAATCACAAAATAGCAATTAGTAGAAATTAAGTATTTTCTAAATACTTAATTGGCTTAAATCAGTGGCTCTGATACCACCTTTTTCTGTCACGGCCCTCGACCCGGTTTGACCCGTTTCAGGAGTCGCAGGACAGAAAATCCCGTGGTATTTATTTAACAGCGGAAGATTTCTTCAGGATCTTTTTAAAACTGAAATTTTCCGATTATTTTATTTCACAATTCGGGATAAAACCCTGGTAATTTACAATCATATGATTTCACGGAGAAACCTTTATTTTACAAAACATGTTTCTTTATTTTATACTGAGCCACTTCCTTAAGTTTTGTAGTGCTTCGCGGCACTTTTCCTGGATCACAACAGATCACCTGAAACATGTTTGAAAAGGATTTTGTCAGTGGAAAATACTGGTGAATCATTCTTTTTATGAAAACGACTCGTTTGTTATAATTTACAGTATTAAGAGCGATTACAATGTTTCCATATATCAACCAACTACCCACAGTATTTGTCACTCGAACATCCATCGGTAACCTCAGAGTCCAATGGTGTCTGTGACTATGGTCATATCACCCCTTGGCTAACCCGTGGTCCAATGGTGAAGTTTATCAAGTAATGTATACAAAACCCCACATACCGGCTGTAATTTGGTGACTACAAAGACTTAATCCCTGTAATTATAACCTTGAAAATAAACATGCTTTTGAAATCAAATTTGATAAAAAGAGAATGACTCACATTGCAGATTTATATGAGCAGAGCTTAGCCTACTGATTAGCCTTTTAACCTAAATTTAATAACATGCACACGAACTCGGTTAGTAACTAATACAGCATTTACGATAACTCACGAGATTAAACCTTCACAATTAATGACAAAGTGCGATACTTAAACATCCATCGAATTAAAGACGAATGACAAAGCATAAACCCTAATGTGGGCAGCACTTAAACATCCATTGGATAGTTTAATCGATCGGACATTGAATCGTAGCAGCGATCGAGTTATTACCCTGTTTTGCGGTAGCGTTTCGTGAATTGTGTGTGTTTAATAGTAAACAGACGATATCTCGAAGTGTAAAATGAATTTTAACGTCGTTCAAGTGCCAAAATTCAAGTCCCAAACCCCACTATTTATACCTGAATTTTGACCCCCTCGCGTGACGCGAGGGGTACCCTCGTGGGCGTCGCGTGGCGCGAGGGGTCACAACCTACCATAGGGTAGCCCCGTGTGTTTGTAGCCTTGCTGAGTCGACGGAATGATAAAATTCGTTTTTGACAACAAATTAAGTGGATAATCGTAACTAGGGAATACCCCCCCCCCCTGAGTTTTAGGGGCCCTGATCCTGATTCTGTTTGTTCTGGAAATTTTAGGGTTTATACAGAATCACTTGGGGTTCTCAATTAGGGTTTCCTTTTGGATAAAATAATATAATAAATAGGACTTTTGATGAGAGTTGTTACACAATGATCACTATAGTGCAATGTATATGAAATCGCTAAATGAACTGTTGAGAGCTATAGAGAGCTGTTTCGAGAGTGTGTGTTTGCTAAAATAGCCAAGTGTTCTAATTCAAGCTTGTTATCCCCTTTTAAAATTAGAAATAACTAAAACAACTAACTATCCGCTAAATGTGCAAGCTTCCCACGATCTCCATAACGTTCACAAAGCCATGCACGTGCGGAATATTGAGGGCATATTCCCCAAGAATATCGGCAGGACCAAGTCCAAGGTGTATACTCCTGCAAAACAAACTTAAACATAATGAAGGCAACCATTAGTATAAGGATAACAACAAGGATCCTGAATCCTGATCCTGCAATGTCTTCTGAGGATCCTTAATTCAAACAGAATTGAGGATCCGTGATCCTGACAGTGCTTGAGGATCCGTGATCCTTAGGATTGGAAAATCCTCCCCTAACAATTGCCCCCAAAATATGAGTAAAATGTAATTTAACGAGTTGTATTTTTGATCTTATCTCCAAATGACTAACGGATATATAGCCGTTTGGATCGAACTAGCCGTTGCTGGTCTTACGTCATTGAAGTGACAATCCTGCAGAATCATCATTATAAATAGGTTAGAGATAAGGATCGATAGGCATTTAAATTCGTGCGTTACTTCCTTTAAATCCTCATTCAAAGATCAATCAGGTATCTCTCTTCTCCTTTTCTCTTCATCTTCTTACTCTGCTCTTCTTCAAATTCTTTAGACCAGAATGAAGTTACGTTCATCCCCTGCCAAGGATCACCAGAAAGATAGTCCTTTGAAAAGCCAAGGGATTATCAAAAATACTCCGAAGGAACTCTGCAGTTTCACTGATCCGAAGATCGACCGGATTCTCCTTTTTTTCCGGCGAACACCGTCTTTAAACCCTTCGACCATACTGCCAAAAGCGATTATGTTTCTGAAACTTGGGTTGTTTTTCCGGCTACTCCATTCCTGATAGGATACTCCTATCCTTTTCCTGCCTTCACTGAATCCTTCTTCTCTCTCACCGGCATGTGCTACATTCAGGCCATACCAATGATGTGGAGGGTTTTATATACCCTAAAGAGGTATAGAGTTAGGGATGTCAGAACTGACTGAATTGTATAACCTTGTGAGCCATGGTTCACACCGCTTCTTACTCAAACATAAACCCGGTGATGCACACCCAATCCTCAAGACCACCAAGAACGACACCAACTGGAAGAAGCGTTTTTTCTTCGTTAGGAGGGATTCTATCCCAGATGGGAAGGATCTCCCAAGAAAGTGGGTCACCCATGGTAGGATAGAGGATCCTTATAGAAGGATCATAGGATAACCCTGTTCCTGTTCCTGTGAGGATAACTGATCCTTTCTTTTTTTTTATTTTGCAGCTATCTCTGTCTCTAATATCATTCCATCACCTGTAACAAAAGAGAGGATCGCTGCTTTCTGGAGTCTTGATCCTGCAGTAAGATCATTCCAAGCAAACACCAAGGATTCTCAAGAAGTATCCTCTGGCTCAGTCACAATGTCAAGTAAGTATCCAAGTTTGTATATAATTAAATGTTTAAAAGAAAATAAAACAAGAATACTTATCTGTTGTTTTGGATTGGTAGGTGCTGGAAAATCTTCGAAGTCAGCCTCCCGCTTCAGTGTTAGTGATCTTAGCACTGTGGCTCCCCGATCCGGAAAGAAGAAGTCTGCTGCTAGCCCAAGCGCTCTAATCCCCAAGCCTGTCACCTCCAAGGGAGGAAAGAAGAGGAAGGCTACTGAAGCTGACAATCTTGAAGGCATGCCCCTCGTCCGTCACCAGTTTGAGGAATACTTTGCTGATGTAAGGATCACTGATCCTGACTGATTATCCTGCTCACTTGAGGATAACGGATCCTGAACCCTACCTTTTCTTTTTTGAAGAAATTCGCCAAGATCCAGATGCTCTTCGATGCATACGTTGAAGAAGTTGAGCAGAAGCATTTGGAGTTTCAGAAGATCTTCCTGGCCAAGGATCAAGCCATCTCCTCCCTCGAAAAAGATCTCAATTTGGCAAAGAAGCAGGTGGTCATGGCCCAGATTAATGCTGATCATGAGAAAGCTGAGGTGATGGAGGATGCTAAAGTCTCTGCTGCCATCACTATGTACAAGATCAAACTCCAGATGGACCAGGAGGCTGAGGATCCTGACTTTGACAGGACCAATTAGGACCAGGAGGGCTGGAAGGCTAAGCTGGCTGAGCTGGATGATGAGGAAGAGGCTACAGAGGTCTTGGCAATTGAGGCAGGTGGCAGCGGAGCTAAGGATCAGGCGGGTGATGCTGGAGCAGGAGGTGATGGTGATGCAGCAAAGGTTTGAGCTGCAGAAATGGGCGATGATGGATTTATCTAGACGCGGCCGGAGCCCATTTTTTATGATTTGGTGGTGGTTTTTGTTTTGATGGTGTTTTTCTCGAACAATAGTTGGTCTGTAATAACTTAGACAATAGTTTTTAGGGTTGAGGATCATGGATCCTTGGACAATAGGTAGGATAATGGGTGGTGGATGGATCCTCTGTTTGGGGGATGAAGCCACTTGTTATCCTTCCGCCTTTATTTCCTGCACTTAGACCTTGTTAAATGTGGACACCCTTTGCCAACCCAAGTGGACGGGCCACGTTTTGCTGGTAGAAATTTGGGTTGGCAATTTTGACAACCTTTTAAGGGTTTAACTGTTGATAAATAAATAAAACTTTAATCTTTTGGCTTATCATGTGTTGTTACATTTGTGAACACTTTACCTTTCAGTTGCTATTATACACTTTGTTTGAATTCATTAAGTTAAGAATAAAAATTTAACTGATTATGTCAAAAAAAAAATAGGATATGATCAAGGATCAAATATCCTATAATCAATCAATTCAAAAAGGTAGGGTAACTTAAGGATCATAAGTCATGTTGTCAAAGGGTAAGGGTCACTTAGATAAATAAAGAGTAAAATCAAAGTGATCAAGGATCATACCTGAGAATCCAAGTTAGGATCCTAAACCTTTAACATTTACAATCAGGATAACCAAAAGACAAACCTTAGTAAAAGGTAAGGATCAAGGATCCTTAGTTGTTTAACTTCAAAAACCTGAAATGGAACATAACTTGGGACTAAGCCAATATAAGAGAAGAGTTAGCAACTGGGGATAAGCCCAACAATTCTGGGGACAAGCCCAAAAAACTGGGGACAAGCCCAAAAAACTGGGGACAAGCCCAAAGGATCTTGTGTAAACTGGAGTATGGCCCTCACTGGCAACTATCCAAACTTAGTGACATGATAATGTCAAAACCTTAGCTAACGTGAAAACGTTAGAAACCTTAGGAACGGATGTATGGTACGTCTACCATTATACGTAGGATCCTGGATACAGCCAGTACAATGAAATTGTCAGCCCCTAAAGCGAGTACTGGTCCCATTGCCATGAACTGTACCAGGATCATCGTGCGCTACTGGCGATACTGGGGACAGGCCCAAATAACTGGGGTCAAGCCCAAATAACTTGGGTCAAGCCCAAATAACTTGGGTCAAGCCCAAATAACTGGAGACTTCTGTGGATATTCAATCCTTCGTTAAGGATACATGAACCTTTTGCAAAACTCAGAATCAAGTGACAGGAGGATAAAGGATTCAGGATCCTTCTCCTTGTATATAGGATAATTAAAGAATGAAATAGTTTGAGATTAGATCATTACCAAAATGAGGATCTTCTATCCTGTAAGGATCCTTCGAGGATATCGATCATGAAAAATTTTTGAGGATCCTAGATCCTTACTACATCAAATATTTCTTCAGGTGGACAGCATTCCAAGCTCTTGGTAGCAAATCACCTTCCATTGTTAGCAATCAATATGCCCCCTTTCCTGCCTCAGCTTCAATCAGGTAGGGCCTTCCCACTTTGGTGCCAACTTTCCATCAGCAGGATTTGTGGTATTCTGAAATGCTTTCCTTAATACCATATCACCAACTTGGAATTTCCTGATCCTGACATTCTTATTGTAGGCTCCAACCATCCTTTGTTGATAACTAGCCATCCTTATCCTTGCCAAATCCATGAGTTCTTCTATAGTATCCAAGTCTTGAACCAAGTTTTCAGCATTTCCTTCAGGATCACGAATGCTTATTCTTGCAGTAGGAACCACCATCTCTGTAGGGATCACTGATTCTATTCCAAATACCAAAGAAAATGGAGTTTGGCCAGTAGCATTCTTGGGGTTGTCCTATCAGCCCATAGTACATAAGGTAGTTCTTCTGACCACTTTCCTTTTTTGGACCCAAGCTTCTTCTTCAAGTTGTTGATGATGATCTTGTTGGATGATTCTGCTTGACCATTAGCTTGTGGGTGGACTGGTGTTGATGTTATCATCTTAATCCCCTAGTTGTCACAAAAGTTAGTAGTTCTACTCCCAATAAATTGGCATCCATTGTCACAAACAATTTCAGAAGGGATACCAAATCTAGTAATAATGTTTCTTTTAATAAAGGATATCACTTCTTTTTCTCTGACTTGAGCAAAGGCTTCAGCCTCTATCCACATAGAGAAGTAATCAGTCATGGCAAGCATGAACACCTTTCCTCCTGGTGCTTTGGGAAGTTTACCAACTATATCCATTCCCCATCTCATGAATGGCCAAGGAGAGGATATAGGATGCAAGAGCTCTGCTGGTTGATGAAGGGTATTACTATGTCTCTGACAAGGATCACACTTCTTGGCATAATCCACAGCATCCTTCTTCATTGTAGGCCAATGGTATCCTGTCCTAAGGATCCTTGAGAACAATGCCCTGCCCCCATTGTGGTTTCCACAATCTCCTTCATGAAAATCCTTTAGGACTTCTTGGATTTCAGGATCTTCAATGCATCTTAGATATGGACCTGCAAGAGATCGTTTATATAACATGTTATTCAATATTGTAAATTGAGATACCTTGATTTTGAAAGCCCTGGGGTTTTCTCCTGTAGGAATCTCTCCATGTTGTATATATCTCATAATTGGGAGGATCCATGATCCTGAATGAGACTGTGCACTATCACTGGGAACTATTGCAGAATCCTCCTCTATCTCCATAGTTATGTGATCCTCAATAGCAAGAGCCAAAACATGGATGATAGGGATCTTGATATCCTATGGAATTTTCAAGGATGATCCTAGGTTGGCCAATGCATCAGCTTCTGCATTTTCTTCCCTGGGTACCTGTGTCAAACTAAAAGAAACAAAAGAGAGTGTCAATTCATTGACTATCTCTAGGTATTTGATTAGCTTTTCACCTTTAACAGCATAGGATCCATTAAAGTGATTAGTAATTAACAATGAATCTACATGTACCTCAAGATACCTGATCCTTATATGCTTGGCAATTTGCAAACCAGCTATCAAGACTTCATATTCAGCCTCATTATTAGTAGTTTGAAACTCACAAGCTATGGAGTGGGGTATTATGTCACCCTGTGGCGATTTTAGTAGTATTCCAAGTCCCGTTCCTTTGACATTAGAAGCTCCATCAGTGAAAAGTATCCAAGGATCCTTAGTCTCTTCAAGCTGCTGGACTTCTAACTCGGCTTCTCTTTGCAAGTCACTACTAAAATCTGCTACAAAGTCAGCTAAGGCTTGAGATTTGATAGCAGTCCTTGGTTCATATCTTATATCATAAGCACTAAGCTTCACTGCCCATTTAGCCATCCTTCCTGACATTTCAAGTTTCCTGAGAACATTCTTAATTGGAAAATTAGTCTTAACAATAATGGCATGAGTTTCAAAATAATGTCTTAGTTTAGTAGATGCCATAATCAAAGCAAGAATAAGTTTTTCTAAATGTGAATACCTGGATTCAGTATCAAGAAAACTCTTACTTACATAATAAACAGGATGTTGTGTACCTTCGTGATCCTTAACAAGGACCGCACTTACTGCTTTAGAGGATACCGCTAGATATAAGGATAATATATCCCCCTTTTCTGGTTTCATCAAGGCAGGAGCTGAGGACAGGTAATCCTTAAGGGATTTGAGAGCACTTTCATGCTTTTCAGTCCACTCAAATTTCTTGTTCTTTCTCAAAATGTCATAGAATTCCTTGCACTTTTCTGATGATTTTGATATGAACCTATTCAAGGATGCGATCCTCCCTGTCAACCTTTGTACATCCTTGGCATTGGCAGGAGATTTGATATTCACAATAGCCTTAATTTGCTCTGGACTTGCTTCAATGCCTCTTTTAGTTACCATGTATCCTAGGAACTTGCCTGCTTTAACACCAACATGACACTTTGAAGGATTCAACTTCATATTGAATTTGTCAAGGATATTGAATGCTTCTTCCAGGTCTCTAAGGTGATCCTCAGCTCTCTTGGATTTAACCACCATGTTGTCTATGTAGACTTCCATAGTGTGTCCTATTTGTTCCTTAAACATCATATTGACTGTTAGGGGTGGATTTCTAAATGATCAGTGATCCTCAATTGCTGTTGAACTTAGTGATCCTCAGAAGTGTTGCCGGATCAGGATCATGGATCGTCTTAAAGATCCTTGTACTAACGGTTGTCTACTTTGAATTCGAAATTGTTTTGCAGGAGTATCAACTTGGACTTGGTCTTGGCGATATTCCTGGAGAATATTCTATACCTATTCCGCACGTGCCTGGCTAAAAGTGGACGTTATGGAGTCGTGGAAGACTTGCACAATTTGCGGGATGTTAGTTAGTGTAGATATTTTCTATATTTAAAGGGGTAGCGAGCTAACTAGAAAACACTTGGCTATTTTTGGCTACACACACACTCGTACAACTGCTCTTACCAGCTCTTGTTAACTCACTTGGCGATTACACATTTTTTCACACGATACACTATAGTGATCCTTGTACTTAGCTCGCTATCATCCGAAGTTGTATTACATTTCTTGTTTAATTTGAGTTGGTGATCGGTAGTTTCCATCACCCGAGGTTTTTTATGCCGGAGATCATTCATTGATCAAGGGCTTTTTCCTCATATAAATATTCGTGTCACTTGTTCATTACATTTCATAGTGATCCTTATTGTTGTTCATCAATCCAAGCATCATACCTCACAACAGAAAGTTTGGTTACATTGTCATTGCTTGATTTTTGACCAAAACAGTTTGGCGCCCACCGTGGGGCAATTGGTGCTTCATTCCTAAGAAGATTCGTGTTTTCGTGATCACTTCGGTTCATAACGACCAGGCAAATGGCTTCCTCAGCGAAGAACACCTCAAACTTGATGCCATCATTCAGTTCTTCACAAGGCGTTCCTCCTCTGCCTCCACCACCTTCTGGATCCCAGAAGAATGCTGAGAATGCTGCGAAGAAACCAACCCCCATTTTCCAGAAACCACCAACTTCTTCTGTTTCAACTAATCCTACTACTAATGATCTTTACACTCTGATTTTGCAGATGAGGAATCATGCACAAGAGCAGGACAAAACCAACGAAAGGATCCTCCGGGAGATCGATGAGATCAAGAAACAGAAGAAATCAGTGGAGGATCACTCCCCTCTGATGCCAAGGTCGTTGAACTTTGACACTCCAGTCATAACTTCCCAACACTCAGCGGTTCCGGACGTGCAATACTTGGGTGAATTACCAGGAAGGCGTTATGGAACAGCAACTATGAGTCAGGCATTTGGCTCTCATTTCCAGCCTCAAGGATCCTCTTCCCAACCATCAGGATCCTCTTCTCAGCATCAGGGATACTATACGCCAGGAGGATATTTGGGAATGCATGCAGTTCAAGGATCCTCCCAGGTCCAAGGATCCTCCTTTGTCCCAGGATCCTCTCTGGTCCCAGGATCCTCCCAGGTCCAAGGATCCTCCCAGGTCCAAGGATCCTCCCAGGTCCAAAGATCCTCCCAGGTCCAAGGATCCTCATTTATCCCAGGATCCTCTCTGGTCCCAGGATCCTCTCTGGTCCCAGGATCCTCTTTGGTTCCAGGATCCTTTCAGGTTCAAGGATCATCTCAACTTCAAGGATCCAACGTTCTTCAGGATCAAGGATTCTTGAGAAGTATGCAGCATCAGAACTCGGACGTTCATCAAGGAGACTTCATACCAATGCAGACCATTGCTCCCTCTGGTCCTACAATCATGCCAGAGTCTCGTCAATATGGATACACATCTGGGATTCCAAACACGAATCCCGTGGGAGGTAACACTTTCAATAATTTATACAACACTAACCATGGCTTAATGCAGGATTCAGGTATCAATCAGGCTATGGCCAGGGAGTTACAGAAGCTCAAGGATATGATATCCAGTGTTCCAGGAGTGGTTAAACCCATTCCTGAAATTGCAGATGGTAGCCATAGGATATCTCGTTTTGCACCACCCTTATGTGATGCTGAGATACCTAAAATATTTCAGATACCATCCATGAAGCTGTATGATGGTTCGACGGATCCAGAGGAGCATGTGGCTCAATACAGGGAGAGGATGGAGATCAATCCAATTCCTGAAAGGTTAAAAGAACCATGTCTATGCAAGGGATTTGGATCCACACTCACAGGATCTGCTCTTAAATGGCTGCTAAGTCTTCCCCCTTACTCTATTACTTCATTTGCTAATCTAGTTAATTTGTTTAATAGCCAATTCTCTTGTAGTAGGAAATTTGAACGATTAACTAGTGATCTATATAGGGTAACACAAGGTCAAAATGAATCACTTAGAGATTACATCACTAAGTTTAGTAAAGAATCCTTGGATATTCCTAACTTGGATATTGCTACGGCTGTAGAAGCCTTTAAAATGGGATTACTTAGGGATTCATTATTCTATGATGATCTTGTCATGACACCTTGCAGGAATCTTGATGAAGTAAGAACCAGGGCCCTTAGGTTCATCCGCCTAGAGGATGACAAAAGGATCCAGGATAGATTAGCAGGATCCTCAAAACAGGAGAAGCAAGGATCCTACTTCAGGAACAACAAATCCAAGTTCTACAATAAGTCTGACAATCAGAATGTGCATTCAGTGGAACAAGAAGAGGATGATGAGGATTATCCTCCTATTTCAGAATATTGTTTTTCTGTTGATAACAATGAACTAATCCTTGCAATGCAGAATTTAGGTGAGAAAGCAAGGTGGCCAAGGAAGAGTGATAAACCAGCTGCTACGAAGGATAAATCCAAGTGGTGTGCATATCATGAGGATTTTGGGCATCTCACTGAAGAGTGTATTGCACTAAGAAAGGAAATTGGTTACTTGTTGAGCAAGGAGCATTTGAAGGAACTCTTGGGACGGAAGAAGTCAAGGATCCAGGATCCTGAAAGGATCCCGGAAAAGGCTCCTGCTCCTCCAGCAGATGCACAAGTCATAAACTTCATATCCGGTGGATCAGACATTTGTGGTACTTCCTTTTTAGCAGCAAAAAGACATGCCAAGGAAACCAAGATGGATAATGGAGACAGACCCGTCCGGACCTCCGTTGTCACCCAGGATAAAGTCATAACCTTTGATGAGGATGATCGTGTTGATATCCAGGATCCTCATCATGATGGCCTTGTAATTACATTGTTTATTTCTAACCACTTTGTTCGCAGGATCCTTATAGATGGAGGAAGCTCTGTGAACATCATCCAGCTTAATGTCCTCAAGAAGATGAATATCCCGGAGTCTGATATTATCCCAAGATCCTCAGTGCTTGTGGGATTCAGTGGAGAAACTAAGAATACATTGGGGGACATCAAACTCCCAATCTATATTGAAGGATTGCATTCTTATCAAAAGTTTTGTGTTATAGATTGCTTATCATGTTGTAATGTTATCCTTGGCAAGCCATGGATACATGATAAGAAGGCAGTCCCATCCACCTATCATCAATGTGTAAAGCTTCCAAGTCCTTGGGGAGTGGTGAAAATTGAGAGTGATCAACAGGAGGCTAAAAATTGCTATACCTCATCAATGAAGCCAGCCTCAAGACCAAGGGAGCAATAGCAATTTAAGTATCCTTCAAGTGATGTCTTGGAGGCAAGAGAACAGGATTTGGAAGAAATCCTCATAGATCCTGATGATCCTGAATCCAAGATCTTCATAGGATCAGGGATCCTTAGTGATATCGAACAGGAGCTAGTATCCTTCCTTAAGAGAAGGAAATCCACATTTGCCTGGAAACATGAAGACATGACAGGTATATCTAAGGATATAATTACTCATAAACTTGGCATTGACAGGTCATTCAAGCCTATACATCAAAAGAGGAGGAAGTTTGCACCTGAAAGAAATGCTATTATCCAGGAAGAGGTAGATAAGCTACTTCGAGCAGGTATGATAAGAGAGGTTAAGTATCCAAGATGGTTAGCCAATGTGGTTGTTGTTCAAAAGAAAAATGGAAAGTGGAGGGTATGTGTCGATTTCAGTGATTTAAACAAGGCATGTCCCAAGGATCCTTTCCCATTACCCCACATTGACTCCATGGTGGATGCTACCGCGGGTCATGAGTTGTTAACTTTCATGGATGCTTCATCTGGATTCCAACAAATTCAGATGGAACCATCTGATCAGGAGGATACAGCCTTCATGACCCCAACTGGTATATATTGTTATATTGCTATGCCATTTGGACTAAGGAATGCAGGTGCTACTTACCAAAGGCTTGTCAATATGATGTTCAAGGAACAAATTGGACACACTATGGAAGTCTATATTGATGACATGGTGGTTAAGTCCAAGAAGGCTGAGGATCACCTTAAAGACTTGGAGCAAGCATTCAATATCCTTGATAAATATAATATGAAACTTAATCCTTCTAAGTGTCAATTTGGTGTTAAGGCAGGTAAATTATTTGGATATATGGTTACAAAGAGGGGCATTGAAGCAAGTCCAGAGCAAATCAAGGCTATTGTAAATATCAAATCTCCTGCCAATGCTAAGGATGTGCAAAGATTGACAGGCAGGATCGCAGCCTTGAACAGATTCATATCCAAATCCTCAGAAAAGTGTAAGGAATTCTACGATATCCTGAGGAAAAACAAGAAATTTGAATGGACTGAAAAGCATGAAAGTGCCCTCAAAGCTCTTAAGGATTACCTATCCTCAGCCCCGGCCTTGATGAAACCAGAAAAAGGGGATATATTATCCTTATACTTAGCGGTATCCTCAAAAGCAGTAAGTGCGGTCCTTGTTATGGATCACGGAGGTACACAACATCCTGTTTATTATGTAAGTAAAAGTTTACTTGATGCTGAATCCAGGTATTTACATTTAGAAAAACTTATCCTTGCATTAATAATGGCATCTACTAAATTAAGAAATTATTTTGAGACTCATGCCATTATTGTTAAGACTAATTTTCCAATTAAGAATGTTCTCAGGAAACCTGAAATGTCAGGAAGGATGGCTAAGTGGGCAGTGAAGTTAAGTGCATATGATATAAGATATGAACCAAGGACTGCCATCAAATCCCAAGCCTTAGCTGACTTTGTGGCAGATTTTAGTAGTGATTTGCAAAAGGAGGCTGAACTAGAAGTCCAAGAGCTTGAAGAAACCAAGGATCCTTGGATACTGTTCACTGATGGATCCTCCAATGTAAACAGAACAGGGCTTGGAATACTACTAAAATCGCCACAGGGGGACATAATAGCCCACTCCATAGCTTGTGAATTTCAAACTACCAACAATGAGGCTGAATATGATGCCTTGATAGCTGGTTTGCAAATTGCTAAGCATATGAGGATCAGGTATCTTGAGGTACATGTAGATTCTTTACTAATCACTAATCACTTTAATGGATCCTATGCTGTTAAAGGTGAAAAGCTAATCAAATATTTGGAGATAGTCAAAGAATTGGCACTCTCTTTTGTATCCTTTAGTTTGACACAAGTACCAAGGGAAGAGAATGCAGAGGCAGATGCATTAGCCAATTTAGGATCATCCTTGAAGATCCCGGAGGATATCAAGATCCCTATTATCCATATCCTGACCCCGGCTATCGAGGATCATGTAGCTATGGAGATAGGAGAGGATTCTGCAATCATCCCTAGTGATGATACTCAATCTCATTCAGGATCATGGATCCTTCCAATCATGAGATACATACAACATGGAGAGATTCCTACAGGAGAAAACCCTAGGGCTTTCAAAATCAAGGAATCTCAATTTACAATATTGAATAATATGTTGTACAAACGATCTCTTGCAGGACCATATTTAAGATGCATTGAGGATCCTGAAATCCAAGAAGTCCTAAAGGATTTCCATCAAGGAGATTGTGGAAACCACACTGGGGGCAGAGCATTGTTCTCAAGGATCCTGAGGACAGGATACTATTGACCCACTATGAAGAAGGATGCTGTGGAGTATGCCAAGAAGTGTGATCCTTGTCAGAGGCATAGTAATATCCTTCACCAACCAGCAGAGCTATTGCATCCTATATCCTCTTCTTGGCCATTCATGAGATGGGGAATGGATATAGTTGGAAAGCTTCCTAAGGCACCTGGTGGAAAAGTATTCATGCTTGCTATGACTGATTACTTCTCTAAGTGGATAGAGGCTGAAGCCTTTGCTCAAGTCAGAGAAAAGGAAGTTATATCCTTTATTAAAAGAAACATTATTACTAGATTTGGTATCCCTTCTGAGATTATTTGTGATAATGGATCCCAATTTATTGGGAATAGAACTACTAACTTTTGTGACAGCTGGGGGATTAAGATGATAACATCAACACCAGTCCACCCACAAGCTAATGGTCAGGCAGAATCATCCAACAAGATCATCATCAACAATTTGAAGAAGAAGCTTGGATCCAAGAAAGGAAAATGGGCAGAAGAACTACCTTATGTGCTTTGGGCTGATAGGACAACTCCCAAGAATGCTACAGGCCAAACTCCATTTTCTTTGGTATTTGGGGCAGAATCAGTGATCCCTACAGAGATGGTGGTTCCAACTGCAAGAACAAGCATTTGTGATCCTGAGGAAAATGCTGAAAACTTGGTTCAAGACCTGGATACTATAGAGGAAATCAGGGACTTGGCAAGAATAAGGATGGCCAGTTATCAACAAAGGATGGCTGGAGCTTACAACAAAAATGTCAGGATCAGGAAATTCCAAGTTGGCGATATGGTATTGAGGAAAGCATTTCAAAATACCACCAATCCTGCTGATGGAAAGCTAGCACCAAAGTGGGAAGGCCCCTATTTGATTGAAGCTGAAGCAGGAAAGGGGGCATATCGATTGCTAACAATGGAAGGTGATTTGCTACCAAGAGCTTGGAATGCTGTCCATTTGAAGAAGTATTTTATGTGACTAGGATCCATGATCCTCATTTGACTAGTATCCTTGAAGGATCCTTACAGAATAGATGATCCTCTTTCTGGTAACATTCTAATCTCAACCTATTTCATTCTTTTATTCTCTTATATAAGGATAAGGATCCTGCATCCTTTATCCTCCGTTTACTTGGTTCTGAGTTTTGAAGGTTCAGGTATCCTTAACTGAGGATTGAGTATCCACAGAAGTATCCAATTATTTGGGCTTGACCCCAGTTATTTGGGCTAGTCCCCAGTTTGGGCATGTCCCCAGTTTCGCCAGTAGCGCACGATGATCCTGGTATAGTTCATGGCAATGGGACCAGTACTCGCTTTAGGGGCTGACAATTTTATTGTACTGGCTATATTCAGGATTCTACGTATAATGGTAGACGTACCATACATCCGTTCCTAAGGTTTCTAACGTTTTCACGTTAGCTAAGGTTTTGGCATTTTCATGTCACTAAGTTTGGATAGTCGCCAGTGAGGGCCATACTCCAGTTTACATACGATCCTTTGGGCTTGTCCCCAGTTATCCTTTGGGCTTGTCCCCAGTTATCCTTTGGGCTTGTCCCCAGTTATCCTTTGGGCTTGTCCCCAGAATTGTTGGGCTTGTCCCCAGTTACTAACTTTCATCTTATATTGGCTTAGTCCCAAGTTGTATCCTATTTCAGGTTTTTGAAGTTAAACGACTAAGGATCCTTGATCCTTACCTTTTACTAAGGTTTGTCTTCTGGGTTATCCTGATATTAAGTGTTAAAAGATAGGATCCTAACTTGGATTCTCAGGTATGATCCTTAACTATTTTGATTTTGTTCATTATTTATTTGAATGACCCTTATCCTTTGACAATTGAACTTGTGATCCTTAAACTATATTACTTTTCAGAACTTATCGATTATGGGATATGTGATCCTTGATCATATCCTAAAATTTTTGAGAATACTTCTCAAATTTTTTCTACTTGATAAGTTTAAATAGAATGAACATAACAACAGTTTGAAAGTAAAATATTAACAAGGATATCGACACAGGATAAGCCAAAAAGTTAAGGTTATTTTATTCACAAAAGCTTAAACCCTTTTAAGGTTGTCAAAATTGCCAACCCATGTTTCTACCAGCAAAACGTGGCCCGTCCACATGGGTTGGCAAAGGGTGTCCATTGTTCATAGGTCTAACAAGTGCAGGAAATTAAAGACGGAAGGATAACAAGTGGCTTCATCCCCCAAACAGAGGATCCCTCCACCATTTGTAATCCTACCTATTGTTCAAAGGATCATCCATGATCCTCAACCCTAATTACTATTGTTTAAGTACAGACCAACCATTGTTCATCAAAACATCATCAAAATAAAAACCATGACCAAACTTAAAAAAAATGGGCTCCGGCTACGTCTAGAAATGTCCTTCATCGCCCATTCATGCAGCTCACACCTTCGCTGCATCATCATTCCCTCCAGCTCTAGTATCCTTAGCCTGATCCTTGCCACTACCACTAGCCTCGATCGCCAGGACCTTGTCAGCCTCATCCTCATCCTCCAATTCAGCCAGCCTGGCCTTCCAGCCTTCCACGTCCCAGCTGCTCCTATCAAAGGCAGGATCCTGAGCTTCCTGGGCCATCTGTAGCTTGGTCTCGTACATGGCAATGGCGGCGGAGACCTTAGCATCCTCCGTAATCTCGCTCTTCTCATAATCAAAGTTGATCAGAATGGCAGCTGTTTGAGCTTTGGCATCATTGAGATCCTTTTCAAGGGAAGCGATCTTGAGGTCTTTGAGCATGGCTACTTTCTGGAGGTCAGAGTGTTTCTCCTCTAGCTCTTCAACATTCCCAACATAATCCTCGATCTCCGCAAATTTCTACAATAAAGACAATGCAAAGATTAGGATCAGGTGATCCTCAAGTGGATAGGGTAATTAAACTGAGTCAGTGATCCTTACATCGTTGAAGTACTCGAGAAATTGATGACGAATCAGAGGTAAGTCTTGGAAGTTGTCAGCTTCGGAGGTTTTTCTCTTCTTTCCACCTCTTCCCTTAGAAGTGGTAGGCTTGGGGATTGCGGCAGATGGGCTAGCAGCAGAGTTTTTCTTGGAGGATCGGACAGTGTCTAGAGCAGTGACACTGAATTTGGAGGTAGATTTGGAGGATTTTCCAGCGCCTACACATTCAAAACAGATAAGTATCCTTATCCTATTTCTATTCAACTATTTATTATACAAAATACAGGATACTTACTTGACATAGTAACAGAACCTGAGGATATTTCCTGTGAATCCTGGGTGTTTGTTTTGAATGACCTTGTTGCAGGATCAAGTCTTCTGAAAGCAGCAAGTCTCTCCTCGGTGGCAGGTGAAGGTATAATATGTGAAATTGTGATGGCTGTACAAAAGAAACAGAAGCATATTAGTGATCATCATCAGAAATGAGCTTACTCAGTGATCCTTCTAAGGATCCTCTATCCTACCATGAGTGCTCCACTTCCTTGGCAGATCCTTTCCATCCGGGATAGAATCCCTTCTGACAAAGAAGAACCGCCGTTTCCAATTGGTATCATTCTTAGTAGCTTTAAAGATGGAATGTTCTTCTCCGGGTTTACGCTTGAATAAATATCGGTGGGATCCAAATGTTGTGAGATCATACATCTCGGCCAATTCCGACATTCCCAGGTTAATTCCTTCTTGCTCAATGATCCTTTCAAGGGTATATAAGACCCTCCAGATCATTGGCATAGCTTGAATATAGGAAATGCCGGTGAGGGAGAAAAAGGATTGGGTGAATGCAGGGAAAGGATACGAGTATCCTATTGAGAAAGGAGTGACTGGGAAAGCTACCCAAGTTTCGGAAACGTAATTGTTTTGGTCAAAAATTACCGAAGCAATTAAGTGATCAAATTAGTTAAGTGAGGTAGTGTGCTAGAGATGTGTATCGAAAATATGTTAACCAAGTTATTTGCAAAAATAGTTTAAGGATACGGCTCAGGATATAGAGCTGTATCTATGATCAAACAATGAGCAAAAAAGTAAAGGTGGACACGAGATATACGAGGAAAGCCCTTGATCAATCTAGATCGCCGGCATAAAACCTCGGGAGCTAACAATCGCAGCTGCCTTGTTCTTCTATTGCTTCAAATATCAGGATACAGTGCAGGATGTGGTGCGGATCAACTAGGTGTTACAATGTAAATCGAATACAAGTGTTTGTTGTTTTGGTCAAAAGATCTGATGAGGATATTGCAACCAAACTCTCTGTTACGGGGTATAATGCTTGAAATGTAGAACAATGACAAGGATCACTTCAATGTAAATTGCACAAATGACACAAGGATTTATACGGGGAAAAAGCCCTTGATCAAGAGTTGATCTCCGGCATAAAAAACCCCGGGTGATGGAAACTACCGATCACCAAGCTCAAATAAATCAATAAATGTTTACAACTTCGGATAGTAACGAGCTAGGTACAAGGATCACTATCGTGAAATGTGTAAAAGTGAGTGAAAACGAATGAATGTTCGTCGAGAGCTTCAAGTGTGCGAGTATATGAGAGTGTGTGTGTAGCTGAAAAATGACTAAGTGTTCTAATTCTAGCTCGTTACCCCTTTTAAAATAGAAGTTAACTACAATAACTAACTATCCGACTTTTGTGCCAAGCTCCCACGTTCTCCACAACGTCCATTTTTGGTCAATCGTGTGCGAAATGCCCGTGGAATATTCCTTAGTACCGTTGCCAAGACCAAGTCAAGCTCGTAACTCCTGCGAAGTAATACAAAACACAAACAAACAATCATCAGTACGAGGATCCTTAAAGTGATCCATGACCCTGATCCTGAAGCTCTTCTGAGGATCACTATCTGTCACAGAAGAAGGGATCATTAATTAGGATAACGAGTAAGGATCACTAATTGTTAGAAAATCCTCCCCTAACAATTGCCCCCAAAATATAAGGAGTGATATGTAAAATGAGCGAGTTATGTTTTCTTGATCTTATCCGCAACTAACTATCGTAAATATAGCCGTTATTGTTGAACTAGCCGTTGCAATCGTGACGTCACAGAGGTGACAACCCTGCACGATCATGATTATAAATAGGAGATAGAGATAGGATCAAATGCATTTAAATTTTCAGAGAGACTCCCTTTATAACTGCATTCCGAAGACAATCAGGTACTCTCTCTCTTCATCTTCTTCCCTATCTTGCTCTGTTTTCATCTCTTTCCGTTATTCCGTCAAATATGTTGCTCCGAAATTCCCCAGCCAAGGATCACCCGAAGAACAGCCCTCCGAAAAGCCAGGGGATCATTGAAGACTCCATAAAAGAACACTGCTGTTTCAATGATGCTCAGATCGATAGGATCCGCCACTGCTTCCCGGCGAACACCGAGTTTAGGCCTTTTGACCCCAATGCCCTGAGTGATCATATCTCCGACAAGTGGGTTGCTTTCCCCGTCACTCTGTTCACCATAGGCTATACATATCCTTTTCCAGCCTTCACCCAATCTTTCTTTTCCCTAACCGGCATCTCTTATATGCAAGCCATGCCGATGATTTGGAGGGTTTTGTACACCCTTGAAAGGATCATCGAGCAGGAAGGGATAGACCTAGGAATGTCAGAGCTGGGAGAGTTGTACGATCTTACTACCTTTGGTTCCCATCGCTATTTGTTTAAACGTAAACCCGGTGAGGAACATCCGATCTTCAAAGCCACCAAGAACGATGCTAATTGGAAGCGGCGTTTCTTTTTTATCAAGAGAGATTCTATTGAGGATGGAAAGGATCTACCCAAGAAATGGGCTACCCATGGTAGGGTGGTGGATCCTGAGAAGGATCACCAAAAACTTTCTTTTGATGTAAGGATCACTTATATTTTTGCTTTCTTGTTTATGCAGCTATCACCGTCTCACACCTCAGATTGTCCCCTGCTGCCAAGGAGAGGCTCCTTGCTTTCAAGAAACTTGATCCTGAGACAAGATCTTTCAAGACAACAACCCAAGATTCACAGGAAGTATCCTCAGGCTCTGTCACGATGTCAAGTAAGTATCCTTGTTTAGAATTTAAATAAATAGTACAATATAAATTAAGAGAAGATACTTATCTTGTTTTGGTTGTGTAGGTGCTGGAAAATCCACCAAGTCTGCTTCTAAGTTCAATGTCACTGATCTCACTACTGTCAGATCCTCCAAGAGAAAAGCTCCTACCAGTCCGACAGCTTCGGTCCCCAAGGCACCCCTCAAAGGGAAGGCAATCAAGAAGAGGAAAGCCTCTGAAGCTGAGGATCTGCAGGGTCTGCCTCTGATCCGCCACCAATTCCTCGAGTACTTCAATGAGGTAAGGATCACTGTCTCTACTCGTATATCCTGTTGACATATCCTGCTGATTTGAGGATCACTTAGTCCTGACCTTATCTTTTATCCTTTTTGCAGAAATTCTCTGAGATTGAGGATTATGTTGGCCACGTTGAGGATCAGGATAGGAAGATTGCCGACCTCCAGCAGGTTGCAGTGCTTAAGGACCTTGCAATTGCTGATCTTCAGAAGGAAGTCCGGGCTGCCAAACAAGAGACGGCCAAGGTGCTGATCAATGTTGACTATGAGAAGCGTGAGATCACCGAAGACGCCAAAGTCTCTGCCGCCATAACAATGTACAAGACCAAGCTGCAAATGGCCTTGGAAGCTCAGGATCCTGCTTTTGACAAGAGCACCTGGGATGTTGAAGGCTGGAAGGCAAGGCTAGCCGAACTGGACGATGAAGAGGCTGAGGAGGTTGAAGAGATCCTGACGATTGAAGCCGGAGGCAAGGATGCAGGTGGTGAAACAAGTGGAGCTGGAGGTGGTAATGCAGCGAAGGTTTAGGCTGCATGATTGGGCGATGATGGACATTCTTAGACGCAGCCGGAGCCCAATTTTTAAATTTGGTAGTAGGTCTTTTGTGGTTGTGATGTCAAACAATTTGATGGTTTGTACTTTAACAACAGTTTTTAGGATTAAGGATCATGTATGATCCTTTGGACAATAGGCATGATTGCAGTTGGTGGAGGGATCCTCTGTTTGGGGGATGAAGCCATTGTGATCCTGCCGCCTTTATATTCCTGCACTACTTTTGAACTTATTATCATGGACACCCTTTACCTACCCCAGCGGACGGGCCACGTTTTGCGGGTAGAAGCTCGGGTAGGTAATTTTGACAACCTTTTAAGGGTTAGTCTTTTGTTAATAAATAAAATCTTAACCTTTTGTCGCTTATTTTGTGTTGTTATCCTTTGTTTTGATGCACATTTATTGAATAAACAATTTTGAACAAGTCGGATTAAAAATATTTTAGGATATGATCCATAATCAAATATCCTATAGTTAAAGAATCCCGAAAATAATATATTCTAAGGATCATAAGTCTAGTTGTCAAACTTTAAGGGTTATTCAAATAAATAATGAATAAAATTTAAAAATACTTAAGGATCATACCTGAGGATCCAAGTTAGGATCCTAACCATAATCAGGATAACTACAAAATAAACCTTAGAAAGGAGTAAGGATCAAGGATCCCTAGTTGCTTATCTTCAAAGACCTGAAATAGAGCATAACTTGGGACTAAGCCAATATAAGATAAGAATTAGCAACTGGGGACAAGCCCGAGGATAACTGGGGACAAGCCCAAGGATAACTGGGGACAAGCCCAAGGATAACTGGGGACAAGCCCAAGGATCGTATGTAAACTGGAGTATCGCCCTAACTGGCGACTATCCAAACTTAGTGACATGAAAATGCCAAAACCTTAGCTAACGTGAAAACGTTAGAAACCTTAGCTAACGTGAAAACGTTAGAAACCTTAGGAACGGATGTATGGTACGTCTACCATTATACGTAGGATCCTAGGTATAGCCAGTACAATGGAATTATCAGCCCCTAAAGCGAGTACTGGTCCCACTGCCTTGAACTATACCAGGATCATCATGCGCTACAGGCGGAACTGGGGTCAAGCCCAAATAACTGAGGTTAAACCGAAGGATCGGATCGCTTCTGCAGATAACCAATATTTGCTAAGGATACCTGAACTTTCAAAACTTAAAATCACGTGAGAGGTGGATAAAGGACACATGATCCTTATCCTTATATGAGAAAAAAAGGAAATGAAATAGTTCAAGATTAGGACATTACCAAAGTGAGGATCACCGATACTTTAAGGATCCTTCTAGGATATCCCTGACTTAAGGATCATCTGTTCCATGAGGATCCTAATCACATGAAATATTTATTCAAGTGGACAGCATTCCAAGCTCTTGGTAGCAAATCACCTTCCATGGTTAGCAATCTATATGCCCCCTTTCCTGCTTCAGCTTCAATCAAATAAGGGCCTTCCCATTTTGGAGCCAATTTTCCATCAGCAGGATTGGTGGTATTCTGAAATGCTTTCCTTAATACCATATCTCCAACTTGAAACTTCCAGATCCTGACATTTTTGTTGTAAGCACCAGCCATTCTTTGTTGATAACTGACCATCCTTATCCTAGCCATATCCCTGATTTCTTCAACAGTATCCAGGTCTTGAGCCAAGTTTTCATCATTTTCCTCAGGATCACGGGTACTTGTTCTAGCAGTTGGAACCACCATTTCTGTTGGGATCACTGATTCTGCCCCAAATACCAAGGAGAATGGTGTTTGACCAGTAGCATTCTTAGGGGTTGTCCTATCAGCCCAAAGCACATAGGGTAGTTCTTCTGCCCATTTCCCTTTCTTGGATCCAAGCTTCTTCTTCAAATTGTTGATGATGATCTTGTTGGATGATTCTGCTTGACCATTAGCTTGTGGGTGGACTGGTGTTGATGTTATCATCTTAATCCCCCAGCTGTCACAAAAGTTAGTGGTTCTGCCCCCAATAAATTGGGAACCATTATCACATATAATCTCAGAAGGAATTCCAAATCTAGTTATAATATTTCTTTTAATGAAGGATATAACTTCCTTTTCTCTGACTTGGGCAAAAGCTTCAGCCTCTATCCACTTGGAGAAGTAATCAGTCATAGCTAGCATGAATACTTTTCCACCAGGTGCCTTAGGGAGCTTACCAGCTATATCCATACCCCATCTCATAAATGGCCAAGAGGAGGATATAGGATGCAATAATTCAGCTGGTTGATGAAGGATATTGTTGTGCCTCTGACAAGGATCACATCTCTTAGCGTACTCCACAGCATCTCTCTTCATGGTTGGCCAGTAGTATCCTGTCCTCAGGATCCTTGAGAATAATGCCCTGCCCCCAGTGTGGTTTCCACAATCTCCTTCATGGAAGTCTTTTAAAACTTCTTGGATTTCAGGATCCTCAATGCATCTCAAGTATGGTCCTGCAAGAGATCGTCTATACAACATATTATTTAAAATTGTGAATTGAGATACCTTAGATTTGAAAGCCCTAGGGTTTTCTCCTGTAGGAATCTCTCCATGTTGTAGGTATCTCATAATTGGTGAGATCCATGATCCTGAATGGGATTGAGTATCCTCACTAGGGATAACTGCAGAATCATTTCCTATCTCCATAGCCACATGATCCTCGATAGCCGGGGTTAGGATATGGATAATAGGGATCTTGATATCCTCCGGGATCTTCAAGGATGATCCTAAGTTAGCCAATGCATCAGCCTCTGTATTTTCTTCCCTTGGTACCTGCGTTAAACTAAAGGAAACAAAAGAGAGTGCCAAACTTTTGACTATCTCTAAATATTTGGTTAGCTTTTCACCTTTAACAGCATAGGATCCATTAAAGTGGTTTGTAATTAACAATGAATCTACATGTACCTCAAGATACCTAATCCCCATATGCTTTGCAATTTGCAAACCAGCAATTAAGGCTTCATATTCAGCCTCATTGTTAGTGGTTTGGAACTCACAAGCTATAGAGTGGGGTATTATGTCCCCCTGTGGCGATTTTAGTAGTATTCCAAGCCCTGTGCCTTTGACATTTGAGGATCCATCAGTATAGAGTATCCAAGGATCCTTGGTCTCTTCTAGCTGCTGGACTTCTAACTCAGCTTCTTTTTGTAAATCACTACTGAAATCAGCCACAAAGTCAGCTAATGCTTGGGATTTGATGGCTGTCCTAGGCTCATATCTTATATCATATGCACTTAGCTTCACTGCCCACTTAGCCATCCTTCCTGACATCTCTGGTTTCCTAAGGACATTCTTAATTGGGAAATTAGTTTTAACAATGATAACATGAGTTTCAAAATAATGTCTTAACTTAGTAGATGCCATAATTAATGCAAGAATAAGCTTTTCAAGGTGTGAATACCTGGATTCGGCATCAAGTAAACTTTTACTTACATAATAGACAGGATGTTGTGTACCTTCATGATCCTTAACAAGGACCGCACTTACTGCTTTTGAGGATACTGCAAGATACAAGGATAGCACATCGCCTTTTTCTGGTTTCATCAAGGCTGGGGCTGAGGATAGGTAATCTTTGAGGGCTCTTAAAGCATTTTCATGCTTCTCAGTCCACTCAAATTTCTTGTTCTTCCTTAGGATATCATAGAATTCTTTACACTTCTCTGAGGATTTGGATATAAATCTGTTCAAAGCTGCTATCCTGCCTGTTAGCCTTTGAACATCCTTAGCATTGGCCGGAGATTTGATGTTCACTATTGCTTTGATTTGTTCCGGGCTAGCTTCAATGCCTCTCTTTGTCACCATATATCCTAAGAATTTACCTGCTTTAACACCAAAGTGACATTTTGAAGGATTAAGCTTCATATTATATTTATCAAGGATATTGAATGCTTCCTCCAAGTCTCTTAGGTGATCCTCAGCCTTTATTGATTTCACCACCATATCATCTATGTAAACCTCCATAGTTTGTCCAATCTGATCCTTGAACATCATATTCACCAGCCTTTGATATGTTGCACCTGCATTTCTTAATCCGAACGGCATAGCAATATAGCAGTATATACCAGTTGGAGTCATGAAGGCTGTATCCTCTTGGTCGGATGGTTCCATTTGGATTTGTTGAAATCCAGATGAAGCATCCATAAAAGTTAACAGTTCATGACCCGCAGTTGCATCCACCATGGAGTCAATGTGGGGTAATGGGAAAGGATCCTTGGGACATGCCTTATTTAAATCGGTAAAATCGACACATACCCTCCACTTTCCGTTTTTCTTTTGAACAACAACCACATTGGCCAACCATCTTGGATACTTGACCTCTCTAATCATACCTGCCCGGAGCAATTTCTCTACCTCTTCCTGGATAATGGCATTCCTTTCCGGTGCAAACTTTCTTCTCCTTTGATGGATTGGTTTGAAGGACCTGTCAATGCCGAGTTTGTGAGTAATTACATCTTTGGATATACCAGTCATGTCTTCGTGTTTCCATGCAAAGGTAGTCTTTCTCCTTTTGAGGAAGGATACGACGTCTTCTTTCATTTCGCCAAGGATCCCTGATCCGATATAGATTTTGGATTCAGGATCATCGGGATCCATGAGGATTTCTACCACATCCTGCTCTCTTGCCTCCAAGACATCCCTTGGAGGATACCTTGATTGCTATTGCTCCCTTGACTTCGAGGCTGGTTTCATCGATGAAGTGTAGCAATTCTTAGCCTCCTGCTGATCACTATCAATCTTCACTATTCCCCAAGGACTAGGGAGCTTCACACATTGATGGTAGGTAGATGGGACTGCTTTCATATCGTGTATCCAGGGCCTGCTAAGGATAACATTGCAACAAGATAAACAGTCAATAACACAAAATTTTTTATAAGAGTGTAAGCCTTCGATATATATTGGGAGTTTAATGTCCCCCAGGGTATTCTTAGTTTCGCCACTAAATCCCACAAGCACGGAGGATCTTGGTATGATATCTGATTCAGGAATTCCCATCTTCTTTAGAACATCAAGCTGGATAATGTTCACTGAGCTTCCTCCGTCTATAAGGATCCTGCGGACAAAATGGTTAGAAATGAAAAGAGTAATAACTAAACCATCGTGATGAGGATCCTGGATATCAACACGATCATCCTCATCAAAGGTTATGACTTTTCCTTCGGAGACACTTGATGTTCGAACTGGTCTTTCTCCACTATCCATCTTAGTTTCCTTTGCATGCCTTTTTGCTGCTGAGAAGGATGTGCCACAAATGTCTGATCCTCCAGAAATAAAGTTTATTACTTGTGCATCTGCTGGAGGGGCCGGAGCTTTCTCAGAGATCCTTTCAGGATCCTGAGTCCTTGACTTTTTCCTACCCAATAACTCTTTCAGATGCCCCTTGCTCAACAAGTATCCAATTTCCTTCCTTAGTGCAATGCATTCTTCTGTGAGATGCCCGAAATCTTCATGGTATGCACACCACTTCGACTTATCCTTAGTTGCAGCTGGCCTGTCATTCTTTCTGGGCCATCTAGCTTTATCACCTAGATTCTGCATCGCAAGGATTAGTTCATTGTTATCAACAGAAAAACAATATTCAGAAATTGGAGGATAATCCTCATCATCCTCTTCTTGATCAACAGCATGCACGTTCTGGTTATCAGATCTGTTGTAGGATCTGAACTTGTTGTTCCTGAATGAGGATCCTTGCTTTTCCTGCTTTGAGGATCCTGCTAACCTCTCCTGGATCCTCTTGTCATCCTCTAGCCGAATGAACCTAAGTGCCCGGGTTCTTACCTCATCTAAGTTCCTGCATGGTGTCATAACAAGATCATCATAGAACAACGAATCCCTAAGCAATCCCATTTTAAAGGCCTCAACAGCCGTGGCTATATCTAAGTTGGGAATGTCTAAGGATTCTTTACTGAATTTGGTAATGTAGTCCCTTAATGATTCATTATGACCCTGGGTTATCCTATATAGATCACTAGTTAATCGTTCAAATTTTCTACTACAAGAAAACTGATTATTAAACAAGTTAACTAGATTAGCAAATGAGGTAATAGAGTAGGGGGAAGACTTAGCAGCCATTTGAGAGCTGATCCAGTAAGAGTGGATCCGAATCCCTTGCACAGGCATGCTTCCTTTAACCTTTCTGGGATTGGATTGATCTCCATCCTCTCCCTGTATTGTGCTATGTGTTCTTCAGGATCCGTCGAACCATCATACAGCTTCATTGTTGGCACATGGAACCTCTTGGGTATCTCAGCATCACAGATTGGTGGTGGAAAACGAGATATCTTGTGGCTCCCATCTGCAATCTCTGGGATAGGTTTGACCACTCCCGGAACACTTGATATCATATCCTTTAGCTTTTGCAATTCTCTGGCCATGACATGATTGATACCTGGATCCTGCATAAGACCATGGTTAGTAGTATAAGAATTATTAAAAGTGTTACCTCCCATTGGATTCAAGTTAGGAAGAATGGATGTTAATCCATATTGTTGGGGCTCTAGAATGATCGAGGGACCACTAGAAGCATTGGTCTGCATTGGAATAAAATCTCCCTGATGGACATCTGAACTTCCTGTTTGCAAACTCCTCAAGGATCCTGGCATCTGGAAGGATCCCTGAAACTGGGACGATCCTGGAACAAAGGAGGATCCTTGAACCTGGGATGATCCTGGAACAAAGGAGGATCCTTGAACCTGGGATGATCCTGGAACAAAGGAGGATCCTTGAACCTGGGATGATCCTGGAACAAAGGAGGATCCTTGAACCTGGGATGATCCTGGAACAGAGGAGGATCCTTGAACCTGGGATGATCCTGGAACAAAGGAGGATCCTTGAACCTGGGATGATCCTGAATATCCTCCTGAAGTCATGAAGGATCCCCTATGCTGAGGATAGGATCCTGCTGGCTGGAAGTATGGACCTAATGCATGGGTCACTGTTGTTGTTCCGTAGTGCACTCCTTTTGGTCCACCCACATATTGAACATCTGGAACCACTGATGGCTGAGAAGTAATCACCGGAGTATCAAAATTCAAAGATCTGGGTATCAGTGGGGAACGATCCTCTGCCGTTTTCTTCTGTTTCTTAATTTCGTCAATCTCCCGGAGGATCCTTTCGTTGGTCTTATCCTGCTCTTGTGCATGATTCCTCATCTGCAAAATCAAGGCATAGAGATCATTAGTAGTAGGATTAGTTGAAACAGAAGAAGTAGTTGGTTTTGAGAAAATGGGAGTTGGTTTCTTCGCAGCATTCTCAGTATTCTTCTGGGATCTAGAAGGTGGTGGAGGCAAAGGAGGAACGCCTTGTGAAGAAGTGAATGAGGGCATCAAGTTTGAAGCATTCTTCGCCGAGGAAGCCATTTGCTTGGTTGTAGTGAACTGCAATGAGCACGGCAATACGAATTTTTCTAAGAATGAAGCACCAATTGCCCCACGGTGGGCGCCAAACTGTTTTGGTCAAAAGATCTGATGAGGATATTGCAACCAAACTCTCTGTTACGGGGTATGATGCTTGAAATGTAGAACAATGACAAGGATCACTTCAATGTAAATTGCACAAATGACACAAGGATTTATACGGGGAAAAAGCCCTTGATCAAGAGTTGATCTCCGGCATAAAAAACCCCGGGTGATGGAAACTACCGATAACCAAGCTCAAATAAATCAATAAATGTTTACAACTTCGGATAGTAACGAGCTAGGTACAAGGATCACTATCGTGAAATGTGTAAAAGTGAGTGAAAACGAATGAATGTTCGTCGAGAGCTTCAAGTGTGCGAGTATATGAGAGTGTGTGTGTAGCTGAAAAATGACTAAGTGTTCTAATTCTAGCTCGTTACCCCTTTTAAAATAGAAGTTAACTACAATAACTAACTATCCGACTTTTGTGCCAAGCTCCCACGTTCTCCACAACGTCCATTTTTGGTCAATCGTGTGCGAAATGCCCGTGGAATATTCCTTAGTACCGTTGCCAAGACCAAGTCAAGCTCGTAACTCCTGCGAAGTAATACAAAACACAAACAAACAATCATCAGTACGAGGATCCTTAAAGTGATCCATGACCCTGATCCTGAAGCTCTTCTGAGGATCACTATCTGTCACAGAAGAAAGGATCATTAATTAGGATAACGAGTAAGGATCACTAATTGTTAGAAAATCCTCCCCTAACATTTGTGTATGGTGTTTGCAATGAGCTAAAGAGTAAAAGTGTTTGAGAGTGTCAGTGTAAAATTGCGTGCCTTAAACTGATCCGCCCCCATCTATTTATAGTAAAGATAATGTAACAAACTATCCTAAACTTCCGGGATCCGGCGAATATTCCCACTCGAACGTTATAGACCAAGTCTTTCGGGTTCAACGTCTTCCACATAACAAATACGCCCGAGTCTTGAGGAGAAGAAGTCCCGAAGACCGTTAACAACTCACAGCCTTTAACCTGCACGTGTTTAATTCAATCAACTTCAGGATATCGCCCAGGATGTTAGCAATATCCCCGTCCAGTATCCTGGTCACAAATAAACAATTAAAAGCGGGATATTAGTCAGGATATGTATACTCAGAAAATGACCCATAACAATTGTCCCCAAATATATTTGTTGGTATACCAATCCAACGGATATATTTTAAAAGTTTCATCTCATCAATTAAGGCAATCAATATGATGAGACCCTTGAAATGACAATGTGCAACTTCCAAGGCATTATTTACTCTTTACCCCCTACATTCAGCCTATATTAACCGAGGGTCGTCCCATTATGATTATCCTCATCTTCAACCGAATATCAGGTATTTCTCTCTCTCACTTTTCTTTTTTCCTTGTTTACATCTCCTGTTCTCCAATGGTGATCCTTCATGGCGACCCGCACCAGATCACAAATGGCGGACTCTGTTTCCTCCTTCTACAAACAAAATTTGCTTCAGAATCCTTCAAAAGAGGTGTGTTCTTTCGATGATTCCGACATCGCGGCCCTTCGAGCTTCCGGTGCCTTTCCCGCCGGGACAATCTTCCGTCCATTCGACCGAGAGGTCCAATCGGATTTTTGTTCCGACGAATGGGTTTGCTTTTTTGCATATCCCTTTTCATTAGGGCTTCAATATCCATTTTCTCCCTTCATATCTCGCTACTTTGAGCTTACCGGTCTTAGTTTCGCCCAAATCATGCCTATGGTTTGGCGCGTGTTAGTCACCCTGGAGCAGATTAAGGCTCGTCATATGCCTGATTTATGCATCGAAGACCTTCCGATGGCCTACCGTCTAAGGTCACATGGTTCCAGCCGGTTTCTCCTTTTTTTCTATTTCCAGCGATCCTCTCATTCTTAAGGCCACCAAGAATGAGGATAAATGGACAAGAAAATTCTTCTTTGTGAAAAGAGACTCCATTGATAAGGGTTTTGACATCCCTAAAAGATGGTTGACTTCTGGTAGGACTTAGGGTTTTAGGAATATCCCCAATCATATCCCGAACCTCCATCCTGAACCAATATCCTGATGCGTTTATTTCCTTTTTTGCAGCAAACTTCAAGGAACTAGCTCCCCCTAGTGCTGAATCAGAAGGAAGAATAAAAGAAATCTACAAGCTTCCGGAGGGTGAAAGAACCTTTAACCTGCTACTCACAAGCTCAAGTTAAAGATCAAGTTCCAACATGTCTGGTAAGCATATTTTCAGGAATTATTTTTATTTATTAATCCGATTATTTTTCAAAAGTATAATAAGCCTAAAACATCTTCCCTTGTGCAGTGCCAGTTATCAACCTCGAGGGCTTCCAACTCGATGAGCTGGACAGTTATTCCAGCCTTGAACCTGTCAAGCAAGAATCTAACCTGAAGTCATCCGTTACACCAAAACTTACCAGTTCAAAGACCGCCACTGCTCCCAAAGCTCCCCCAGCATCCAGGACCCGAGCCTCCAGCTCCCGGAAAAGAAAGGAAGTTGAGCCCTCTGCTCCACCCCACGTGTTCCCATTCGAGAACCACGGGTTCACAGAATCCAGCACATTTATGACCGGCTTCCTTAACCAGGTTAGTATCCTGACCTATATCCTGCACCATATGCTAAATAGAAATGTTCATTTAGAATAATGCCTGTTTCTTTACCTTGCAGGGCCTTGAACGCCTGGTTTTCCTTTATGAAGACGCATGTGGCTCCAACGTCATGCTTGAAAGCCAGCTAAAAAAGGCCAAGGCCACCATTGCAGATCAAGCAGCAGTTGCCACCGCTAAATCGGAACACTACGAAGCTAAGTATAAGGCTATGACTCAAGATCACCAGTCCGTCATCCAGAAGATCACCCAGGAGGCTCAAGCTAAGTTTGACGCGGCCCAGGTTCAACACGAGCAGGCCATGGCTTCATACCGAGAGAGCCTCAAGAATTCCGTCGTGATCTCCCTTCTCCAGGCCAGGCTGAAAATGGCTTACGAGGCGATGGCTTTGGGTTTACAATGCCCTTCTTGGAACATCAAGGCCTGGGAGGCGAAGTTAAAAGATCTTGGGGGAAATCCTGTGGAGCCTCCTGCCAAATCTGTTGTGGAAGAGTCCGCCAAGATAATGGATGCTAGCGCTTCAAAGGATGTTTCCGAGAATGTTGTGGCAAATGCTGGAAAGAATGCTGGTGGAGAGGATGCTGCTGCAGATGCTGAGAAGAATCCCGAGGATGATGCTGGTACAGATGCCGGGAAAGAGGTTGCTGTTCAAGAAGGTGATGCCCCTTAGGCAGTGGAGTGGGCGATGATGGATATACGTGCTGATGCCGGAGCCCACTTTTTTAAATTTCATGGTTGTGGTTGTGAAAAACAATTTATATTTCCTGTCTTTGAACAATTTATATTTCCTGCATTAGAACAATACGATGACCAAAGGTGGATGGGTCCTAGGTTTTAGGATGAAGCCCTTGGTCATCAGTTAGCATAATCTGTTTTGAATTTTGTAGCGGTTGAAGGTGGACAGGTTTCGTTTTGAGATAAAACCTTCAACCGTTACGTAGGTATGGTAAAAACTAATCGTGCTTTTGGCGGATGGGCCTCGGTTTGAGGTGAAACCAAAAGCACAACTTTTGACTTGTTAATAATATAACTATCTCTTGACTTATTTGTTATCTCCTTTTAGATTTTTGCCATGCGTTACTTAGTGTAATTTTTAACTTCGCAAAATTTTGTACCATTATCTTTTGAAAATATCCTGATCAACATACTTAGTGATATATTATGAAAACTTTTATTAAACAGAATTTCTAAAAATTCAATCACTTTTAGAGAAAATTAAAAGATAGTCCATTTTCAAACCTATTATGACGATACTTAATTAAAGTTTCAAACTAGTACCAGTTTCATATATCTTAATCAAATATCCTGAAAAGTATTTTGAAAATATACTTTGAGAATATATCTCGAGAATTTATCTTAGTCAGGATGTTTGACCTTTTACCAAACATAGTGTTATCAAAAACTTAAACGATGCTTACAAAGGAAAGATCATACCAGGGATAGGGTACAACCCTATTATTAAACCTCCTTCCCTTTGCAACTTTTCCAATGAAGATGTCCCCTGACTGAGACATTTAGGGCATTAGTTCCAAGCTTCATCCTTTAAGCTTTACTCCATCGCCTTAGTAGGATTGTCCTCTGTGTACAATGTCTTCAAATACTTAGAAATCTTCTGGATATCAATCCCCGTTGTATAGACAATTTTTCATGTTACAGGGGTAAAACCCAAGAATGTACTGGAAATAAATCCCTTGAATTCTGGGGAAATCCCAAATTTTCGTGCGCTACAGGCGGGAGTGTATAAACTCCAAGACTTAGAAAGGTGAGAACCTTTAAACCTTAGAGAGTATGAAAATACCCTTTCGTGAGAGAGGGTGATCAATCCTCATATACCTTTAGGATTCAGGATATAGCCAACAGTAACGAAATTGTCAGCCACTTTTACATGGACTGGTCCCGCCACCTTGAACTATTCCCGAATAACTTGCGCTCCAGGCGGGGTGTTTAAACCCAATTCGGAAGAAAGGTGAATACCTTTAAACCTGTGAAGGGATCAGGATCCCTTATACATGAGAGAGGGGGCCAATCCTCTAATCTTCCGAAGTATCCTGAGTGAACATCCTGGAGCTATATCCTGGAGCATATACTGCAAAACATCCTTAAACTAAGGTGGGTGTTAGCTTGGCTAACACCCCTCCGATGCTTAAGTTAGTATTGGGTTCAAAGCAATAAATAATATTAAACATATTAAAAGAGATAATATTCATACCATCCTGAGTTAGAAATTAAATTCCTAACTCACTTGAAATAGAGCTTCAAATGTATAGCATTCCAGGATCTCGGTAACATATCCCCCTCCATATCCTTGAGTCGGTATGCACCTTTTCCTGATTCTGATTCAATCTCATATGGCCCTTCCCATTTCGGAGCCAGCTTTCCATCAGCAGGATTGGTAGTATTCTGAAAAGCTTTTCTTAACACTCAATCTCCAACTTTGAACCTTCTAATCCTTATATTCTTGTTGTATGTTCTGGATATCCTTTGTTGATATGCCGCCATTCTTAGCCATGCTGCATCTCTTGTCTCATCAATAGTATCCAGCTCCTGGCATAGGACTTCAGGATTCTGCTCAGGATTCCAGAGATTGGATCTTGCTGTGGGTATCACCATTTCTGTCGGAATCACTGCTTCTGCTCCAAATACTAAGGAAAATGGGGTTTGGCCTGTTGTATTCTTTACCGTTGTCCTATCAGCCCACAAAACAAAGGGTAATTCTTCTGCCCATCTTCCTTTTTTGGCTCCAAGTCTCTTCTTTAAGTTATTGACAATTATCTTGTTTGAGGATTCTGCTTGTCCATTCGCTTAAGGATGTACCGGAGTAGATGTTATCATTTTGATTCCCCAATTCTTGCAAAAGTCAGTAGTTCTCTTGCTTATAAACTGAGAACCATTGTCACAGATTATCTCGGCTGGTACTCCGAATCTGGTCAGGATATTTCTCTTTATGAAGGATACCACTTCTCGATCCCTGACTTGGACAAATGCCTCGGCTTCAACCCATTTGGAGAAATAATCTGTCATTGCCAACATAAAAACCTTCCCTCCTGGAGCCTTTGGAAGCTTTCCTACTATATCCATCCCCCACTTCATAAACGGCCAAGGGGAAACGATAGGATATAATGGTTCAGCAGGCTGATGCAGTATGTTACTATGTCTTTGACATGCATCACATCTTCGAACATATTCTGTGGCATCTTTCCTCATTTTCGGCCAATAATATCCTGTCCTTAATACTTTTGAGAATAATGACCTGCCCCCAGTATGGTTACCACAATCCCCTTCATGTATATCCTGAAGCACTTCCTTGGTTTCAGGATCCTCCAAGCACCTCAAATAGGGTCCTGCAAGAGATTTCTTATATAAAACATTAGTTATAATGGTGAATCGTGATACCTTCATCCTAAATGCCTTAGGATTTTCATCTCCGGGGATGTGTCCTTCCTTGAGATATCTCACGATTGAAGCTGTCCAGGATTTAGGATCCTTTTCAGGATACTCTGCTCCATGATCCTGAATACCCGCTACTTCTTTATCCTGAGGATACGTTGCAGGATATAAGACATGTAATATTGGTATTTGGGTCCCTTCTGGTATCCTGATCGATGATCCCAAATTTGCTAAGGCATCTGCTTCAGCATTATCCTCCCTTGGTACCTGTTCAAGTGTAAAAGTATCGAAATATCCTGCTAATTTTTTGAGAATATCGAGGTATTCGATTAATTTCTCACCCTTAACTGCATAGGATCCATTAAAATGGTTAGTAATTAACAAGGAATCAACATATACTTGCAAACTCTTGATATTCATATTCCTAGCCAACTCTAACCCTGCAATTAAAGCCTCATATTCTGCCTCATTATTAGTAGCAGGAAATTCACACCTAATAGCCTGGGGTAATATGTCCCCCTGTGGCGATTTTAGTAGTATACCTAAACCTACACCTCTTATATTGGATGCACCATCAGTATATAACGTCCAGGATCCTGAAGATTCTCCTAATTGTTGAACTTCTAGGTCTACCTCGTCCTGAATGTCACTACTGAAATCAGCCACAAAGTCAGCTAAAGCCTGAGACTTTATGGCATTTCTAGGTTCATATACTAAATCATAAGCACTTAACTTTACTGACCACTTGGCCATCCTGCCTGACATCTCTGGTTTCCTAAGCACATTTTTGACAGGATAATTCGTTTTAACATGGATCCTACGTGTCTCAAAATAATGTCTAAGCTTTATCGATGCCATGACTAGAGCTAATATTAATTTTTCTAAATGAGAATACCTAGTTTCAGCATCTAACAAACTTTTACTAACATAATAAACAGGATATTGCTGACCTTCATGGTCTTTTATAAGAACGACACTTACAGCATTCCCTGATACAGCGAGGTATAGGGATAGTGGTTCACCATTTTCAGGCTTCATCAATAGAGGTGCAGTTGAGAGATATCGCTTCAAATCCTGCAAGGCTGCTTCGTGCTTTTCTCCCCATTCAAATTTCTTATTCTTCTTGAGGATATCATAGAATTCCTTGCATTTTTCCGAGGATCTTGAAATAAATCTATTCAAAGCTGCTACTCGGCCTGTTAACCGTTGTACGTCCTTCATATTCGAGGGTGATTTTATATCCAGGATAGCTTTAATCTGCTCCGGGCTTGCCTCTATCCCCCTTTTCGTCACCATATATCCAAGAAACTTTCCTGCCCCCACTCCGAAATGGCACTTAGCAGGATTCAGCTTCATGTTATACTGATCCAGGATATCAAATGCTCCCTTGATATCCTGGAGGTGATCCTCAGCCTTTTTAGATTTCACCACCATATCGTCAATATATACCTCCATGGTGTCCCCCAGCTTATCTTTGAACATCATGTTCACTAATCTCTGGTATGTTGCACCTGCATTTTTCAAACCGAAAGGCATGGCAGTATAGCAATATATACCTGTTGGTGTCATGAAAGCAGTATCCTCCTGGTCCGAAGGCTCCATTTGAATCTGCTGAAATCCTGAGGATGCGTCCATGAACGTTAACATTTCATGTCCAGTAGTAGCATCCACCATTGCATCGATATGAGGGAGAGGAAATGGGTCTTTAGGACAAGCCTTGTTCAAGTCCGTGTAGTCTACACAGACTCTCCATTTCCCGTTTTTCTTCTGTACCACAACTACGTTTGCTAGCCATCTTGGAAACTTGACTTCTCTGATCATCCTGGACTTCAACAACCTTTCAACTTCCTCTTGGATAATCGCATTCCGCTCAGGAGCAAATTTTCTTCTTTTTTGCTGAACAGGCTTGAATGATTCGTCAATTCCAAGCTTGTGAGTGATAATGTCTTTGGATATGCCTGTCATATCCTCATGCTTCCATGCAAACGTTGACATCCTGCATTTCAAAAAGTCAGTTAACTGCTCTTCAATACCCTGAGGGATATTGGTTCCTACGAGCACCGAGATATCAGGATTATCCTGATCCAGGATAATTTTCTTCACATCCTGCTCCGAATCCTCCACGATATCCTGGCTCCGCATCTTTAATTGCTATGCTGTACTAGGCTTAGTTGAGGATTTCATTGAGGATGAGTAGCATTCTTTCGCTTCCTGCTGATCACTTTCAACCTTGACAACTCCCCAAGGGGTAGGGATCTTGATGCATTGGTGATATGTTGATGGCACAGCCTTCATATCGTGAATCCATGGTCTTCCCAGTATGATGTTATAGCAGGATAAGGAGTCCATCACACAGAAGCGTTGTATCGAGTTGACCCCTTCAACATATACTGGTAACTTTATCTCCCCTACGGTATTCCTAGCTTCTCCACTGAAACCAACGAGCACAGTGGACTTTGAAGTAATGTCCATCGGAGATACATTCATCTTCTTCAATGTTTCCAGCTGAATTATATTGACAGAACTACTGTTGTCTACCAGTATCCTGCGTACAAAATGGTTAGCCACATATAATGTTATTACCAGAGCATCATGGTGAGGATCCTGAACAGTATCCCTGTCATCACTATCGAAAGTGATCACTTTATCAGTTGTGATGGTAGTCATCCTGACTGGTCTGTCTCCCCTCTCACTCTTAGCTTCCTTTGCATGTCTCTTGGCCGCCGAATACGAAGTTCCACAAATATCGGATCCTCCTGAAATAAAGTTAATTATCTTGGCATCTGCTGGGGGTGATGCTGCTCGTTCAGGATCCTTCTCGGGATCCTGACCTTTATTCTTTTTTTTTCCCAGTAAGTCCTTCAGATACCCTTTGCTTAACAGGTAACTTATTTCTTTCCTTAAAGCAATGCAATCCTCGGTCATATGTCCGAAGTCTTCGTGGAAGGCACACCATTTGGATTTATCCTTCCAATCAGCTTTCTGCTGGTTCTTTCGAGGCCACCTAGCTTTGTCCCCTAAACCCTGCATAGCATACATTAACTCAGGTATATTAACAGAAAAGCAATATTCAGATAAGTCAGGATATTCTTCAGGATCCTCGTCTTCAATAGCATTCACTTTCTTGTTATCATTTCTGCCATATGGCTTGGAGCGATATGGCTTATATGAGGTTTCTGATTTCCTGTTAGTTGATTCATAGGTTGAGGTAGAATTCATCCTCTCCTGCATCTTCTTGTCATCTTCCAAACGGATATATCTCAAAGCCCTGTTACGAGCTTCGTCGAGATTCCTGCAGGGATTCATTACAAGATCCTGATAAAACTGAGAATCCTTTTGTAACCCCATCTTAAAAGCTTGCACAGCTGTTGCAACATCAAGATGTGGGATATCCAAGGATTCTCGACTGAATTTGTTCACATAATCCCTCAAGGATTCCTGAGGCCCTTGAGTTATCCTGTAAAGATCACCGGTTAGTTTCTCAAAACTCCGACTACAAGAAAATTGACTGTTAAATAAATTAACCAAATGAGCAAACGAAGTAATTGAGTGAGGAGGGACGTTTAACAGCCATTTCAAGGCTGATCATGTCAGGGTAGAACCAAATCCCTTGCATAAGCATGCTTCCTTGAGATCTGGAGGGATAGGATTGATTTCCATCCGTTCCCTATACTGGGCAATATGCTCCTCAGGATCCGTAGTCACGTCATACAGTTTCATGTTGGGAGTCTGGAATCTCTTTGGTATTTCAGCATCACAGATAGGATATGCAAAGCGGGATATCCTGTGACTGTCTTGGGATACTTCCGGAATTGGCTGGACCACTCCAGGTACACTGGATATCATGTCCTTCAATTTTTGGAGCTCCCGGGTAAATGTTGACGTCATACCTGCATCCTGGAAGGAGCCATTGTTGTTAGTGGCAAGAATATTATTATTTGACACATTACCGGTCTGAGGATTTTGGCCATATCCTGAAGCATATCCTGAACTCCTCACAGTCGACATCCTGACCGAGGAGGGTATCTCAGGAGTATGATTCTGAGAATGGCTTGGGACGATATTCCCCCTGTTATCCTCAGTGCAAACTGTGGAACTGAAATTCAAAGCCCTGAGCTGTATAGGAGTGACAGTTTCTTCAGCAGGTCTGCTCGAGCTAGCTTTTAAGAGTTGTATTTCTCTTAACAGCATTTGGTTAGTCTCCTGTTGCTGCCTCATTTGTTCCTGTACACTTCCAAATAAAGTCAGAATTTCATCATTAGAGGCTAAAACGGGAGCAGATCCCTGAACACTCCGAGTAGGGATAACATCTTGAGATTGTGAAGAAAATGGCATCCTTGGAGGAGGCGGTGGAAGCACCGAACCGGTAGTAGCAGAGGTTGCAGCAGACATAGTAGAGGAGCTCATGTTTGATCTTGAGGCCATTGTAAACAATGTGGCGAAAAGTTTTGAAAATAGAAAACCGATTAACGATTTCACAAAGTTTTTAGTAAAAGTAGCACCACTTGCCCCACGGTGGGCGCCAAATTGTTTTGGTCAAAAATTACCGAAGCAATTAAGTGATCAAATTAGTTAAGTGAGGTAGTGTGCTAGAGATGTGTATCGAAAATATGTTAACCAAGTTATTTGCAAAAATAGTTTAAGGATACGGCTCAGGATATAGAGCTGTATCTATGATCAAACAATGAGCAAAAAAGTAAAGGTGGACACGAGATATACGAGGAAAGCCCTTGATCAATCTAGATCGCCGGCATAAAACCTCGGGAGCTGACAATCGCAGCTGCCTTGTTCTTCTATTGTTTCAAATATCAGGATACAGTGCAGGATGTGGTGCGGATCAACTAGGTGTTACAATGTAAATCGAATACAAGTGTTTGTGTATGGTGTTTGCAATGAGCTAAAGAGTAAAAGTGTTTGAGAGTGTCAGTGTAAAATTGCGTGCCTTAAACTGATCCGCCCCCATCTATTTATAGTAAAGATAATGTAACAAACTATCCTAAACTTCCGGGATCCGGCGAATATTCCCACTCGAACGTTATAGACCAAGTCTTTCGGGTTCAACGTCTTCCACATAACAAATACGCCCGAGTCTTGAGGAGAAGAAGTCCCGAAGACCTTTAGCAACTCACAGCCTTTAACCTGCACGTGTTTAATTCAATCAACTTCAGGATATCGCCCAGGATGTTAGCAATATCCCCGTCCAGTATCCTGGTCACAAATAAACAATTAAAAGCGGGATATTAGTCAGGATATGTATACTCAGAAAATGACCCATAACAGTAATCACTCAGGACAGTGGGATCAAACGATTTGAAAGTGGTGTTCGTCGGGAAGCAGTGCCGGATTCTGTCTATTTGTGGGTCAGAGAAGCAACATCTTTCTTTCGGTGAATCTTTGATGATACCCTGGCTCTTGAGAGGACTGTCCTTCTTATGATCCTTAGCCAGTGAGGATCGTAGCATCATCATGACTGTGAAGAAGGTAAAGAAAGAAGGAGTAAAGAAAGAAAACGTAAAGGAAGAAGAGGAAGAGGATTACCTGTTTGATCTGCGGATGTAAATTTAAACGGAGTCTCTCTCTTGAATTTAAATGTGAAATGATCCCTATCTCTAACTCCTATTTATAATGATGATTTTGCAGGATTGTCACCTCACTGACGTCATGTTCGTAACGGCTAGTCCGACTTCAACGGCTAGTTATCTGATTAATTCGTTACGGATAAGAACAAAATATAACTCATTTATTTACACAATTACTCCTTATATTTTGGGGGCAATTGTTAGGGGTGGATTTCTAAATGATTAGTGATCCTCAATTGTTGTTGAACTTAGTGATCCTCACTTCTGTCTGAAGTAGTGATCCTCAGAAGTGTTGCAGGATCAGGATCTTGGATCGTCTTAAGGATCCTTGTACTAACGGTTGTCTACTTTGAATTCGAAATTGTTTTGCAGGAGTATCAACTTGGACTTGGTCTTGGCGATATTCCTGGAGAATATTCTATACCTATTTCGCACGTGCCTAGCTAAAAGTGGACGTTATGGAGTCGTGGAAGACTTGCACAATTTGCGGGATGTTAGTTAGTGTAGATATTTTCTATATTTAAAGGGGTAGCGAGCTAACTAGAAAACACTTGGCTATTTTTGGCTACACACACACTCGTACAACTGCTCTCACCAGCTCTTGTTAACTCACTTGGCGATTACACATTTTTTCACACGATACACTATAGTGATCCTTGTACTTAGCTCGCTATCATCCGAAGTTGTATTACATTTCTTGTTTAATTTGTATTACATTTCTCGCTATCATTCATTGATCAAGGGCTTTTTCCTCGTATAAATCTTCGTGTCACTTGTTCATTACATTTCATAGTGATCCTTATTGTTGTTCATCAATCCAAGCATCATACCTCACAACAGAAAGTTTGGTTACATTGTCATTGCTTGATTTTTGACCAAAACATTGACTAGCCTTTGATAAGTAGCACCTGCATTCCTTAGTCCAAATGGCAAAGCAATATAACAATAGATACCAGTTGGGGTCATAAAGGCTGTATCCTCTTGATCAGATGGTTCCATCTGAATTTGTTGAAATCCAGATGAAGCATCCATAAAAGTCAACAACTCATGACATGCGGTAGCATCCACCATGGAGTCAATGTGGGGTAACGGGAAAGGATCCTTGGGACATGCCTTGTTTAAATCAGTAAAATCGAAACATACCCTCCACTTTCCGTTTTTCTTTTGAACAACAACCACATTGGCTAACCATCTTGGATACTTAGCCTCTCTAATCATACCTGCTCGGAGTAATTTGTCTACCACCTCCTGGATAATGGCATTCCTCTCAGGTGCAAACTTCCTCCTCTTCTGATGTATGGGCTTGAATGACCTGTCAATACCAAGTTTATGAGTAATTATATCTTTAGAGATACCTGTCATGTCTTCATGCTTCCAGGCAAAGGTAGTTTTTCTTCTTTTAAGGAAGGATACTAGATCCTGTTTGACGTTGCTGAGGATCCCTGATCCTATGAAGACTTTGGATTCAGGATCATGAGGGTCCATAAGGATTTCTTTCACGTCCTGTTCTCTTGCCTCCAAGACGTCCCTTGGATGATACTTTAGTTGCTATTGCTCCCTTGGTCTTGAGGCAGGTTTCATTGATGCGGTATAACAATTCTTTGCTTCTTGTTGGTCACTCTCAATCTTTATCACCCCCCATGGACTAGGAAGCTTCACACATTGATGATATGTAGATGCAACTGCCTTCATGTCATGTATCCATGGTCTGCCAAGGATAACATTGCAACAGGATAAGCAATCTATTACACGAAATTTTTGATAAGAATGAAGTCCTTCAATGTAGATGGGAAGTTTAATGTCCCCCAATGTATTCTTGGTTTCTCCGCTGAATCCCACAAGAACTGAGGATCTTGGGATAATATCTGATTCAGGGATGTTCATTTTCTTGAGGACATCAAGCTGAATGATGTTTACTGAGCTTCCTCCATCTATCAGGATCCTGCGAACAAAATGGTTAGATATAAATAAGGTAATAACAAGACCATCATGATGAGGATCCTGGACATCAACACGATCATCCTCATCAAAGGTTATGACTTTCTCCTGTGTAACAGGAGAGGTCCGAATGGGTCTATCTCCATTATCCATCTTGGTCTCCTTGGCATGTCTTTTGGCTGCTGAAAAGGAAGTACCACAAATGTCTGATCCACCGGATATGAAGTTTATAACTTGTGCATCTGCTGGAGGAGCAGGAGCTCTTTCTGGGATCTTCTCAGGATCCTGGATCCTTGACTTTTTTTCTTCCCACAAGTTCCTTCAAGTGCCCCTTGCTTAACAAGTAACCAATTTCTTTTCTAAGTGCAATACACTCTTCAGTGAGATGTCCGAAATCCTCATGATATGCACACCATTTGGACTTGTCTTTTGTTGCGGCTGGTTTATCACTTTTCCTTGGCCATCTTGCTTTCTCACCTAGATTTTGCATTGCAAGAATTAGTTCATTGTTATCAACAGAAAAACAGTACTTAGAAATTGGAGGATAATCCTCATCATCCTCTTCTTGTTCTACTGCATGCACATTCTTGTTATCAGACTTGTTGTAGGACTTAAACTTGTTGTTCTTGAAGTAGGATCCTTGCTTTTCCTGCTTCGAGGATCCTGCCAGTCTTTCCTGGATCCTTTTATCATCCTCTAATCGGATGAATCTAAGGGCACTGGTTCTCACTTCATCAAGATTCCTGCATGGGGTCATGACAAGATCATCAAAGAATAATGAATCCCTAAGCAAACCCATTTTAAAGGCTTCCACAGCCGTAGCTATATCCAGAGTAGGGATATCTAAGGATTCTTTACTAAACTTAGTGATGCAATCTCTAAGTGATTCATTTTGACCTTGTGTTACCCTATATAGATCACTAGTTAAACGTTCAAATTTTCTACTACATGATAATTGGCTATTAAACAGGTTAACTAGATTAGCAAATGAAGTAATAGAGTAAGGGGGAAGACTTAGCAGCCATTTAAGAGTAGATCCTGTGAGTGTGGATCCGAAACCCTTGCATAGACATGCTTCTTTTAACCTCTCTGGGATGGGGTTGATCTCCATCCTTTCTCTATATTGAGCTACATGTTCTTCTGGATCCGTCGAACCATCATACAGCTTCATAGTTGGTATTTGGAACCTTTTGGGTATCTCAGCATCACAAATAGGTGGTGCAAAACGAGATATCATATGGCAACCGTCTGCAATTTCAGGAATGGGCTTAACCACTCCTGGAACGCTGGATATCATATCCTTCAATTTCTGTAATTCCCTAGCCATAGCTTGATTGATACCTGTATCCTGCATAGAGCCATGGTTAGTGTTATAAGAATTATTAAAAGTGTTACCTCCCAGAGGATTTAAGTTTGGAATTCCAGATGTGAATCCATATTGACGGGATTCTGGTATGACTGAAGGACCAGAAGAAGCAATGGTCTGCATTGGAATGAAGTCTCCTTGATGAACATCTGAGCTTGAGGGTTGTACACTTCTTAAGAATCCTTGATCCTGAAAGGTGTTGGATCCTTGAACCTGGAAGGAGGATCCTTGAACCTGAGAGGATCCTTGGACTGTGTGCGTCCACAAATATCCTCCTGAGCTGACGAAGGATCCCTGATGCTGGAAAGACGATCCCGAAGGCTGAAAACAGGATCCTGAAGGCTGGAAGTGAGACCCTAAAGCCTGACACATAGTTGTTGTTCCATAACGCCTTCCCAATGGTCCACTCTGATACTGGATGTCCGGAGCTGCAGATTGCTGGACAGTTATAGCTGGAGTGTCGAAATCCAGTGACCTTGGTATCAGAGGAGAGTGATCCTCCCCTGATTTCTTCTGTTTCTTGATGTCACCAATCTCCCGGAGGATCCTTTCATTGGTTTTATCCTTCTCTTGTATGTGATCCCTCATCTGCAAAATCAAAGTAAAAAAATCACTAGTAGTAGGGTTAGAAGACAAACAGAAGTTGGTGGTTTTGGGAAAATGGGGATTGGTCTCTTTGTAGCATTTTCAGCATTCTTCTGGGATCCAAAAGGTGGTGGAGGAAAAGGTGGAACACCCTGTGAAGAAGTGACTGCCGGCATAGAGCTTGAAGTGTTCTTTTCTGAAGAAGCCATGTGGTTGAAGATGATGAACCGAAATGAACATAATGAACAAAATTTTCCAGGAATGAAGCACCAATTGCCCCACGGTGGGCGCCAAACTGTTTTGGTCAAAAATCAGGCTAGGATAATGCAACCAAATCTTTGTTGTGAGGAATGATGCTTGAACAAATTTATGAATAACTTGCAAATGAAATGAACAATTGACACAAGGATTTGTACGAGGAAAAAGCCCTTGATCAAGAGTTGATCTCCGGTATAAAAAACCTCGGGTGATGGAAACTACCGATCACCAACTATAATTAGACAAATGATTGTTACAACTCGGGATGATAACAAGCTTGTTACAAGGATCACTAGAGTGCAATGTATATGAAATCGCCAAATGAACTGTTGAGAGCTATTGAGAGCTGTTTCGAGAGTGTGTGTTTGCTAAAATAGCCAAGTGTTCTAATTCAAGCTTGTTATCCCCTTTTAAAATTAGAAATAACTAAACCACTAACTATCCGCTAAATGTGCAAGCTTCCCACGATCTCCATAACGTTCACAAAGCCATGCACGTGCGGAATATTGAGGGCATATTCCCCAAGAATATCGGCAAGACCAAGTCCAAGGCGTATACTCCTGCAAAACAAACTTAAACATAATGAAGGCAACCGTTAGTATAAGGATAACAACAAGGATCCTGAATCCTGATCCTGTAATGTCTTCTGAGGATCCTTAATTCAAACAGAATTAAGGATCCGTGATCCTGACAGTGCTTGAGGATCCGTGATCCTTAGGATTGGAAAATCCTCCCCTAACAGTAAGAATGGGAGGGCTTTGGGCTGGGTGAGTGGGATGCGATTTTGGGTAGGAGATTGGAAGTAGGGCTGTAAACGAACCAAACGTTCAGCGAACAGTTCGTGAACCGTTCGGAGGGAAGTTCGTTTATGTTCGTTCGTTTAATAAACGAACGAACATGAACAAGAAATTTCGTTCGATTATTTAAATGAACGAATATGAACAAAGGTCTCGTTCGTTCAATTATGTTCGTGAATGTTCGGTAAGGTGTTCGTGAACATTTGTTCATTTGCGTTTGTATATGTTCGTATGTTCGTGTTTTAATTAAAGATTTTTATACTTTCATATATTTTATCTATACTTTTTATACTATAAAACTTTTATTTATATCATTACCTTAACAATTAAACTAGGAAACCTTCTTTCACCTTGTTTATGCACCATTTTTTATGTGTGCAAAATGCAACATATAAATTACATCAATTGTGGCATAAAACTAACCCTTTTTTAGTACTAATGTTGGAAAAAGTGTGCTTTTGTCTTCCTTTTGCATTTTCAGGATTAAATGAGCTCAAATTAACAAAAGAAAGAAAAAGACATCAAAATCTAACATAAATACAAGAAAAGGAACAAGACGTGGCATGCCCGACCCCACAACAGCATCTTCCCAAGCAAAATAAGAAGACAGGAGTCTGAACACGCCCCGTGCTCAGCCAGCACGGGGGCGTGCCCAAGTGTCAGCAGAAAAGACAAAGTGGTAGAAGCTTCTATTGCCCACCACGGGGCCGTGCTCAGCGGACACGGGGCCGTGGTCAACTATAAGATTCGCACAATCCAGGCAAATCTTCATAGTACAAAGATTCTTCTACACACGGGGTCGTGCTCAGCGGACACGGGGGCGTGGTCAACCAATAAGACAAAGCTGCAATAAATGAAGAAAGAGAAGGATGTGGACACGGGGCCGTACCCACTGGACACGGGGCCATGCCCGAGCTTCTGTTCAGCTTATAAATAGGAGTGCTTGGCTCAAGCTCAAACCATCCCTTGGCACACCACCTCTCTCACACTTCACCCACCACCCACCACCACCATAACACCATCATCCACCACCATCATCCATTGTAGAGTGTGTGAGTCGTCTCGGGATCCAAGATTGATCGTAAGAGTTCTTGACAATCAAGGCCATGTTTGCCTAAGTCTCTTACATCACTTGGTGAAGACAAAGTGTCTAGTGTAATACTTTTTATTTCTAATCTTTTCGCACTTTTTACTTGGTTTTGTATTAATGACTTTAATAACTAGTTGCTTATGTTGAAGGTGATCTTTCCTTATCGTTTGTCCGTGGTGTCTTGGCATTATTTTACTGTCTATATAAAATAAAAGATTTTCACCATTCATATCTCCACGGTCTATATGGAGGTATGTTGGCTACCTGGTCGGGGGTTAAGGGAACGGTTTGGTAAAGGTCTTGCCATTGTTCAGCGTTTAGAGGTCCAGCAATGGACCTGGGTCAAATTTAGTAGGACCTCCTTCAATGCTTAACGGTATTGGATGGCGGGTGTCCAAACTCTTTGATCCCCTCATAAGTTAACTACTATTAATACTATAACCCGGCTATTTAGGACTGTATCCCTGCTGACTCAGACTACTTAGTCGAGGGTAACGTCACCTCCAAAAGAGGGGCCTACCATAATTTGCATTAATAACTTAATTAATTATCTTCCAATAATCCACCCTTTTAGGATTGTATCCTTGCTGACTCAAACTACTGGGGTGAGGGTAACGTCACCTTCAAAAGAGGGGCCTACTACAATAACTAAGATAATCTCTTAAATAAGTGCAAAAGTGCGGAAATAATCAAAGGTTACACTAGATACGAGTCGGAACCAAGTGATTCATCTTATCTATCTGTTTTTTTTTTTTTCAGCATTTTTAGTTAGTTTTTATTTTTCTTAGTTTAAAACATTTTTTTTCTAAACTTTTTATTTTGATTAGACGTTGAGGATAAACCGGTACTAAAAGCTCTTGTGTCCTTGGACGACCTCGGTATCTTACCAACGCTATACTACGCCCACGATGGGTGCACTTGCCCATATGTGTGTCTAGTGTTAGTAAAATATCGTGTTTTATAAATTTAAAACTTGGCTAAAAAGTGTTAAAGGGGCTTAAAATATACACCTAATATATATAACACTCGACTACGCATCAAGTTTTTGGCGCCGTTGCCGGGGACACAAGGATTTTAAGAAAGTTAGGAATCAACGGCCTAATCGTTTTTTCTTATTTTTCATTTTTTTAGGATTTTTTTTTAGTTTTTCTGTTTCTGCAGGGCTCTGCACGGGCCGTGCCTGGTCAGACACGGGCCGTGCCCAGCATCATCACTGGCAGTTTTTATTTTGAGTTACAGAGAGCTGAGCACGGGGCCGTGTCGGTGCAACACGGGGTCGTGTCCAACTCCCAGTAACTGGGATCCAGAAAACAATTACTGTACCTCTGACCACGGGCCGTGTTCACTGAGCACGGGGCCGTGGTGAACATTCTGACCAACGTTCTTTTCTGTTTTTATTGCAGGACTTGGAACCCAGGCGCCACATTTGAACCTCCTACGTAGTGTATGAGCTCCAGTTCTAGTAGAGACATAAAAGAACCTCTAGAAGAACCTGAACGCTTTCTCAGAAAAAGACTTAAGGCTAAAAATCAAGAGAAAGTTTCGGGGGACCCACTTCCTATGGCGGACCAACGTACCCTCATGGATTACCTACGGCCCACCGTAGGTAATCTAGGCGCCGCTATCAATGCACCGAATGTCGAAGCCAATAACTTCGAACTTCGGCCGCATTTGATACAAATGCTTCAAAACTCCACAACCTTCCATGGGCTTGCGGACGAGGATCCCCATCTGCATATTACTAATTTCTTAGAAATATGCGATACCTTTCGGATCAATGGAGCATCAAATGACGCCATCCGCCTTCGAATGTTTCCATTTTCACTCAAAGACCGAGCTAAGGCTTGGCTTAACACCCTCCCAGTTGGCTCGGTAAACACCTGGGATGAACTAGCCCAAAAGTTTCTATATAAGTATTTCCCCCCTGCTAAAACGGCTAAATTGATGACTAAAATTAATACATATTCACAAGAAGATGGGGAATCCTTATATGAAACTTGGGAAAGGTTCAAGGAGCTACTAAGAAAGTGCCCTCATCACGGTCTTGCGGTGTGGCAACAAGTATCCACTTTCTACAATGGGTTGTTGCCACACACAAGACAAACACTTGATTCTAGCTCCGGGGGACTTTTAGGTAATCGTCGCCCAAATGAAATATATAATCAAATTGAGGAAATTGCTCAAACCAATTTTCAATGGCACACTCCTCGAGGTAATAAATCTATTGCCCCGGGCGCCCATAAGGTTGATGAAACCACTTCTTTACAAGCCCAAATCGAGGCCCTCTCTTCAAAAATCAAAAAGCTAGAAATGACAAAAACGGCCTCGGTTATGGCTTGTGAAGGGTGTGGTGGGCCACATGAAAACTGGAGTTGTATGAAAGAATTAGATGAACAAACAGAAACGGTAAACTACATTGATAACAGACCTAGGCCGTCAGGTCCTCCAACGGGTACCTACAACCAAGGATGGCGTAACCACCCAAATCTTGGTTGGAGAGATCCCAGCAATAGTAGTAACCAACAAAACCAACGAACTAATTTTCAACAACCACAAAATTTCTCTCAACAACAAGGTGGAAGAGAAAGGCTTGAAGATACTGTATCTCGCCTCATCTCCGACACTGAAAAGAAAAACTCGGATCGATTTCAACAATTGGAATCGAATTTTAGAAATCAACAAGCTAGCATTCAAAACATTGAAAAACAATTAAATCAACTAGCTCAAAATTTCTCCGAGAGACCACAAGGCGCGTTACCTAGCAATACCGAACCCAACCCGAAAGCACAAGTACACCTCATCACATTGAGAAATCGAATCGTGGGTCCCGAGGAGGCTCCATTACCGCCAAATGAAAGAAGCCAATCTAGCCAAACCATGACTCCACCCGAATCAGAAAAGGCTTCTTTACCAAATCAAGAGCCCACCAAGACTCCTCCAATTCCGTACCCCGGTAGGTTAAATCGTCAAAAGACCGATGAGCAATTCGTAAAATTCGAAAATTTACTAAAACAATTGCATGTTAATATTCCTTTTATTGAGGTCCTAACCCAAATGCCTAAATATACAAAATTCATGAGGGATTTCCTCACAAACAAAAGGAAAATTGAAGCATTGTAATTAGTTAATTTAGGCGAAGAATGCTCCGCCTTAGTACTCAACAAACTTCCACAAAAGAAAATCGGTCCCGGAAGCTTCACAATTCCTTGCTCGATTGGGTAGTCTCCCGTTCGTAATGTATTAGCCGATCTTGGGGCTAGCATTAACCTCATGCCCACATCGATGTTCAAACGACTCGGCCTAGGAACAACAAGCCCTACAAAGATGAGCATACAACTCGCCGACAGATCAGTCAAATTTCCACAAGGTGTCGCTGAAAATTTATTGGTAAAAGTTGACAACTTCGTTTTCCCAACCGACTTTGTCATCCTAGACATGGAAGAAGACACCGATGTCCCTCTCATCCTCGGGAGGCCATTTCTAGCCACCGCCCAAGCAGTGGTGGATATGAATGACGGAACGTTAACATTGAAGTTTGGGGATAAGGAGGTGAAGTTTGAATGTGGAAAAAGAGTTGAGGAAGAAGACCTGGTCAACTACATGAAGGTCATAGACTCAAGCTTGGATGACGCTCTCAGACGGTGTAACATGGGATGCAATACATCCCACTTGGGTAACATATGACAGGCTCTGGGTCTAGCCAAGGACCCTTATAAACGTGGCGCACCACGGAGGCATTCCGCGGAACTATCCTTAGTTTAGTTTAGAATAATTTTTATGTTTTCTAGTTAGATTTAATTTTCAGGAATAAAACACACTTGAGATGGCAAAGGATACAAGGGAAACTTGAACCAGCACCCCATGCAGGAAAACAGAACCGTCCAACAATTTTTCTTCGTTTACAGTAAGCTCGGCACGGGCCGTGTCCACCCAACACGGCCCCGTGCTTCACAGTCTGCGGAAAAAGACCCAGTTCAGGTAACTGGACACGGGCCGTGTTCACCCAACACGCCCCCGTGCCCAGGCTTCTGTTTCTCTCGATTTAATTTTGTTACTTGCACTTGAACACGGGGCCGTGCCCGGACAACACGGGGCCGTGTTCAGCGCCCAGTAACACAAAAATTTTGCTCTTTACACCTTTTTACACATTCAATCAACCTAAAAACTTATTTTTGGGACACATTGAGGACAATGTGTAATTTAAGTGTGGGGGGAATGCTAAAACCTTGAATCTTGCAAGTCCTAAATACAAGCCTTACACAAAACTCTATTGGAACCGCTAATCACCCCAAATTTTTTCAAAAATTTCATTTTTTTTTTACTTGTCTAGGTTTAACTTAGGAAATTCAAGTTCTCAAAAAGGTTATATTTTTACGAATTTACAACCGATAGCGTCGTGATAAAAAGAACCAACATAAGAAAATTATGAAAAGGCATGGCAAACTTAGTTAAAATTTAATTTTATATACTTGGTCACATAAAAACCCATTCCCACAAAAGTGAGTTTTGAGCCTTTATTGAGCATACAATTACATATCATTAGACTAAATGCTCATTTTTCGTTTCTTGTGTGAATAGCCGCTTGGTTCTTACGACTCTAGAACTTGCCATGACGATACATTCCCGGTCCTTACCAACTTAAACCCGAGTAAGTAAATGACGGAGGCATTAGGACTAACCCTTTTTTATTTCTACACCATTATTTTTTCTTTTTTTTACCACCTACCCAAAATCCCCCTAGTTAGCCCCTTTGAGCCTAAACCTTTTCGTTTCATAACCCAAACCAAACACCCTTTTACCCACCAAAACCTTTTTCATTTTTTTTTGAACGGCCAACAAACTCAATCCCGAGCACTCTCTGGGAACCCACTGGACAAACGGAGTACTCCGAGAGTAACCCGAGTCCACCACCAATTCCGGGGAAAACCCGGTAACCCACCCGCCCGTAGGCACGACGGTGAAATTACCGGTAAAACCCGTTTGGCTCAAGGATCCAACCCAGGTTTCCCTGGGTCTCCAATCATTGCCCACCAGTGCCTCACTCTGCACCTAGTGGGAGTCGAACCTGCATCTCTCAAGAGAAATATAAGTCCTCCACCACTTGATCTAGAGATCATTGGCCTTTGTTTTCATTTTTAACCCTTTGTTTTAGTAACAAGTTCGATTTTTCGTATGACTTATCAAAAAAAAATGTGTGTTGATGATGAAGCAAAAGAAAATAAACAAACAAGTTCATCAAAAATAACTTTCTTTGAATAAAAGCTTCATCAAAATAAAAGTTACAAAAATAGAAAGTCTTACGAAAACCGACACTTGTTACGCTTTTCATTTTTTTTACTAACCACTAACCACTAACCCATCCACCTACCTTTAACCCAAGCTTAACCCTTCACCCGCAAAGTCCTCTTGATATTTACAAAGGTATATAAGTTAAAAAGGAGGAGGATTGATTGCTTGGCAAGCCTATGGTAGGAGTAAGTTCCATGCTGCTCTCGAGTGATCCACAAAATTACATTTTCGGCCGAGTGTTGAGTGATCCCCATGAGGTATGTGAACTTGTACATAAATAGAATTAAAAAAAAAAGGTATGTTATGCCCAAATAAGTAATTTATCTTATGAAAAGTTTTAAATAAATCATGACGAATAGGATTGTAAATAAATAAAAATAAAACTAAATAAAGAATCTTGGAAATCCCGACACTCTACGACAAGCCCGAAACCTTCTTTTCCACCCATTCCATTTGGGAGTGTAATAGCCACATATTAAAGAGTTTTGCTTGATGACAAGCAAAGATTCAAGTGTGGGGGTATTTGATGTGTGCAAAATGCAACATATAAATTACATCAATTGTGGCATAAAACTAACCCTTTTTAGTACTAATGTTGGAAAAAGTGTGCTTTTGTCTTCCTTTTGCATTTTCAGGATTAAATGAGCTCAAATTAACAAAAGAAGGAAAAAGACATCAAAATCTAACATAAATACAAGAAAAGGAACAAGACGTGACATTCCCGACCCCACAACAGCATCTTCCCAAGCAAAACAAGAAGACAGGAGTCTGAACACGCCCAGTGCTCAGCCAACACGGGGGCGTGCCCAAGTGTCAGCAGAAAAGACAAAGTGGTAGAAGCTTCTATTGCCCACCACGGGGTCGTGCTCAGCGGACACGGGGCCGTGGTCAACTATAAGATTCGCACAATCCAGGCAAATCTTCATAGTACAAAGATTCTTCTGCACACGGGGTCGTGCTCAGCGGACACGGGGGCGTGGTCAACCAATAAGACAAAGCTGCAATAAATGAAGAAAGAGAAGGATGTGGACACGGGGCCGTGCCCGAGCTTCTGTTCAGCCTATAAATAGGAGTGCTTGGCTCAAGCTCAAACCATCCCTTGGCACACCACCTCTCTCACACTTCACCCACCACCCACCACCACCATAACACCATCATCCACCACCATCATCCATTGTCCATCGTAGAGTGTGTGAGTCGTCTTGGGATCCAAGATTGATCGTAAGAGTTCTTGACAATCAAGGCCATGTTTGCCTAAGTCTCTTACATCACTTGGTGAAGACAAAGTGTCTAGTGTAATACTTTTTATTTCTAATCTTTTCGCACTTTTTACTTGGTTTTGTATTAATGACTTTAATAACTAGTTGCTTATGTTGAAGGTGATCTTTCCTTATCGTTTGTCCGTGGTGTCTTGGCATTATTTTACTGTCTATATAAAATAAAAGATTTTCACCATTCATATATCCACGGTCTATATGGAGGTATGTTGGCTACCTGGTCGGGGGTTAAGGGAACGGTTTGGTAAAGGTCTTGCCATTGTTCAGCGTTTAGAGGTCCTGCAATGGACCTGGGTCAAATTTAGTAGGACCTCCTTCAATGCTTAACGGTATTGGATGGCAGGGGTCCAAACTCTTTGATCCCCTCATAAGCTAACTACTATTAATACTATAACCCGGCTATTTAGGACTGTATCTCTGCTGACTCAGACTACTTAGTCGAGGGTAACGTCACCTCCAAAAGAGGGGCCTACCATAATTTGCATTAATAACTTAATTAATTATCTTCCAATAATCCACCCTTTTAGGATTGTATCCTTGCTGACTCAAACTACTGGGGTGAGGGTAACGTCACCTTCAAAAGAGGGGCCTACTACAATAACTAAGATAATCTCTTAAAGAAGTGCAAAAGTGCGGAAATAATCAAAGGTTACACTAGATACGAGTCGGAACCAAGTGATTCATCTTGTCTATCTGTTTTTCTTTTATTTTTATTTTTCAGCATTTTTAGTTAGTTTTTATTTTTCTTAGTTTAAAACATTTTTTTTTCTAAACTTTTTATTTTGATTAGACGTTGAGGATAAACCGGTACTAAAAGCACTTGTGTCCTTGGACGACCTCGGTATCTTACGAACGCTATACTACGCCCACGATGGGTGCACTTGCCCATATGTGTGTCTAGTGTTAGTAAAATATCGTGTATTATAAATTTAAAACTTGGCTAAAAAAGTGTTAAAGGGGCTTAAAATATACACCTAATATATATAACACTCGACTACGCATCAATTTTCCTTTCTTTTCTCATTATTTACATCGACGAATATGATCTGCCTCCGTTCCACAATAAGGGATTCAAGTTCTAGTGCTACTCTCTGGGCCATCCACCTTTATCCTTCATCGCATTCGCCAAATTTATTTGTGTTCGCTTGTGTTCGTGAACACACTCATTTCCTTAATGAACGAACACGAACATAAAATCTCGTTCGGTAAGTATTCATTAACCGTTCGTGAACACATTTATTTCCTTAATGAACGAACACGAACAAGTCCTCGTTCGTGTTCATTCGGTTCGTTTACAGCCCTAGTTGGAAGCGAAGATGATGGGTCGGGAGGGCTGTTTTTGTGGTGGGCAGGAGTGTATTGTTGGGCCGGTTGAGAAGGGGCGGAAGGTGAGTGTTGGGCCGGGTGTATGGATTGGGCCGAAGGTGAAGATGTGTGGGTGGGACTGTGTGTAGTATGAGGCATAGGTGGATTAGGAGGGGAAGATGAGGGTGTGGGCTGGCTGATATGGTTCCAGTATAGAGGATGTAGGGGGTGTGAAGAAAATCATATGAGGTAGGTGAGGTGGGTAGACGGATGCTATAGGGGAAAATGGATTCTTCGAAAAGAACATGTAGAGAAACAAAGATTGTGCGGGTAGTAAGGTCAAGACACTTGTATCCACGATGGTTTGGTGGGTAACCAAGGAAAACACAAGGTTTGGAGCGATTTGCTAATTTGTGAATGGTGGTGCTTGGTAGAAGGGGGCAGCATAGACACCCGAAGATGCGCAAGTGGTCGTATTCGGGATTTCAATTGTAGAGAAGGGAGGTTGGGGAGAGAAATTGGCGGTTTTTGTTGGGTAGAATATTGAGAAGGTAGGTAGCAACTTCATGCGCGTGATGCCAAAAGTTGGTAGGTAAGGAGGCTTGGGAGAGAAGCGTACGAATCATATTATTAATTGTACGTATTTTTCGCTCCGCCTTCCCATTCTGATATGAAGTGTATGGGCAAGAGAAATGAAACGTAATGCCGTGTTGTTTGCAAAAAAAATTGAAATTATTTGTTTGCATACTCACGTCCGTTATCACATTGAAATTGTTTTATGTTTCGTTCAAATTGAGTGTGAATGTGATTGTAAAGGGTGAGGAAAGAAAAATAGGTTTGAGATTTATTGCTAAGTGGGAAAGTCCACAGAAAGTCGGTGTGGTCATCTAGAAATAAAATGTAGTATTTGTGACCACCAGTGCTAAGGATCGGTGGTGTCCATAGGTCACTGTGGATGATGTCAAAAGGTAATAAAGTGGAATTAATAGAATCACAAAAAGGTAATTTAATACTTTTACCAAACACACAAGGTTGACAAGAAGTTTTATTAAGTTTATTAAAATCAATACAAGAAGTAGATTTCAAAGACTGGACTAAATTATTTCCTGGGTGTCCAAGGCGTTGATGCCACAGAACCTGAGAAATAGCTGCAAAACTGGAATGAGATTTGACATTGCTGAAAATGGGAGAGCTAAGCGGGTATAGGTCGCCCGTGCTATTGCATCGTAGGATAGGTGCTCGTGTCTTGAGGTCCTTCATAACAAAACTGAAATGGTCAAATTCTATGGAAATAAGATTGTCGGTTATGAGGCGGCGGACAGAAATTAAGTTTTTAATAAGGTTTGGTGCATAAAGATAATTGTTTAGTTTGAAAGGTGGGAAAGGAGGTGGTAGAGTTAAGTTTGCCTGTCCGAGTACCGGTTTAGTCATGCCATTTCCGACGATAATATTTTGATTAGTGCAAGAATTAAAAATAGACGGGGAAGACATACCATTGTCACACCCCGATATTTTCACGTATTACCGGTGGGGAGTATCGTGACGTAGTTGATATCATCATAGTCAAACAACACAATATATAAATGCATAGCGGAAGCAAAAGATAAATATATTACAACCCGATATAAAGTAATATCAAATATTACAACGGAATGTAAGATGGATCCACAGGCGGATCTAAAATAGAAAGATAACACTGTTCAACAGACTTTAACATCTAAAGCTTGCGAGACTTGATTATTGATGCCTGGAGTAGCCAGCCTATTACGTATAGTACATGCATTTAGCCTTTTTGGAAAATACGTCAGTTTACACTGGTAAATACCATCAACTGACTCATTTTGAAAAGTTTAATAAAATTGATTCGAGTGCAAACGGCACAAAATATCTTTTATAACTTGGGACAATTATTTGAATATAATACTCGTAAAAGAATTACATGTTACTTATGCGTTCAGTAGCCCGGTTCGTGCCGGGTTAAAGCTTAATAGACACACCACATGATATAGTCCCGCGGCGGGTTGTTCCCGTTACCAGCGGTTATACCTTGTTATTTATAAATGCACTAGCGGGTGTACGCCTACACGCGCGTGCTAAGGTCCTGGCCATTTCGTAAAATGATGCCAAGGATATCCGGGACATGGTCATTAACCTCCCAAAGGCTTTAAGCAAACAAAACAATTTAAATGGGCCGATTAATATCAATTAACCACCATACGATTAAAGATTTAATGCCCGACCAAGCGGTATTTTATATACCGTACCCCAAGCCCGTATAGGGAAAATAAGTTAAAAGTATTTACCTGAGCTAAATATAAATTCAATCCCAGCCGTATATCAATTCAGAAAGTACAGATAGCTTTTACTGGGCTCCTAATCTGGAACGAAGGTTTTTAGTAACCTATTAGAATCCTAACGGGTCTTTAATTAAGTCTTGACTTAGACCGGTTAGTTTTCAAAAGGAAGATACGGTTCAAACGCATGATAAGGCGAAGAACAGAATAGAATGTGATTTAGAGCTGACAAGTTTGAAGACTTGTTTAATATGGGTAATCTAGCCACATTCTGGATTTTGGGATAAAACCGATAAGGTTTGACCCGTTTCGGCTAATTCATGCAAACTAGTTACATAAGCCGAACCGAACGCGCAAGAGGCGTAACGGGTATCCATAAGAGTCATATACAGGTTTCCTAAGTTAATATGCCTTAAATATGTTGTGACATCAGTAAGATATCTTTTATTATGCCCGAAACGAATTTGAACTCAAACTATGCCCCGTAGGGGTATTTTGGTCATTTACAAGGTTATAAAAGAGTTCAAGTATTAACCTGAGTTACAGGTCTGATGTCATTAGTAAAAATACTTAATTTAATAAGTTATAACAGTAGGGTATTGTATATATGTGAAATTTATCAAATATAACCAAACTATGCACTGTAGGGGCATTTTGGTAATTTCACATAAGCCGAAAAACTCAAAACTGAAGTCTGAGTTAAACAACTTTTGCTTACTGTTAAAATATTATAACTTACCTAAAATATCAGTAGGTATCAACCCTTGTATGTTTAAAATAGTTTTAGTACATACTATGCGTTAAAAACGCTTAAAAAGGCGATTAGAAGCCGTTTCCGGGTTCTATATAGAAAGCTGATATTTTTATTATTCCAGAAGGTTTAAAATAATTTATTTATCATATAAATTCAGTAGCAAAAGGTTTGGGGTCAAAAAGATATGTAAAACTCATTTTATAGCCCAAAAGGGCAAAACCGACAATTACCGAAACAAGCTTTTGACTCTAAGTTATGCTCAGCCTAAAATTAATTAAAAATCTTTAAAAATCCAAAAATAATATATTACATCAGTGGGTAAAAAGTTTGATATCAAAAAGTGGGTTTAGATAGGCTATATGCTAATTATGCCGTTTAATAGCTAAAAAGCTTTCTAATTACGCTAATGAGCATAACTCTCAATCTACACCTCAAACTGATGTCAAATTTTGGGTACAAGTTTATAAATCAGTAACTAAGATTTCTACTCTTTTACATTTTTAAAAATCACGTTTTATGGTGAAAAGGGCATAATGGTCAACATATAAGCAATTAACGGAATCATGCATATTAATCGGATAACTAATGAACCATGGTGTATAATCACAGAGGGTTATACTAGCATGTAACCTGGTCCTAAGGAAACTCTAAGGCATTTCCAAATCATACTAAAACGGGTCAGAACTGAAGTCAAAGCAAAAGTCAAAGCTTTGCGACTTTCGGTTCCGAAACGGGTCTAAACAGAAAATTGTCGGATTAAACAAGCTTAGATCAGTTCTTAAACTTATTACCAAGTTATATGAGTGATAAAATAGGTTACATGCCTCCTACATTGCTAATTACATGTTAATTTGAAAATTAGCATTCTGTTGACTTTTTCTAATCAACTTTGACCCGACAAATGGTCTAGTTAGAGTGGGAATCAGAGGGTGCCCTTTTAAGGGTTTATTGCCCACATAATTACCAACTTATAACTACCTTCAATTCGACTAATCACTGGACCATTAATGATTAATCGCGAAGTCAACCGTTAATTACGGCGGTTTGACTTTTAGGCTAATAACCAAGTAAAACTCAACTAAGGAAGGTCAAGTATACTTACCCAAGTCCAATGCACGACTAATGATCTTTAGAAAGTGGCCTTGAGCTCCAGAATTGATCAGATGTTGAATGGTGAATGAATGATCAAAATGTTGCAACTAAGGCACTTTATACAGTGCTTAAAACTCATTAGATTGTTGACAAACAAGTCTATCATGGACCTCTGATCATCCACAAGTGTCCCTAAGGTCTAAAAGCATGTAGGGGTCGGCCATGGATGAGGAAAATCGTTTTTAAGTCGGTTACATGCTTATAACATGCTGCTGCCTGTTTATTCTGTATCTAGGGACCGTACGCGGCCCGCGTAAGACCTTGGCAAGGCTTACGCGGCCCGCCTGATGGTTGTTTTCAGGTTAAAAACTCTTTAACTTTTGCATGTTGGCTCTTGGGCCTTCGAAATGTCACCCAATCTTTATTTATTGCATTTTGAGCCCCTCAACTTGACTTATAAGGGCTTCAAGACTTATACCCACTTTGTTAAGTCCTTGGTCCCTTTATGTTTACCCGAAAAGTCATAATTTTCAACGTTGACGCTTTAACCCCTCGTATACGAATCTTATCATAACTTTCTCATACGATAACGAAACTTGGTGAAATTCTTATCATGTATTCTAGTGAGCATAATTAATCGTTACAAGGCTTCGGGTTTGCTAAAAGGTCACTCAGAGGTATACCTTAAACATGTTGACACATTTAACCCCTGTAGTTTGTAATCTCCCACTTTCTTTCACAATTAGCTTCGTATGATCCATGATTCTTTCGTTTAAGGGTATGAGCATCATGTAGGGTTACTGTAAAGTATATTTATCCCTTGTTGACATTTTGAACCCTTATATTCACATACTTTCCATGTTTGTCAACTTTAGTCCCTCTTGAGTATACTTTCACACGTTCAAGCTTATGACACGTGTCAATACATTATAGGACGTGAAATTTAGAGGTGTTACAACCATTCTCATTACCCATGTGACCGGTTACGCCTGTGTCCATGAACGAGTTGTCCGGTTGATTCAGTGAGAGAGTGTATAGGGCTTGAGCAATATCTGTGGGGGTCGTGCCAGCAGTGTAAGCCTGTTGAGGACGTGGTCCAAGAATACCTGCACCCGAGTTGGAGTTGGGTCATGGGCCAGACGGGTAAGGGCATTGTCACACCCCGATTTCCACGTGTCACCGGTGGGCCCGGTGGGGGAGTATCGTGGCGTGGTTGGCAACATAATAGTCAAACAACACAATAATCAATATGCACAGCGGAAGTAAATTTAAAAGATATAATACAACCGAATTTAATATTGTAATATCAAATGTCACAATATTCGGAAGTTTATCCACAGATGGATCGAAAATAAAATAGTATTAATAGTTCAACAGACTTCAGGCATCTTAAGCTTGCGAGTCTTCTAGTGATGCTAAGGAGAAATCCCAGCCAATTACGCTTAGTACCTGCATTTAATCTTTTTGGGAAAATACGTCAGTTTACACTGGTAAATACAATCAACTGACTCATTTTGGAAAATGATTGAAAATTGGTTTGGATGCACGTGGCATAAACATTTTATTTAACTTGGGAGAATTATTTAATATTATAATCTTGTGAACGAATTACATGTTCCTTGTGCGTTCAGTAGCCCGGATCTTGTCCGGGTTAAAGATCAATAGACACACCACAATATACTTTTGTGCACTGACGGGTGTACGCCTACACCCCGCGCTTAAGTCGTGGCCATTTCATAAAATGATGCCAAGGATATCCGGGACATGGTCATTAACCCCCCAAAGGCTTTAAGTAACAAGACTGTTTAAACGAGCCGATCAAATTATTCAATTAACCACCCAACGATGGAAGATTTGATGCCCGATCAAGCGGTATGCTATATACCGTAACCCAAGCCCGTATAGGGAAATTAAGTTAAAAGTATTTACCTGAGCAATGTATAAATCACAATAAGCAAATTGCAAGTAGCTTTTACTGGTTCTCCTAATCTGGAACGAAGGTTTATAATAACCTATTAGAATCCTAACGGGTCTTTAGTTAAGCTTAAGCTTAGACCGGTTAGTTTCAAAGATACGGTTTGTACGCACGATTAAGCGAAGACCGGATAGAATGTGATTTAGACCCGACAAGTTCAGAGACTTGTTTAATATGGGTCCTTCATGCACATTCTGGATTTTGAGATAAAACCGATAAGGTTTGACCCGTTTAGGCTAATTTATGTAAACTTGTTACATAAACCGAACCGAACGCGTAATAAGCGTAACGGGTAATAATGAGAGCCATTTACAGGTTTCCTAAGTTAATATGCTCCATATATGTTGTGACCTCAGTAAGATATCATTTATTATGCCCGAAATGAGTTTAAACACAAACTATGCCCCGTAGGGGTAGTTTGGTCATTTTAAAGGTTGTAAAAGAGTTTAAGTATTAACCTGAGTTACAGGTCTGATGAAATCAGCAAAAATACTTATTTTACCATGTTATAACAGTAGGGTAAAGTATATATGTGAAATTTATCAAATATAACCAAACTATGCCCCGTAGGGGTATTTTGGTAATTTCACATAAGCCGACAAGCTCAAAACTAAAGTCTGAGTTTAACAACCTTTTCTTACTTTTAAAACATTATAATTTGCCTCAAATATCAGTAGGTATCAACCCTTGTATGTTTAAAATAATTCTAGTACATACTATGCGTTAAAAACGCTTAAAAGGCGATTAGAAGCCATTTCCGGGTTTGATACATAAAGCTGATATTTTTATTATTTCAGGAGGCTTAAAATAATTTATTTATCATATGTGATCAGTAGCAAAAGGTTTGGAGTTGATTAGATATGTAAAACTCATTTTATGGCCCGTGAGGGCAAAACTGACAATTACCGGATTAAGCCTACGACTATGAGTTATGCTCAGCCTAAAATTAATTAAAAATATTCAAAAATCCCAAAATAATGTATTACATCAGTGGGTAAAGATTTTGATATCAAAAAGTAGGCTTAACTAGGCTATACGCTAATTACGCCGTTTTATTAACATAAAGCTTTCATTTTACGCTAACGAGCATAACTCTTAATCTACACCTCAAACTGATGTCAAATTTTGTATGCAAGTTTAAATATCATTAATTAAAGTTTCTACTCTTTTACATTTCCAAAAATCACGTTTTAAGGTAATAAGGGCATAATGGTCAACATATTAGCAATTAACGGAATCATGCGAATTAATTGGTTAACCAATGAACCATGATGTATAATCACATAGGGTTATACTAGCATGTTACCTGGTCCAAATTAAGCTCTAAGGCATTTATAAATCATGCCTAAACGGGTCAGAACTGAAAGTCAAAGTGTAAGTCAAACTATGCGACTTTCGGTTCCGAACCGGGTCTAAACAGGAAATTGTCGGGTTGAACATGTTTAGACATGTTCTTACACTCATTACCAAGTTATATTAATGATCAAACAGGTTATATGTGTTCTACATTGCTAATCATGCATAAATTGCAATTTAAACATTCTGTTGACTTTTTATTAACACGTTTGACCCGACATTAGACATAGTTAGGGTGGGAATCAGGGGGAACCCTTTTGAGGGTTTATTACCCACATAATTACCAAATTATAACTACTTTTAATTCGATATTTGACTGAGCCACTATTAATTAATCTCGAAGTCAAACCGTAATTACGACGGTTTGACTTTTAGATAAATAACTAAGCTAAACTCAATTAAAGAAGGTTAAGCAAACTTACAAAAGTCCTAAGCTTGATTGGTGATCACTTGAGAGTGCCTTGGAGCTCCAGAAATGATCAGATTGCAAGAGGAAGGTGTGAAGAACAATGGTTGCACATCATGGCCTTTTATAGTGAATTAATCACCACAAATCTTTGACACATGAGTCTACAACCCACCACAACTGATTAACAAGTGTTCCTAGTGCTTAGGGGGTGTCTAGGGGTCGCCCTTTATGTGGAAAATCGGATGAAATCGAGCAGAAAGCACTCAGCAGGCAAAAACCTAAGAAATTCAGAATTGGGCAGTCCCCCGGGTGTCGCGAAGGTTTCCCCCCTGGGCTTCGCGTGTCGCGACGCCTTGTCTGCACAAATCTGAATTTTAGATTTTTGCGATTTGATCCTTGGCTCTTCAAACTTCGATTAGGCACTTGTTTCTTGCATCTTGAACCCTCCAAATTGATTTTTAAGGGCTTTAAAACATATACCCACTTTGTTAAGTCCCCGGTTAACTTTATTGTTACCCGAAAAGTCCTAACTTTCAACGTTTACGCTTTAACCCTTTGCACACGAATTTGATCATAATTTTCTCATACGATAACGAAACTTTACGAAATTTATATCGTGCATTCTAGTGAGCATAATTAGCAGTTACAAAGCTTCGGGTTTGTCAAAAGGTCACTCAGAGGTATAACTTAAACATGTTGACACATTTAGCCCCTGTAGTTTGTAATCTCTCACTTTTAGCTTCGCATGATCCATGATTTATTCGTTTGATGTTATAAACATCATGTAGGGTTATTGTACAATATTTTTATTCACTGTTGACATTTAGAATCCGTATATTCACATACTTTCCATGACTGTCAACTTTAGTCCTTCTATATCATTCTTTCACACGTTCAAACATATGACACGTGTCTACACATTATAGGACGTGAATTTTCGAGGTGTTACATCCTCACCCCCTTAAAATAAATCTCGACCCAAGATTTACTGAAATAAATAAGGGTACTTTTCTTTCATCGTGGATTCAACTTCCCACGTGTATTCGGGTCCTCTACGGGCATCCCATTTGACCTTTACAATAGGCACATGCTTCCTTCGAAGCTTCTTAACCTATCGACCTTCAATTGACAATGGTTTTTCCACAAATTTCAAGCTCTCATCTATGTGCACATCTGTATGCGGTATTACCAGTGATTCGTCAGCGAAACACTTTTTCAGATTGCAGATGTGGAACACGTTGTGAATTCCACTGAGCTCTTCTGGTAAGTTTAACTTATAGGCAACTGACCCGACACGTTCGATAACCTCGAAAGGTCCTATGTATCTCGGGCTTAGCTTGCCTTTCTTACCAAATCGCATCACCCCCTTCCAGGGTGATACTTTAAGCAACACCTTGTCGCCTACTTCGAAGTTAAAAGCTTTACGCTTTGGATCAGCGTTGCTCTTCTGCCTATCACGGGCAGCTTTGAGACGGTCACGAATCTGGACAATCTTTTCCGTTGTTTCAAAGACTATCTCTGGTCCTGATAACTGGACGTCTCCAACTTCCGCCCAACAAACAGGCGTTCTACACTTTCTACCGTATAGGGCCTCAAAAGGCGCAGCCTTTATGCTGGTGTGGTAGCTATTGTTGTAGGAGAACTCAATTAGTGGTAGGTGCTTATCCCAACTACCACCCAAATCGATCACACATGCACGTAGCATGTCTTCCAACGTTTGAATAGTACGCTCACTCTGGCCGTCTGTCTGAGGATGGTAAGCAGTACTGAAATTCAAACGCTTGCCCAAAGATTGTTGGAAACTCTTCCAAAAATGTGACGTGTATCTAGTATCTCTGTCAGAGATGATAGACACAGGTATGCCATGTAAGGCTACAATCTTATCCACGTATAACTGGGCTAACATGTCGGAGCTATAAGTCTCCTTGATGGGTAAGAAATGTGGTGACTTAGTCAGTCTATCAACTATAACCCATATTGTATCATTTCCTTTCCTTGTCTTAGGTAACTTGGTGATAAAATCCATGGTTACCATTTCCCACTTCCACGTAGGAAGTTCAGGCTGTTGTAGCAAGCCTGACGGCTTTTGATGCTCGGCTTTGACTTGCGCACATGTCAAGCATTTAGCTACATAGGTGGCTACAGACTTTTTCAAGCCTATCCACCAATAATTTGCCCTTAGATCCTGGTACATCTTATCAGCCCCAGGATGAACGGAGTATTTAGAACTATGGGCTTCCTGGAGGATGACATCTCGAAGTCCTCCATAAATTGGAACCCATATTCGTCCATTTAATCTTAGAATTCCGTCCTTGCTAAGAGTTAACTGCTCCTCAGTTACCCCTAGCTTTTCGTTAGGATAGTTAGCTTCCAACACAGCTTCCTTCTGTGCAGCTAACAACCTTTCAGTCAAACTGTTCTTTATCTCCATGCGCTTGGCATTGATTCGGATGGGTTTCAACCTTTCCTTCCGACTCAAGGCATCAGCGACTACATTCGCTTTGCCGGGATGGTATCTGATTTCACAATCATAATCATTTAAAGTTTCCATCCAACGGCGTTGCCTCATGTTTAAATCTTTCTGATTGAACAGATGCTGGAGGCTCTTGTGATCAGAATAGATCACACACTTAATACCATATAAATAATGCCTCCACAGTTTTAGTGCGAATACAACGGCACCCAACTCCAAGTCGTGGGTGGTGTAATTCTTTTCATGCACCTTTAACTGTCTTGAAGCATAGGCAATAACCTTGTCTTTCTGCATAAGCACACACCCCATGCCAGTGTGCGATGCATCGCAGTAAACCACGAACTCTTCTATTCCATCTGGCAATGTCAGTACTGGGGCGTTGCTCAACTTTTGCTTCAGAATATCAAAGGAATCTTGCTGCTTAGGGCCCCAAATGAACTTTACTTTCTTCTTAGTCAAGGAAGTTAAGGGTGCAACAATCCTTGAAAAAATTTCGATGAAACGCCTGTAATATCTTGCCAATCCCAGGAAGCTACGAATCTCTGTAGGCGTCTTTGGCTCTTGCCAGTTCATAACTGCTTCAACCTTAGCGGGATCCACTTGGATACCACGCTCACTAACCACGTGTCCAAGGAATTGGACTTCTCGAAGCCAAAATTCACACTTAGAGAGTTTGGCATAAAGTTTCTCCTGATGAAGAAGTTTGAGAATACATCGAAGGTGTTTCTCATGGTCAGCTTGATTCTTAGAATAAATAAGAATGTCGTCGATGAAAATGATGACGAATTTATCTAAGTACGGCTTGCAAACGCGATTCATGAGATCCATGAACGCGGCCGGTGCATTAGTGAGCCCAAAAGGCATTACTAGGAACTCGTAATGACCATAACGAGTCCTAAATGCAGTTTTGTGTACGTCTTCATCTCTGACCTTCAGCTGATGGTAGCCTGACCTCAAATCAATCTTCGAGAAATAACTTGCCCCTTGCAATTGATCGATCAAATCGTCGATTCTGGGCAGAGGATACCTATTCTTTATCGTGACTTTATTAAGCTCACGATAATCGATGCACAGACGCATCGATCCATCCTGCTTCTTCACAAATAGGACTGGCGCTCCCCATGGAGACGAACTAGGTTTAATGAAACCTTTAGCTAGCAGTTCGTCCAGTTGGGTTCTCAATTCCTTCATTTCTGTGGGCGCCAACCTATAAGGTGCTCTAGCAACCGGTGCTGCTCCGGGGATGATATCAATCCTGAATTCCACTTGCCTATCTGGTGGCAAACCAGGTAGTTCTTCCGGAAAAACTTCTGGGTATTCAGAAATGACAGGGATGTCTTCTATCTTTGGTTTAGGCTCATCAATAATCACCTGTGCCATGTAGATGACACAACCCTTCTTTAAACACTTGGAAGCCTTGAGCATAGTCACTTGCTCAGGCAATCCATACTGGGTATCTCCCCGAATGGTAAGTGATTCACCAGACGGAGTCTTTATCACCACTTGCTTTCTGTTGCAGACTATTTGGGCCTGGTTATGAGATAACCAGTCCATGCCCAAGACTATGTCAAAACCGGCTAATTTAAATGGAAGTAGAGACAGAGGAAAAGAATGGTTCTTAATGGATATAACACATCCATCTAACACAGTTGAGACGGTTTCTAGGGTGCCATCCGCTAACTCCACCTCATAATTCACATTTAAGGTTTTGATAGGTAATTTCAACAATTTGCAAAATTTATGATCTACAAACGACTTATCAGCGCCTGAATCAAATAGTACTCTTGCAAAGACATCATTTACAAGGAAAGTACCTGTAATAACGTTGTCGTCTAGAATCGCTTCCTTTGCGTCCATTCTGAAGACTCTAGCATTAGTCTTCTTGGCCTCTTCAGGCTTCTTGGTGTATTTAGGGCAGTTGGTTTTAATGTGCCCCTTTTCATTGCAACGGTAGCACATTGCGTCTTTCATCTTCTTGCAATCCAGGGTTTTGTGATCCGTGGACTTGCATATTCCACATGCATAGGTTTTTGACTGAGTCTGTGAGTTCGACTCAAGTCTGCACTTTCCATAGTGCTGTTTCTTGCAAATTTTGCATTTGGGCTTCTCACCAGAGTGATGCCCATCTTTCCTTGACTCCGATCCTTTCTTGTTGTCACCGTTCCCACGGTGTTTCTTGTTCGATCTCCGTGAACCATCATCTTCACGTTTTCTCTTCTCAGCCTCCTTATTCCTCAGCGATCTCTGCCTGACCGCATCCAAAGTGAGGGACAAGGATATGTCAGCTACAGATCTAAAAGTAGCTGGCCGAGAAGCCTTCACGCTTGCCTTGATTTCCGGGGCTAAACCACCGATAAAACGAGCTAACCTTTTTGGTTCCGGGGTCACTAGATAAGGAACCAACCGGGACATTGTGTTGAAGCTCGTTAGGTAAGCTTGACAGTCAAGGTTTGTCATCTCCAATGATAGAAAATCAGACTCTATCTTCTCCACCTCATGCTGAGGGCAGTAATTTTCCCTGATAAGGGCAACAAATTGATCCCACGACATGTTGTACAATGGGATTTTCCCGGTGGCTTGAATCAGTGATCTCCACCATGCTAAAGCTTCACCCTTAAAAGACTGCGACACAAACTTGACTATATCCCTCTCAGCGCATCCGCTGATATCCACAACTGTGTCCATCTCGTCCAACCACGTCATACAGTCGATGGCTCCTTTCTCCCCAGTAAAATCCCAGGGTTTGCAGGAAACAAAATATTTATACGAGCAACCCTTGTCACGGGGTCCTTGGTTTAGTACAATCTGCTGAGATGGAGCACTGTGGTGGTTCGAGGAGTGTCGATCATCATCTTTCTTCGGTTCGTCCTTCTTGGACGGTGGCTTTGAAGGCTGTGTAGATAGGGTCCTACTACGAGTCCCACTATACTCTTCGTACTGCCTTTCCAATGCCTTTGTAACTGCGTCGTCGACCAACGCTTTTAATTCAGCACCCGTTAAATTTATCCGGGCGTTATCAATGTTCTCCACTGGATGACTATTTATCTCATCTGAGTTAGCCATTTTAATTGAACTGTTACAGAAAACAAGGACAATAGTTTATTTGGGAGTTTATTATGGAATTTCCCCTTAGGGTAATTCATTAACCATGGTAAACAGAGACCATATTTGGTTAATTTATTTATCATATTTATTTAGGATTTCTATCATAATTTATCCTTATTATAAAACAATAACAGTTTTATTTGTGGCACAAAAGGCCTAGTCACATGGACATTTTAAATTTATAAGCTATGATTTCAGAGAATCAAGGCTTTTAAGGTATACTGGCACAATAGGCCTAGTCACAAGGACGTTTATAAATAATAACCTATGATTTCAGAGAATCAAAGCATGAATGTATATTGGCACAATAGGCCTAGTCACAAGGACATTTATAAATTATAAGCTATGATTTCAGAGAATCAAAGCATGAAGGTTTGAACCTAGTTCATTACCTTTATCTGACAGGGAGTGCTACCACTGTCTTTTGGCTCATATGGAAATGAGCAGGGCCCGTAGGCACTATATTACCACGTATGGTAAAAATATGATCATCTTACTTGATGATTTAACCCATGATTCGGAGATCATTTAGTTGGGTTTGGAATCTTTGAAAAGATCCTTATATAATAATGACGGGTGTGATTTTAAATGAATCACGTCTGCCAGGAGTGTTAACATGTTTACAGATGTTAACAGGGATTTGAATCTTTTAAACAGGTCTTACCATTATGGCCAGGTCTTTATAAGGACACTTAGGCTAGGTTTCACTCTTAAGATTCTTATTCAATATTTAAATACGCAGATTATTATTAAAATGAATGATTTTGATTTATTTATTTCATATATAATTTATTTATGCACGTAATGGCAAACATGAAATTTATAAACTTAACATTCCATTAATTTTCAAAAGATTACACGTTGCCCTAAATGGGACTTTTCAACAAACAACTTACCCACGCAGGGGTTTAAACAAGTACTTACCCACGCAGGGGCTTAGTAACACAAATACCCACGCAGGGGCTTGATAACATACATACCCACGCAGGGGCTTAAACAAATAACATAATAGTCTACGCAGGGACTTACACAAATAACATACCCTCGTAGGGGTTTACAGAAAGATAGACCCACGCAGGGGTCAAAACAAACAAGCATACCCACGCAGGGGTTTATACAGCAAGACTGGCCCACGCAGGGGCTCAACAACAAATGGAAGGATTTAGTGGTCCTTCTTGCTCTTCCCTTTAATCGGGCTTGTTAATCCTTGGAAGAAAGTTTGTCGCTCCCTTCGTTCTCGGTGAAACTCTCGCTCTACATGGTCCAACCTTTGCAAAATTTCTTCACGCTCTGGTGGAGAGAACCTTGGTGGTTGCGATTGTTGCCTGATAATAGGTCTTGGAGGTATTTGGTACCCGTGTGTTGGGTACCCTACTCCCCATGGATCTCCATAGGGTCCTTGGGTGTTGTAGTTAGCCGCTACCATGTAGGGATCGGCCTCTGCGTAACCATAATTGTGGTGAGTCGGCGGTTCAAACGGGTTATACGCCATGGAACCCGTGTATGCTGGAATTGGGTTGTCAAAACCCATCGGCGGTGGCTGTGGTACAGCTGGGTTAGAAGGTCCACCCATTTGTGGGTCCTCCTGATGTGGCGGATAGTGGCTGCCACTGGATTGACGTGGAGAGCTGAAATGAAAGTCTCCTGCTCGTGAAGACATACGCGCTCCAGATCTCCTACGCCTTGGCGGTTGTGGAGGTGCCGGTTGAACTGGTGGCGGTGGAGGTGGTGGCGTGACTGCCACAAATCTTGAATCCACAGAGGGATCCTGTTGCTGCTGCTGAGGCGGTGAATGGCGAGGAGGTGTATAGTACCATTCGTGCCTGGTAAACATAGCTTGAAAGCTATCTGGACCAACATAGGGTGATCCGTGGAAAGAAGATCCATCAGAGATCTCTATCGGGTGGTTTGGTGTACCACTGGCAGGTTCGACGGGGTCCGTATCCTCGTCCATATCGTCCGCGTGATCTCCCGAGAAATGATCCTCCGGCCCCAATGGGTTAAAACCCACTGGTTCTGCTATGTAGTTTGCCGGGTTAAACCGGCCCCTAAAAACTGGTGTAGGGTCACCAAAAGAATTATGCGATAAAGATCGCTGCAACGGTATGTAGGAAGGTTGCGGGTTGTTGGGCTCGTATTCCGGTTGTGGCCCATAAGGGTTTTGGACAGGAGGTGTGGAGCTGTGTGAGACCGACCGTCTAGCCGGTTCAAAGAGGTTCCTCTGGTTTTGCCGGGGATCGTCACTCTCAGTTGTTGAAGGAGCTCGCACATTCGAGGGTCCTGCCTCGTTGTCATTGGGGGCGGTGATTGGCCCCTTTCCGCATCCTCTTCTCCTGAAGAATCTTGGCGGCATTTTGTTAATCCTGTCAATACAATATGAGATAACGACAAGAATATATATAAAGTAAAGGACAAAACCAAAAACCAAACAGGGTAGAATTTGTCCTATGTTATTTGTCTAGACTCGAAAGTTTAGATATGTGCAATTATGTGGCTGAGATTAAACACAAAAGGCTAGTGTTTAATTCACTCAGTGTTGGCTCTGATACCAACCTGTCACACCCCGATTTCCACGTGTCACCGGTGGGCCCGGTGGGGGAGTATCGTGACGTGGTTGGCAACATAATAGTCAAACAACACAATAATCAATATGCACAGCGGAAGTAAATTTAAAAGATATAATACAACCGAATTTAATATTGTAATATCAAATGTCACAATATTCGGAAGTTTATCCACAGATGGATCGAAAATAAAATAGTATTAATAGTTCAACAGACTTCAGGCATCTTAAGCTTGCGAGACTTCTAGTGATGCTAAGGAGAAATCCCAGCCAATTACGCTTAGTACCTGCATTTAATCTTTTTGGGAAAATACGTCAGTTTACACTGGTAAATACAATCAACTGACTCATTTTGGAAAATGATTGAAAATTGGTTTGGATGCACGTGGCATAAACATTTTATTTAACTTGGGAGAATTATTTAATATTATAATCTTGTGAACGAATTACATGTTCCTTGTGCGTTCAGTATCCCGGATCTTGTCCGGGTTAAAGATCAATAGACACACCACAATATACTTTTGTGCACTGACGGGTGCACGCCTACACCCCGCGCTTAAGTCGTGGCCATTTCGTAAAATGATGCCAAGGATATCCGGGACATGGTCATTAACCCCCCAAAGGCTTTAAGTAACAAGACTGTTTAAACGAGCCGATCAAATTATTCAATTAACCACCCAACGATGGAAGATTTGATGCCCGATCAAGCGGTATGCTATATACCGTAACCCAAGCCCGTATAGGGAAAATAAGTTAAAAGTATTTACCTGAGCAATGTATAAATCACAATAAGCAAATTGCAAGTAGCTTTTACTGGTTCTCCTAATCTGGAACGAAGGTTTATAATAACCTATTAGAATCCTAACGGGTCTTTAGTTAAGCTTAAGCTTAGACCGGTTAGTTTCAAAGATACGGTTTGTACGCACGATTAAGCGAAGACCGGATAGAATGTGATTTAGACCCGACAAGTTCAGAGACTTGTTTAATATGGGTCCTTCATGCACATTCTGGATTTTGAGATAAAACCGATAAGGTTTGACCCGTTTAGGCTAATTTATGTAAACTTGTTACATAAACCGAACCGAACGCGTAATAAGCGTAACGGGTAATAATGAGAGCCATTTACAGGTTTCCTAAGTTAATATGCTCCATATATGTTGTGACCTCAGTAAGATATCATTTATTATGCCCGAAATGAGTTTAAACACAAACTATGCCCCGTAGGGGTAGTTTGGTCATTTTAAAGGTTGTAAAAGAGTTTAAGTATTAACCTGAGTTACAGGTCTGATGAAATCAGCAAAAATACTTATTTTACCATGTTATAACAGTAGGGTAAAGTATATATGTGAAATTTATCAATTATAACCAAACTATGCCCCGTAGGGGTATTTTGGTAATTTCACATAAGCCGACAAGCTCAAAACTAAAGTCTGAGTTTAACAACCTTTGCTTACTGTTAAAACATTATAATTTGCCTCAAATATCAGTAGGTATCAACCCTTGTATGTTTAAAATAATTCTAGTACATACTATGCGTTAAAAACGCTTAAAAGGCGATTAGAAGCCATTTCCGGGTTTGATACATAAAGCTGATATTTTTATTATTTCAGGAGGCTTAAAATAATTTATTTATCATAGGTGATCAGTAGCAAAAGGTTTGGAGTTGATTAGATATGTAAAACTCATTTTATGGCCCGTTAGGGCAAAACCGACAATTACCGGATTAAGCCTACGACTATGAGTTATGCTCAGCCTAAAATTAATTAAAAATCTTCAAAAATCCCAAAATAATATATTACATCAGTGGGTAAAGATTTTGATATCAAAAAGTAGGCTTAACTAGGCTATACGCTAATCACGCCGTTTTATTAACATAAAGCTTTCATTTTACGCTAACGAGCATAACTCTTAATCTACACCTCAAACTGATGTCAAATTTTGTATTCAAGTTTAAATATCAGTAATTAAAGTTTCTACTCTTTTACATTTCCAAAAATCACGTTTTAAGGTAATAAGGGCATAATGGTCAACATATGAGCAATTAACGGAATCATGCGAATTAATTGGTTAACCAATGAACCATGATGTATAATCACAGAGGGTTATACTAGCATGTTACCTGGTCCAAATTAAGCTCTAAGGCATTTCTAAATCATGCCTAAACGGGTCAGAACTGAAAGTCAAAGTGTAAGTCAAACTATGCGACTTTCGGTTCTGAACCGGGTCTAAACAGGAAATTGTCGGGTTGAACATGTTTAGACATGTTCTTACACTCATTACCAAGTTATATTAATGATCAAACAGGTTATATGTGTTCTACATTGCTAATCATGCATAAATTGTAATTTAAACATTCTGTTGACTTTTTATTAACACGTTTGACCCGACATTAGACATAGTTAGGGTGGGAATCAGGGGGAACCCTTTTGAGGGTTTATTACCCACATAATTACCAACTTATAACTACTTTTAATTCGAGATTTGACTGAGCCACTATTAATTAATCTCGAAGTCAAACCGTAATTACGACGGTTTGACTTTTAGCTAAATAACTAAGCTAAACTCAATTAAAGAAGGTTAAGCAAACTTACAAAAGTCCTAAGCTTGATTGGTGATCACTTGAGAGTGCCTTGGAGCTCCAGAAATGATCAGATTGTAAGAGGAAGGTGTGAAGAACAATAGTTGCACATCATGGCCTTTTATAGTGAATTAATCACCACAAATCTTTGACACATGAGTCTACAACCCACCACAACTGATTAACAAGTGTTCCTAGTGCTTAGGGGGTGTCTAGGGGTCGCCCTTTATGTGGAAAATCGGATGAAATCAAGCAGAAAGCACTCAGCAGGCAAAAACCCAAGAAATTCGGAACTGGGCAGTCCCCCGCGTGTCGCGAAGGTTTCCCCCCTGGGCTTCGCGTGTCGCGACGCCTTGTCTGCACAAATCTGAATTTTAGATTTTTGCGATTTGATCCTTGGCTCTTCAAACTTCTATTAGGCACTTGTTTCTTGCATCTTGAACCCTCCAAATTGATTTGTAAGGGCTTTAAAACATATACCCACTTTGTTAAGTCCCCGGTTAACTTTATTGTTACCCGAAAAGTCCTAACTTTCAACGTTTACGCTTTAATCCTTTGCACACGAATTTGATCATAACTTTCTCATACGATAACGAAACTTTACGAAATTTATATCGTGCATTCTAGTGAGCATAATTAACAGTTACAAAGCTTCGGGTTTGTCAAAAGGTCACTCAGAGGTATAACTTAAACATGTTGACACATTTAGCCCCTGTAGTTTGTAATCTCTCACTTTTAGCTTCGCATGATCCATGATTTATTCGTTTGATGTTATAAACATCATGTAGGGTTATTGTACAATATTTTTGTTCACTGTTGACATTTAGAATCCGTATATTCACATACTTTCCATGACTGTCAACTTTAGTCCTTCTATATCATTCTTTCACACGTTCAAACATATGACACGTGTCAACACATTATAGGACGTGAATTTTCGAGGTGTTACAGGCATGGTAGCTGGGCTTGCATAAAATGCACAGGGAATTGAGAGCTAAGCCATTGGGCCGCCCAAGGGTTATTAGCCCAGTTATTAGGAGAATAGGAATTGAGCGGCTGAGAAGAAGAGGACCGTGCACCTCTGTTTGAATTCCCTCTGCCTCTGCCACAACCGCGACTGCGTGTGGCTGAGGGCTGCTGAGTGGAGGATGACGACCGACCCCGGTTGGTGTTGGAATTGCGGCGCTGGTCATGGGAGTTGTCGGCCGACGATTGGGTGGAGGCTGTGAGAGCCATGGAACTAGCGGCGGCAGCGGAGGAGGCCTGGTGAGTTTTCTTTCTTTCTTCCATGGTAAGCCTGGATCAGACTTCATTGAAATCCGGAAGCGGGTCCCGATTCTGCAAGACAGTGGATATCCCATCATATTGTTCGGAAAGGCCAGTGAGGAGTTGGAAAACAATACGACCATTATCGATTCGGCAGCCGATGCTGTTCAGTTGATCAGAGATGAGTTTGATTTCCCGACAGTAGGCTGCCATATTCGAGTAGTTTTCTTGACGGAGGTTTGCAAATTCCTGTTGAAGAAAGACAGCACGTGCATTTTTGTTGTCTTTGAAGAGGTTGCCTAGCGTGTTCCAGGCTTCGTACGCAGTCTGACCGGGTACGATAATGGTAAGAAGAAGGTCATTTGAGATGGTGCCATAAATCCATTGTCGGACTATGGTATCCAAACGTGACCAGGCCGAGTCGGTAGGAACGGTGGTGATTTTGCCATCGGCATCAGTGGAGGTAGCCGGTGCGGCTTTGGGTTTGAGGTGGTCCGACACTTGATAGGCACTACAATGAAGTTGAAAGAGTTCAACCCATGTAGTAAAGTGATCGGTTTCGACCTCGAGGGTGATGGTAATGAAATTCTTGATGTTGGAGACTGTCATGGCTGGGTGCAATTTGTTATCCATGGGGAGAAGGAGATCGGGTAAAAACAAAACAAGGGAGAGAAGGAGAAAAGTGATGGGAGGAGAGGAATTAGGATCGTGTAGGTCTTGATATCATGTGAGAGAATGATTCAAGATGATCTCATTCATTGATAATGAAATCCTTATATAGTTATAGTATGATCTCCTAAATATGGACATAATGAATACAAATCAATTTACAAATCATTGCCAAATAATCAAAACACTAATAATGGCACAATATATGCTATTAAATATGTTCAACAAACAACAAACATAGCTTCAAAGGAGCATGATTAAATCCTAGGGCTTATTTCTTTAAGCAAGACCAGAATGCAATTAGAAAAATCCTTAGTAGATCATTTTGTATCAATTACAAACCGGTTACGGTTCCAGTTAAAAACCAGTTCATTAATTGAACCGGGTTTTTTCCCACATCTCCTTTAGACATGACATAGAAAATGGGCTGGACATATATAAACTTTATTGGGCCATAACTTTATTAGGCTTTACAACCAGTGTAAACCAGTCTCCTATATTATATTTCTTATGGTCTGGAACAGTGACTATTGTTATTGGTGAAAAAAGGTGACAAGCTATTGTTATTGGTGAAAAAGGCGGCAAGTAGCATCCACTAGGTCCTTTATTATTATTTTTTTGGTTGTTTCGTTTTTAATGTCAGTGTGTATATATATTTGAAAGTAGGGCTGTAAACGAACCGAACGAACACGAACAAGACCTTGTTCGTGTTCGTTTGTTAAGAAATATATGTGTTCACGAACTGTTCGTGAACACTTACCGAACGAGATTTTACGTTTGTGTTCGTTTGTTAAGGAAATGAACTTGTTCGTGTTCGTTCGTGTTTGTTTGTTAATTTTAGGCAACGAACGAAAATGAACGTTGATGCACACGAATGGGTACAAACTAATGTTCATGAACAGAAATGGAAGCAAACGAACAAAACAAACATTCATGAGCAGGATATATAATACAATGACACTTATTAAGTATTTTATTTGTCGGAATTTTGAAGTATATAGATAAAATGTAGAAACTAAAAACACTAATGAACAATCGAACACAATCGAACACGTTATCGAACATTCACGAACATAAATGAACGAACACGACCTCTGTTCATGTTCGTTTGTTTAGTTAAACGAACGGACTTTCTTGTTCGTGTTTGTTTGTTTAATAAACGAACGAACACAAACGAACTTCCCGCCGAACGGTTCACGAACTGTTCACCGAACGTTTGGTTTATTTGCAGCCGTATTTGAAAGCAAATTTAGTATTTGAAAGCAAATCCGTATTTTCATATCAAACTCGACATATTTCCTATTTCGTTTTAAATTAGAACGTGGTCTATTAACGGTTAACCTAACCTAACTACAATCTAAAATATCATGACCCAAACACACATATAGAGTTTAGATTTTTGTTTTTAATTTTTATTTTTAATGACAATGATAAAAATTTTGTTGTTTTACTTTGAAATATTAAAATTATTATTAGACATATTATTACATATTTTATGGTAAATGCAACTATTTTATAGAAAATGAACTAACACTACACCGTAGCTTTGGTTTCACGGGTTACAAGGAACGGTATACACCGAGACTTTTACTTCACTAAATATTTATTTTCATTAACTAAAATGTTCATTTTTAATGTTTGGTTATCTCTTTGGTAATTTTATAAAGTACCCGGCCTACGACAGGTAGTCAACTAGTTTTATTGAGATCGGGTTATGAATAATAATGTATTAGGATCAAATACAAAGGCTCCTAATTGTAAGAATGGTACAAAGGCTCCTAAAAAAACTCACTACAAAAAAAAAAACTTAAACATCCACCACCACCCAAAAACCTAAACCCCATCACCCACTTTTTTTTTTTTTTTTTTCCGAGGGGGTGGGGGTTTAGGTTTTTGGGTGGGGGTGGGGTGGGGGTGGGTGTTTAGTTTTTTTAGATTTTTTTTGTGGGGGGGGGGGGGGGGTTGGGGTTAGGTTTTTTTTTTGGTTTAGGTTTTTTGGGGGTTTTTTTTTGTGAGGGATAGTTTTTTTTTTTTTTTTTTTTCCGGGGTTTAGGTTTTTGGGTGGTGGTGGGGTGGGTATTTAGGTTTTGGGTGGTGATGTAGTTTTTTTTTTTTTTTTAATAAACTTAATGATTTAAATATAACCAGAAAACTTGTTAAGTTACATCAAAACAGAAGGTAGACGGGCAACAAGCTGCGCCGCCAACCCTTTCTGAATTGCAAACCCCAACCTCCCGAACACAAACCCCTGCCCCCTTGGGGTTATTGGACACTTGTCACCCTATAAATCCTTCTTACACTTCTTACAATTAGGAGACTTTGTATAATAACTTAACCAGATTAATGATATCAAAATGAAAAATATTGAATTTAGCTCCCGGTTTCATTATTCTTTCCCTCTTCCTCAATCGCAAACTTGACATCCAAAATCCAACAAACTTTTCCGATCGCCGGCGATATGTCTCAGGTAAAATCTCCGGCAACAATCTCAAATTAACCACTTCCTTGTTCAGAATATCATATTTCGAATCGAATTGTTATCCTTTTCTAGTAGACATAAGAAAAAGAAAATTAGGTTTCGTTTTCTTACAATTTCAATCCACAATATCTGTCTCTATATTACATTATTTGATTTTGATTTTATTGATTATATGAGTTTAGGTTGATAACAGAAACTCCTCTGCTGCGAAACGAGCTAGAACTGACGGTATGCTTAATTATTGTTAGTTGATTTATGATTAATGCAACTTGTTTTTCAGTGATTGAATATGTGCGTTTCTTTTAAATTTTGAATTGCTGTCTCTATTGGACTTTTGAAGAGTTGAATGGATTAGGTTAATTTAGGATTTGGTTGAAATTGCTTTGAGTATAAAGGAAAACTAATTACTACATTGTTATATGAGAATTTGAAAAGTAAAAAGCATTTTGAGATTAGTAATCTAGGTTTTAGAAGGCGCGTTCACCCCGCTTGCGCTATGCGCATATAATGTATGGGCTCTCGGTGGGCAAAAGTGAAAATGCACTAATTTTAACGTTATTTTACTAATTTCGTGAAAATAACGTTAAAAGAGGGGGATGGTTAATCATGCATCATGTAGTGGCGTTGATAGCCGAAAGACAAGGGGGTATATGTACTATTCGGCATTTGTTTCAATTGCTGAGTGTTATGTGCCTTATGTCCAAGGGTTGATGCAAAACTACTATCGAGCCGGGGGTCCCACTGGAATCAACCTCTCTATTCCTACGGGGTAGAGGTAAGGCTGTCTACATCTTACCCTCCTCAGACCCTACCTTAACTTTGCTATTGGTGGGATTTACTGAGTATGATGATGATGATAATGATGGTGGTTTTAGAAGGCACGTCTAGGCACAAGGCTCAACCATCGCGTGAGCTGTACATTGTAGAGAAGGTGTAGGTGAGGTGAGGTGTCGTTTTTGTACGAAAAAACTGCTTATGGTACAGGTGGGGCGCTCGCCTCATATTTATGGCGACCTTTTGTGCATCTTGATGTTGTACAATAGGCTTTATAGGTTGTGCATGTAGATAGTTTTGATATTAAATTATATATAAAGCTTGTTTATAGCTAAATTTTGGATAGGGCGGATGCTGAAAACATATGAGAAATTAAAAAAAAAAAACTTATATAAGCACATTGATCATCGCGTATGAAAAGTGGTGCGCTTTGTGTCTTAGTTTTAGACCGTGGCGCCGCAATGTGCTTCTCGCTTTTTGAAACCTAGGAAATTACAAAACCAAAAGCACTTTGCAAATTTTGATTGTTTTAAAGGGAGAACATCTCTTCTGAATAATGTCGTTACAACTTACATGTAACGTAGTGTTGGTATGTGATAATACTCAAATTTGAAAAATTAGTGTAAATAGCCGCAGGGTCATATAGATATTACCTTTTTTAAATTCTTATAAAAATGGTATAAGACTGTTGTTGAAGGTGGTTTAGATGTATTCGTAATAACATTTTGAAAACATTGCTTTTCTTTGAGCAAAGTTAGCTTTGATGGTTTATTACTTTATTCTAAATTTTCAATGTACGTATATATAATTGTTAGTATTAACATCTTCATCGGGTATATTATGGTTTTCAGGTGGTCGTAGAGAAGATGACTGGACCTGCCCAAGCTGTGGAAATGTCAATTTCTCGTTCAGAACAACTTGCAATATGCGCAACTGCACACAACCTAGACCTGCTGATCATAGTTTTGTAAGTTGTACAATCTGTTTAATGTTTATACTAAATAAATCTCTAGCAAGCTTTAAATTTCACATTTTATGTATTCAGCATAATAGCTTTATCAAATGTCTATGTTACAGAAGTCTGCTCCAAAATCACTGCCGTCTCCTCAAGGCTATTCTTCTGCAGCTTCGCCAATGTACGTTGGTTTACCACCATATGGGTCATCTCTGCTTAATGGATCAACCTTTCCTCCTTATGATGTGGGGTCCGCGTACCGTTATAATTACGGGACTCATGTTTCTGGTGGCAGCCCTTATCGACCCCTGCAGATTCCTGCTTCACCACCTTACTCTGGTGGATCCTTGATAGGTAATATTGTGTGCGTGTCATCTTAATTGTTTTATGTTTGATATTTAAATGTACTTTTTTCATGGTAAGGATTTTGTCTAGCTTCGTTTAGTGCAAGACTTAAGGTTGCAAGATGGACGGGTTGGGTAAGAGATCAGTTTCAGGTTGAAACGGGTCATTGTTTTTACGGGTTGAAATGGGCTGGGTTGGGTTAATCACTATTCTAAAAAAAGATATTATTACAATTGGTTTAATCTTTGAATCAAACGGTTTAGGAAGTTGTATGCATTAAAGGTAGGCTTCGGAATACTTTCAACCTTGTTCAATCCATTCAACCTGTTCTTTCTTTTAGATAAATTTTTGAGTAAATTGCCATTTTCGTCCCTGAGGTTTGGCCAGTTTTGCTACTTTCGTCCAAAGGTTTGTTTTCTCTCATCTGGATCCAAAAGGTTTGAAATCTTGCCATTTTCATCCAGATCGTTAACTCCATCCATTTTTCTCTGTTAAACCAGGGGTATTTTTGTCTTTTTTATTAAGTAAGGGTATTTTGAATACTTGTGCATTATGCTAAAGGCTCGTACATAAAGTGTAAAAGACTGAATTGCCCTTGAAGTTAACAAAAAAGACGAAAAATGGAAGGAGTTAACGAGGATGAAAATGACAAGATTTTAAATCTTTTGGATCCAGATGTGGAAAAACAAACCTGTAGAACGAAAGTCGCAAAAAAATGGCCAAACCTCAGGGACGAAAAATGGCGTTTTACTCTAATTTTTTTAATCAGACTTACTGTTGTTTAATTAATGATGATGAGTCAATGAGCCATGACTGTTATTCCCTCATGTTGTCTGTAAGAGGTGACAAAATGCCCATGTGGGTTGGGTTGGGCTGACCCACAAACATGTGTTTTGAAGTTTTTAAAAATAATTATCGCGATAAACATGCTTACAATATCAATATTGTTAAGAACTAGATCTTTGATGAAAAAACAATTAGGAGGTTGTATGTGTTAAAAATATCCTTTGGGCAACTTTTATCTGTTTGATATTTCCCATTCTAGCTATCTGTTTTTTTTCTATTTGAGATGCAACATATCCCAAATCTATCCGTTCATAAAAACGTGCTGAAAGTGCCACCTTTAGACTCTAGTTTCCATATGTTCATGTTGTAAACCATCATGTTTTGGTTTGTATTCGTTTGTGCAGGTGGCATGTATGGTGTACCTCAGTTAATGAACCGCTATGGGCTGGGCTTGCCCATGGGCTACACTGCTATGGTATATTTTAAATCATTTTTGCATCAGGACTTTTATTTAGTTTAAATTATATTTTTTTCTTCTTTTTTCCACTTGTGTTTTCCCAAAATTTATATTCATCGGTTTTCACTTTCAAACTTAATATCAATAGGCACCACAGCTTGGATTTATCCCCGAGGAGAAGGGCCGTAAGAAAGGTATCCTACTAATTCATATGCTTTTAACTATTAGACTAACAATGTGGAAAATTTACCATTTTAATTATATACAATGTTTTCCTTCTTTTCTCGAATATATAGATGGAAAAGGTGACAACGACTGGATATGTCCGAATTGTGGAAACAATAACTTCTCTTTTAGAACTGTTTGCAACATGCGTAAATGCAATACTCCCAAGACTGGATCTCAGGTATTAATAACTGTGGTTGTTTTACTTTATAGGTGGTTAATTTCGATTTGTTTGGTCAAATAAATCTGTTTGCAACATTAGTCAACACGTTTGACTCCCCACTCGTTTTACATATGTTACCAATGACTAATTGTGACTTTTTTTTTGTGAATTTTTAGGCTGGAAGTGCAAGCAAGAGCTTCAGTAAGTTGACTTCTGTCTACTTAATTTTCTTAGAATAACATTAATCATATCTGATATCCATATTTAAGTGGGCCTATTTTGTTTATAGAACCAGATATGCCTGATGGAAGCTGGAAATGTGAGCAATGTAACAACATTAACTATGCGTTTAGAACCAAATGCAACAGACAAAACTGTGGTGCTGAAAAACCGTCAGATTCCCAAAAACCTCCTGCAGAAGAAGCTGCAGAGGAAAATGCTCAGGTCTGTTTTGTAATGTATTTAATTTCATTAACCTTGCAAAAGCTTTTGTTTTGGTTTTTGTTTTCTTGTACTCTTTGTGAACGTAAAATGAAAAAAGCTCTTGGTAGGCATATACGTATGTTGATCATGCACATCCGTTCGACTCTCAATCTTCTTTGTTTCTCATTTGTGTTTAATCTTTGGTAGAGGGGGCATTTTTTGTTTGCTTACTTGCATATGGTTCGATCTGTTATGGTTCAGATGGGTGGGGAAACGTTCAAAGTGTAAATCAATTTTATTAAGATATTTAGATTATTATCGTAAACATTTTGCTATTATAGTCGGTATTTAATGCATATATTCTTCATAAATAAAAGAGTAAAGTACACAAATGGTCCTTGTGGTTTAGCAAAATTTTGGATTTGGTACCTGTGGTTTGCACTTTGTAACATATTTAGTCCCCAACATACAAATCTAAAGGTTTTAGCATGTTCAAGTTAGGGACTAAATGCATTACAAAATGCAAACCACAGGGCCCATCCATGTACTATTGGAAAAAGTCGGGGACTAAATGCATTACAAAGTGCAAGTCACATAGGACCATCAGTGTACTTTTGGAAAGCTAAGGACTAAATCCATTGGGACTATCCGTGTACTTTGACACATTTACAACCCGTTCCGTTTTTAACCTGATACTGTTTTCAACTCATGGTAACTTACAAAAAATATGGACAAAAAGTGTTTGCGGGTCAATCCAACTCGACCCGGCTTGTTTCAATATGTACCAGAAGTGGCCCTTTCCAATGCATTGAAAATATGTATAGAAATGGACAAAAAGAATCAACCCAATACAACCTGACCCGTTTGGACATGTACCAGACTGATTACGTTTTTACAGTCCCCGTCATCTTGCCACCTCTAGACTTTATGCATATTTAAGTTATTTGTTAGAAGGGTTCGGTCGTCTATTATTAATGCATTTATTTACTGTTCCAGTGAGTACACTAGGACATGTTTGAGAAGGTCCAGCAGTTGGTCTGAAAGTCGGTCGGTTGGTCTTGTCATGGTCGTCATGTTGCTGCAGTTATTGAGTTACTCTCGTATGGTTTGTGTTGTCAGTTTGTATTTTCACTGGTCTTTATATATTGTACTATTAATATGCATTTGGTAACATATTTTCATAGTGCCTCAACTTATAACTTTTTTATATCTAGTTAGCGAGTCAAAGCGTGTTCATCAAAGTTTTATTATTACAGTAATAATCTAAACCTTTTTAAGAGATAATATATAGGCCGTCTAATTTCATACTAATAGTGATATACTTATATAGTAATGTTAAAAATGTATTCCTACATCCAGGAGATACACTGTTTTTTAGTTGTGATTCTACTTTACTTTCATGTGGCATGCATGATTTAATTTTATCAGAGCTGCCTTAAATATATGTGATAGGTGACAAGAATTGTTCTGTATTCATTTTAGCCTGTCTTTTCTTATTATATGTGTTAAGTGATCTAACTTACTGATAGTCATATACCCATATATGGTTATGTTAAAAAAATATTCATACATCCAGGAGATGCAGAGGGCACTATTTTATAGTTGTGTATATCTTTGTACATCCAGGAGGTACATCTTTGTGTATCCATTACAGCTGTCTTGAAGTATATGAATTTGATCCAATTTTTAAGAAAATAAAGTATACGCATAACAAAAATATCAACCATAAATAAAAATATATAAAAATAAATTAGATTTATAAATTCCCAAGTAATTTCATATATGACATGATTATATAGATAAAAATTTGTATGATTCAATTTATATCTAGTCATGGTACAGAATGCAATTTAATGCGAAGGGTATGAAAGTGACAAGAGACCTATAATCAGTTACAAGAGGTACGCATAGTGAGGTTTGCTGTACTCAGTACTCACTAGACGATGACTTGTGATCGATCGGATTTGATCAAGGAAAAAATAAAACTACATTTTTATCAATGATTAACTTGTGATCGACGATCGGGATTTGATCAAGGAAAAAAATATAATTACATATTTATCAATGATCCTTTTAAACAGTTGTTGGTTTTATACAATTTGTTGAACGTGCCAACAGGGGCGGACCTACCTTAGGCGAAGGGGTAGCCTTCGCTACCGCTTGGCGCTCCGACGGTAGTGTAAATTTTGGAAAAAAATGACATTTTTTTACTTTTTTTCGATTCTGTTACCGCTTTTTTTATAAAACTTTACCGCTACGAAGATTTTCTAGATCCGCCACTTCGTGCCAATATTATCTAATACATCAGCAAAACCTTCTTCACACAATATTTTTTGATACATGTAATTTGTTAACACATTTGATAACTAAAAAGATAAAACTTTATCCAACATACACCTAAAAAAATTATTGTTTTCCCCATTTTCTATTGTTTTGATACATGGAAGAAATAGCCTTGAAGAAGTCTAATACATTTTGGTAAGAAAACATTACATAATGGTAGGTGGTACGAGACCTTTTTTATTCCTGCAATAAAGGTTGTACTTTGCGCTTAGTTTATTGTGCATGAGCAGATTTGGAAATATCCTCCAACATCTTGTCTTTGATGAGCCTCCTCATAATTTTTCCCGAGGGTGATTTGGGTATTTTGTCTACAAAATGAAGCACCCTCACCTTCTTGTATTGTGCTACATTATTAGCAACATACTTCATTATGTCTTCTTCGCTCTCTTTTGCATCTTTGCTAATTACCACATGTGCCCCTGGTATTTCCCCTGCCTCTTTATCAGGCAGCCTACATAAGCCATTTTTTTATTTGTTATATTTCTCTAGTCATTTAACAAAAAAAAAAAAAAAACCTATTTTGATCTTATACACGAATCTACATGCAATGTGGCGTCAGGGGAAGATTCAAATGAAAACCACTAGTTATCGCGAAAACTCGAAAACTAATTAAAAAAGCCAAAAAAACACACCAAATTTTTTTGTTTGCATACCAATTTTCGCCATATTTTATATATAAAAAAAAAATTTTGAAAAAAAAATTTATATAAAAAAACCTGCGATTTTTATAAAAAAATTGAAAAAAAAATTTGGTGTGTTTTTTAGGCTTTTTTTAGTTAGTTTTCGAGTTTTCGCGTTAAAAGTGCTTTTCATTTGAACCATCCCCTATGGCGTCATATTATATATCGTATTAGTTTAAGAGATTACTGACGGGAAAAAGTAAGATGTGCTATTCTCATGGCTAAATGAGTAATATGTTGTGTCATATTAGTTTAAGTTGTTATTATAGTTGCAGTTACCCGACAACCGCAGCATCTTCAACGGAAGGATGTCCTAAAAGTATTCCCTCCAATTCTGCCGGTGCAACCTTGAAACAAAGTTGAAACAATTTATAACTTGATTTGATCATATTTATGTTCAAACCTATTGTCTTACTTGAAATCCTTTGTACTTGATTAACTCTTTCATACGATCAACGATGAACATATCGCCTTCATCATCAATGTACCCTATGTCGCCGGTGTGAAGCCACCCATGTTCGTCAATTGTTTGAGCTGTTTCAGCTTCGTTCTTATAGTAACCTTGTTAAATCATTACAAACCGATCAAAAACACTATTCATTTAACGAAACTGGTGGTGTTATGAATTATGAACAATTTTGGCCTACCTTTCATGACGCATTGGCTTCGAACACATATTTCTCCAGGAGTGTTTGAAGGTAGAGATCGACCTGTATCCGGATCAACAAATTTCACTTCTAGATTCGGGAGTATGTGACCGACCGATCGCTTTTTGGACGTGTGATGACCCTTTCTCAGATCTCCATGGGTTAGGGTTATGCAACTATGTTCTGTCATCCCATACGCCTGCAAATTGTTGAAAAAATGACACAAGTTGATCAACAATCGAAACAATCAAGTAGGGTGTTCACTGTGTGGTTAGACCGTTTTTTAAGAAGTTCTTGGACCGAATCGATAAGCAACCATTAGTGAAAAAAAAATCAAATATTTTATCTTTATAAGTATTAAAGCATTTAGGAATGAAAAAGTGAAAAAAAATAATTTAATACACGAAACGGTTAAATTTAATTTACATACGTATATTATAACTAAAAATACTTATACATATTTAATAACCAGTTATTTTCGATTAATTAACCGGTTTTTTTGCCTTTTTGTTGATTTTTTTGGTTTTTTTTTTTTCCGGATAACCGGTTCCTATACTAAATATTTATAACCGATTACCAACCGGCGGTTAAAATTAACCACTAACCAGTTAATGTTATACCGGTTTTTTTTGCCCACCTCTACTCCCAAACCAGTTAATGTTTAAACGGTTGGTTTATGACCACCCCTAACTTAAATAAAAACTTATTTTTCAGTGTCATTCCTTTTCTCACCTCTTGAATCTCAATTTGTGGAAACTTTCGGTGAAACTCCTCATAAATCTCGGGAGCAAGAGGCGCAGCAGCTGTCATAACAGCACTAACCTTAAGCTTCTCAAGATCTTCATCAATCGGATACTTAACCAACCCCAACAAAATCGGTGGCACAATGGGAGCAAAAGTAACTTCATGCTCAATCAACGCTTTCAAAACCGTCGATAGATCATACCTAGAGGTGGCAAAATGGACGCGTTAGATTGGGTTGGTTGTTGGGTTAGAATTCATCTGGGTCAAAATGGACAAATTAAACAAAAAGTCACCGATTCGGATCAGAATAGATTAATAATGAATTCGTCTGGGTCAAGATGGGCAAATTAAACAAAAAGTCATGGATTCCGGTCAAAATGGGTAATAGTAATAGTAATAATAAAATGAAAAAAATAAAAAAAATAATCATTATCATTATCAATTATCATTATCAATCATATCATATATTAAAACACAAAGCCAATGAATAGTTGTTGTGCTATTAAAAAGTTGTCACGTGTCAATTTTTTTTATTGTTATATAATTTTTCTCCAATAATTCGCGTTTGATAACTTAAAAAACTAAATTCACAACTTTGCTTAATTTTTACGGGTGTTTCATTGTATATTTTGTTTAGAGCGGAGTTGCATTCAAAATAGAGTGTAAATTTTGTTCTTCAATATATGCTATATAAATACATGCCAGTATCGTGGTAGTACCCCGACGAACCGAACCGATTCCTACCAAACAATTGTTTTCGATCGATGTAGATCACGTGTTGATATTCTTTTGGTCATATCACGATTTTATTTATTTGTTTTCCCTCTTTCCAATACTACAGCGAGCATCGGTACTGTAACGTAACGAGATGAACCAATACCGATCAAATTTCTGTCGCGTAGCATGGGGAATCCCGGCGCAACGCACCAGTTTTAATCATGGGCGGGCCTACCCTTTGGCCAAGGTGGGCGGCCGCACCCCTTGAAAAAAAAAATTAGTGTATATTTTAGGCAAAAAAACCCGACCACACCACTTGAAAATATGGTTGAACAACTCATTCGCACAATCGCACCCCCTACAAATAATTTTTAGGTCCGTCACTAGTTAAACTAAAAAAGTAAATAAAAATGAATGTTCCAGATTGATGAAATGATACCTGCCCATAACCACCACCTTTCCTTTGTTCCTGACGGTGGCACACAATATTCCGGTGAGGCCGTAGATGTGAAAGTACGGAATTAGGCCTAGGATGGTGACTTTTCCGATGAGGTCTGGGCCCACACTGAAGAGAGTTGAGCAGAGGTTTGCGATGATGTTCCGGTGAGTTAGCATTACCCCTTTTGAAAGTCCGGTGGTACCGGAGGAGAATGGAAGGGCACAAAGGTCATTTTGAGTTACTGTGTTTTGGATTCCGGTGGAGCTTGCTCGTTCCGCTGCTTCCAGTAATTCGCTCCAGAAGATGGTGCCGTTTACTCTTTCTTCTCCGATTATTATCACCGGCAATCCTACTTCCTTCACCTGTTTTAAATTGTTGAATATAATAGTTTAGTGTTAATAATTATCACAAAAGTAGCGGGTCTGGTTATGGTTAACCATACGTGCGTGTGTTGTTAAAAGATTTTACGTCGTCTATTTTTTTTCCGTTTCACAGGTTCATCGTAACGCTCGGGTCCTAGATCGACTTAGTTATTTTTTATATGTTTTTGGTTTAATTTCTTCGTATTAACATGCTGCAACTTCAGTGTTGTTGGTCGCATGTAGTAGTGTGCCATTGGTATTCGCCCCCGCCGCAACGCGGGGGTGCTTAATACTAGTCTTATTTATATAGTATTTATTTTATTAATATAATATGTATGTATATATACTACAAAGACCATGAGGGGGAATAGTGTCAGACTTTTAATTTCGTTAATATACGTCTTTATCGCCTATGTTTTCTAAAAGTTTTTTTTTTTATTGTTTAACTTTGTTTATATACGGTCTAGTCCCTCTCTTTTAACTTTAGTAGTGTACGTAAATCCTTCCACTTTTATTCCTTTTAGTAATTGATCGTGGTTTTTTGTATTTTGCTATTAAACCTTCAACTTTGCTAATATACGTGTTTTGCCCCCTTGTTTAAAAAAATTTCTTCTTATTGATTAACTTTGTTTATATGCGTGTTTAGTGTCTCTGCTTTAACTTAGGTATTTTACATGTTTAGTCCCTTTACTTTTATTTCTTTTATGATTTCATCTTTTAGACCATTACCCTTGCTACCAAGACAAAACAACACGGGAATAGTGATCGTTTGCTATTGGTGGACAAACGCAACTACTCCTAAACTTTAATATAGTTACTCTATGATGAGCATATTTTAACCTATGTCTTGATGTAATTTTTATTAAGATTGTGTTATGAGTATATGTTCAAGTAACCAAAACACATACGTACATAATATTTTGTTTACCACCTGCAACGCGGGCGGGCATAAAACTAGTGTACTACAAAAAGGATGTGGGGGAATAGTGCCGGGCAGCTACTTGACACTTCCCTATTAGCCTTGAATTATGTTTTTGCCCCCACTTTAAAATTACAGTCTTGTCATCGGTAGTGCTAGGCAGATGCTTGGCACTTCCTCATTGACGACCCTGACAAATTATGATTTGGCCCCAGTTAAAAAATAACAGTCTTGTCATTGTTTTAGTTTTTTTAGCAAAACTATGGTATTGTTTTGTTTTAATTAGTTGAGTCGATTTAATTTTTATTTGTGTAGGCAACTGCTTGGCACTCGCTCATTGGTTTTGACAAATTACAATTTTGCCCCAGTTCAAAATTACAGTCTTGCCGTTGTTTTAATCTTTTTTTTAACAAAATTGTGGTAGTTTTTGTTTTAATTGGTTAACTCGATTTAATTTTTACTGAGATTGTGTTGTGCGTAGTATGTACAAGTAACCAAAACACATTTGTACATGTTATGAAACTGAGAAATATTCGGCTTAGCGCCCCCGCAACGCGGGTGTGGTATAAAACTAGTTTATATACTCTTTTAAGATTATAATTTTATAGATAACAAAATATATATTATTTAGTTACACTTTTATCGTAATTCAATTATAAATTTTTTGTATGAAGTAATATAAAATATTTGTTTCCTCCCGTGAGCCCAGGGCCGGCCCAAGGGTAAGCCAAATGAGGCTTGGGCCACCAAAACTATAGGGTCTCCACAATTTGATGAAACCACAGTCCATTTATAAAAGATTTAGGGTGTGAGTTATCAATAGATTGATGGTTGGTAGTGTAGTGGTTTTGTGTATGTATGGATGTTTGTGAGACCTGGGTTCGAATCCGTAGTTCACCATTTTTTTTTCTTGTTTTTAAATTTTAACACAATCTTTCAAATAATTACACTTGGACCCTTCAAGGTTAACTTTCAATCACATACATTTTTTTGGGAAAAAGGCCACAAGATTTTACTTCCCCTTAGGCCACCAAAATAGTTAAGCCGGCCCTGCGTGAGCCTAGTCAAGTTTGGTATACGAAGCTCATGCTCGAGCTCGTCTTTTAACTGAGCTTCAACTTAGGCTCGAAGTCGGGCACATGCTCGCTTACACTTTGGGTCACTTGGTTTAGGTTACTTGTCGAAAGTTATAAATGGGTTAAAATTATCACATCTATTCAAGATTAACAAAAATAAGTTTCACTTGGATTAGTATTACCTTATTGTAAGTATGATCATCAGTTACAATAAGTTTGGCTTCAGCTAAGTCGACTTGTTTCTTGATTTCAGATGAATGGCTTGACGGATTTGCACCTGAAAACACACTACCTGCAGCCATTATGCCCAAAGCCACAATCGCGTATTCAATAACATTCGGGAATACAACGACCACCACATGGCCGGTTCTCAACCCCAGAGATCTCAATGACTTGGAAAACCTTCGAACATCCCTAACAACTTCACCATAATTGTATGACCGCTTGGTAGCGGCATCCACAAATGCTACATGATCGGCATACAATTCTGCATCCTTGAGTACGAATTCCGGCAACGTGAGGTTGTCGGGAATGGGGACAGACGGGTAACGGCTTCGGAAAACAATTTCCTCATCATCCTCTTTTGTCATTGTTTGTGTGGTTTTTCCCATGATTGATAATAATGCAGATATGAAAGGGTGGAAGAATATGGGTATATACTTATAGAAATTGGGCCAAGTTTTGATGGTACAATAGTCCTTAGAATGGTGAGTGCATGTACATAAGGTTTTAGGATGAGGTTAGGCATAAGGTGGGATTGTTATGCACATTTCTTAGGTTGGAAATTGTTGAATCATTTCATTTTACACTTTCCGCTAAATTTATTTTACATCTATATTTGTTTATAAATGTTATAATTAAAAAATATTTGAGATTGTTTTCATCTATTTGTTAACTTTTTTTAGAAAAAACAAAATTTTATTTTTTATAAATGTTAACGAATTAGTATTAACCCCCTCCCCCCCCCCCCCCCTCTGCGTATTGCGGTAGGGGCGTAAAACCGTGACAAATAGCACCAATGCCACACTAAAGCCAATGACTACCAACACTAAAGTTGCGCCATATTAATGCGGAGAAATTAGACCGGCACATAAAACATAGAAAATAATAACTAACCCGATTTAGGACTAGAGCGTTGTGACAAACTTGTTAAGCGGGAAAAAAATAAACGAAGTGAAAACACTGAACCACACGCGCATGTTGTGTCGTGTTAACTCGTAAAATTTAGAATGAAGCATATAACAAAATGTAAAAATGTTGAACCCCACACACACACATTGTGTCGTGTTAACTCCCAAAATTTGAGAAGGAAACGTAAAATGAAAATTTTGCAAAATATGAAAAACATAGAGGATCAAAGTTTGAAGTAAAAGAGTTGTGAGGTTAAACTAAAAAAAACTAAAAGCTTTTGGGTTAAAAATATAAAATCAAGTAGCTTTAGGCTAAAAGTGTTATATCAATTTTTTTAAAACTCCTCAAAGCATAGGGTACAACACCTCTATGTTTCAACTTTTGGTAATTTATACCATGTAAATTATTCAATATTTTGCCAATTTCTGGTAGGATACAATTCGAGAATAAAATTAGAGAAAACAATAATTCATTGGAAAGGTTAAAATCAATGTTATAAAATGGTCTACACATATCCTATCTCGAAAATAAAAGGAAGGAATACACATTGGGTTTTCATTGCTCAGACGTGTCAGGTTCGTAACCAAGTCGTCGACACCAACGATTCATAGTTTAACCGGTCAAACCGACTAGTTTTCAAAACAATCATTAAAATATATTGCTCTCGGATGCTTTTTATTTGTATACTTCGTTTCAAATATTATTTGGGCCGGGCTTTACAACAGTAAAAGACTTTATATGGACAAAATGATTGACCCCCATTCATGCATTTCTAGTAAGGTTGAATCTTGAGTCCGGACCGAGACATGTTAAATTATCTCATACCCTCAGGCCTCAAGGCCTCAACATGAGAGGTAAATCAAGCTTACTGATTGAACGAGTCTAACCAAAGTAATGCGACGGTGCTTGAGGAATATATTGTATATTGTATACTATTAATAAAGAAACTAAATGATATTATTATTATTATTATTATTATTATAATTATACTTTATATACTATTAAAAAAGAAACTAAATGAACAGTAATTATTTGTTTTAAAGGTTTTTTTATATGTGTTGTTTAGTGGTTTTTTATATGTATTATTTGGTTTTTTATATATCTTATATAACTTGCGTTTGTTTTTTATCCATGTAAATCACGTGTCGGTATTCTTTGGTCATATCAAGATTTTTTTCTTTATGAGCTGTTGTAACGAGTGTATGTGGCGTAAAAAAAACAAACCAATACCGATCAAATTCCCGCTGTGTTGGTATATTTTTGGTCATATCATGATTTTTTTTTGGTTTTTTCTCTATTGGTTGCTATAACAAGTGTCAGTACCGAAGTTAAATGAACTAATATCCACCCACGACGCAACGCGCAGATTTAATAGCACTAGTTTATATAAATTAGGTTACTACTTAACATTACTATTGATTGACTCCTTAGTATTTTTTGAATCTCTGATCTTCAAAATAAACAAGGCTATATTATAAGGAAATTTTGTAAAAATCGTGACCGGTCGGTGATTAATCGTTTGTCGGTCAGTAGCTGAGTAATTTTTCGTTAAACAGTTCATTAATCGCTTGTCGGACCTAGTCGGCTGGTCAAAAATCGACGATTCCGGCAAAAAAATCTGTATATTCCGTCCAAAACATCTAATTTCGGTCAGTTTCCAACCAAACCATGTGAATTCCAACAATTAATCTTGTATACTTACAAAAAATGAGTTGATTAAAAGTTTAAACCTAGCTACTTAAAACATTTACCTATAAAAATGTGTATACGTATACATAAAACTGAAAGAGTAACTTCCGTTTTGCTCTCTATAGTTTGGTCACTTAAACGGTTTTGCCCCAATCATTTAAAAACGGTCATTTTCCCCTTGATGTTTCCACTTTGTCGCCAGTTTGCTCCCCGACTTTGAACTCGGTTAAATCATTCAATTAAAGATAAGGGTATTTCAGTAATTTTAGATATAAGGATTTATTCATTCATTTTTAATTCTTTAAATCCATATTATCCATATCTATATATTAATTTTCCAACGAATTGAACAGTAACTTTCTTTATAATATTATAGTAATAATATAGTTTTTAATATTATTTCCTTACTTCTTAAGTTGAATAAGCTTTGTGTCAACCGGTACTTGTATCGAAAATACATGTATGGTCTGGTTCGTAATCGGTACATGAAGGTCAAAACCGGCACCAGCCTGGTACAGTTATCGATACACGAAGGTAAAAGCCGGCAACAGCCTTGTACAGAAAACCCCAAAAATTAGTACCGAAATGATTTTGAAAATCTTTTAGTTCAGGAAATTTGGTACTTCTACCCGGTACCATTTGCTCATCTCTTATCATGGGTACCGTACGAAAAACAACGGTATCGTGCAACTTTTTTTTGTTGATTTTCTTCAGCTTTTAATGATTTTTTTTTCAGTTTCAGGGGTAGGGATGAGCTCGGTGCCAACCGATATCGATACCGAAAATACCGGTTATGGTACCGGTATATGAAGGTAAAAACCGGTAGGCGCCAAAAGCCGGTACCGAATTTGTACTTAAGATCTTTCGGTTCGTGAAATTCAGTACCGATACCCAGTACCATTTGCTTATCTCTGACCACGGGTTTCATACGAACAAAATCATTACTATAAAGTTTTTTTGGATGATTTTCTATCGGTTATCTTTTAGTATTTTTCTATATCTTTTTTTTATTCTTGTCAACGGTTTCGTGCGCAACGCCCTCGTAGTGATTTCAAAACACATGTAAACACATTCTAAATAACAAAATAAGTTCGCCGCAACGCGGTGATTGTGAAAAAACCTAGTTTAAATTAATATACATTAATTATTAAGGGGTGTTCTATTTCCACACCCCTATAATCTTATTTTCACATCCCTATATCTATACGGGCCGTATAAACTGATACGGGCCGTATAGAATATTTATGCGCAGAATTTTATGCGGTGGAATGTTTTTTTTTTGTTTTTATATGTATACGGGACGTATAGTTATATACTGGCCGTATACATATTTGCATAATTTTGTTTCGAAGGTTTGCCAAGGGTTTATAGTTTTGAAAACTGTATACGGGCCGTATAATGTTATACGGCCCGTATAGCCCGTATAGAAAAATTAACTTTTTTGTTGCAATCAGGAAACCGTTTAATAAATTTTTTAATTTAAAATAGTGTTGTATATATCGGATTATGTTACGAGTTGTAGTTAAACGTATTTATTATGTTTAATAAGTTTCCTCTTTGTAAAACGATAAATATGTATAAAAAGTTAATTTTTTGTTGCAATCGGGAAACCGTTTAATAAATTTTGAAAATTTTAAAATAGTGTTCTATATATCGCATTATGTTACAAGTTTGTAGTTAAACGTATTTATTATGTTTCATAGGTTTCCACTTTGTAAAACGATAAATATGTATAGAATAGTTAATTTTTTGTTACAATCGGGATACCGTTTAATAAGTTTTGTAAATTTTAAAATAGTATTGTATATATCGGATTATGTTACGAGTTTCTAGTTAAACGTATTTATAATGTTTAGTAAGTTTCCACTATGTAAAACGATAAATATGTGATATGATTATGATAAACTACGACAACAATTATTAAACAAACAACTTAACATCTAAACATAAGATTAATATTTATAATGTTTTACATCTAAAACAAAAAAAAAAGATAAACTTTTACAAAGTTTCAAACGTAAAATGTAACAACTCTCATCAAAAGTCCTAATTATTTATTTAATTAAATTGTCCAATAGGAAACCCTAAATGAGACACCCAAGTGATTCTGCACAAACCCTAAAATTTTCAGAATTTACAGAATCAGGATTAGGGCCCCTAAAACTCAGGGGGGGTAAAACCCTAGTAACGATTATCTAAATTATGTGTTGTAGAAACTGAATTTACGAAAACTGTCAACTCAGCAAGCCTAGTTAAACACGTAGCTACCCTAAGAACCTATGTGACCCCTCGCGTCACGCGACGCCCAGGGCAGGACCCCTCGCGTCACGCGAGGGGGGTCAAAATTCATGTATAAATAGGGGACTTTGGGACTTGAATTCAGGAATTAAAACGACGTAAAAATTCCTTATACACTGCGAGTTACGTTCTGTATACTACAATTAACACACACAGTGCACTAATCGACGCTGCAATCAGGGTAATAACTCGATCGCTATTACGATTCAACGTCCGATCGATTATAACTATCCAACGATTGTTTAAGTGCCGCTCAAATTGAGTTTATACTTTGTTATTCATCGTGATTTCGACTTGAATGTTTGAGTGCTGTTCGAACTCGGACTATACTCTGTCATTCGTTGTGAATCCGCTGAATTGTTAAGTATTGCACTAATAAATCGTTGTGAGGGTTTAATCTCGTGAATTGACGTAACTGTTGTATTAGTTACTAACCTGTTTGTGTGTGCATTATTATTTAAATTAGGTTAATCAAGGCTAATCAGTAGGCTTATACTCTGCTCGTTAAATCTACAATGTGAGTCATTCTCTTTTTATCAAATTACTTTTGAAATCATGTTTATTTTCAAAGATTATAATTACAGTGATTAAGTTTATGTAATCACCTAATTACAGCCGGTATGTGGGGTATTGTATACATTACTATTGTTGTTATCACTTTAGGTGGACGAACCTAAATTAGTGATATTCGTCATTCATTGGGGCAGCCAATGGTGATATGACCACAGTCACCGAAATGAGTCGAGTGACAAATACTGTGGGTAGTTGGTTTGATATCAGAAACATTGTAATATCTCTTAATACTGTGAATTATAACAAACGAGTCGTTTTAGTAAAAATGAATGATTCACTCAGTATTTCCCGCTGACAAAACTTTTTTCAAACATGTTTCAGGTGATCTGTTGTGAGCACAGGAAAAGTGCCATGGAGCACTACAAGCTTAGAAAAGTGGCTCAATGTAAATAAATAAAGAAACATGTTTTGAGAAATAAAGATTTCCCCGTGAAATCACTTTATTGTAAATTATGGGATTTATCCCTATATTATATATATAAACGAGCAGTTTTAATATTAATCGATCCTGTTTAAAAAGACTTCCGCTGTCATTTAATTAGATACCATCGGATTTCCTGCCTCGCGGCTCTGGACCGGGTCAAACCGGGGCCAAGGGCCGTGACAGGAAAAGGTGGTATCAGAGCCACTGATTTAAGCTTACTATTGATTTTAGCCTATTAAAATAATTGAGAGATACTTAGGAAATTTAATTGCTATTCTGTGAAAATATGTTTTATTAACTGATTAATTGTTGAGTTACAGTATGGGTAAACAAAAGATTTCTGCTATCTACCACAAATTAGATACCGCAACCACAGAAAAAGGAACCTCTTCCTCCAAACACCCAGCAAATCTGGAAGAAGGGATTTTTGTCCGTAAAGCAAATTATGAAAATCCTCTCACCCAAGATAAAAGAAATTTGATTATTAGAAAGGGACAGGAGAAAATAAAGAAACCCCAAGTTAAGAAAGTGAGGTTTAATTCAGAAATCCAGGAATTTGGCAATAGGTCACCTTGGGAAGACACATTAGATGAAAAATGGGCAAATCTTTATATGCTAGCTACCGTAGCAGAAAATGCAAACCTCTAAACTATCAATAAGTCTGGTCTAGTAGAAAATTAATCTCCAGTAAATAAATAAAGTATAGTGTGTTCTCTTTCCTGTAGTCTTTTGTACAAATCCGTATGCAATAAAACTTTAATGTTTATTTATAAAACTTTGTTCCAAAGTTTTAACTTAGCATTTTTGTGCATTTTGCATATATGCTATCCAGCATAAGTGAGATATCAGAAGCATTTCAGAATCTCAACCTCTACCCAGTACCAATTGAAGTCTCCCACGACTTTACTGGTTATATTGCTGACATAGAGGAACCCCTGGAATTCCAAGCTCCACCGCTGGAAAAAGCAAAACTTAAAAAGAAAAGAAGATATGTAGGATGGAGGAAAGTACGCAGGAGAAAGCCGGCCACTAGGAAACTCCCCAAAATAGAAAACCCTATAGACAAAGGAAAAAGAATCGAAATCGGAGAAAGTTCTAATCCAGCAGAGATAGAAATCCGGAAAGATTCTAAACAAAAAGGAATAGAAATTGGAGAGAGTTCTAGACAATCTGAAGAAATCACATTTCAAGAGGAAATAGATCGTCTACTGGCAAATTGTGATGTCATTAGCCCTATCCATAATAATCTATATCCTTACATAGAAACCCAACTTCCTGTAAATCTGGAACCAGCTATTCCAGACCCACTAATCCACGCTCGACCTTTAGGCCAAATGGAAGAATGGTGGACAAATGACTGGCAATTCGAAAATATCATCAACAGTCCTTATTCTTTTCTTCCACAGTTTGATCCAGAACCTATCCCCAATCCTCCAATGAGCAACGAAAACTTAGCCGAACTCCGTCAGTTCGGTGAAGAGCTGATAGGTACAGGGAATAGGATCCGGGAAATGGGGGAACAAATTTCCTGGAAATACGACGAAAGGGAGCGTCGCTACTAAACTGCCAGTTGACCAAAGAATAGTGGGGTTGGGAAGAATGTCTGTATAATAATAATAATAATAATAATAATAATAATAATAATAATAATAATAATAATAGTTAAATATAACTTTGTAAAATGGGAAATAAAACATTGTAAGATAAACAGTGTGTATGGATGCCTATATAATATATAAAGCAAAATAGAAGTCGAAACATCGACAATTTTGGATACATATATCTGTGTTGTAAGATTTTATGTGCTTCTGTAAAATTGTTTTATTTACAATTATTTGATACTAATAGTTATATTTATAATAATTATCAGATGGAAAACATTGGTAATGAACCAGTAAATGAGGCTAATCAGTCTGAGCAACATCCAGGAGATCAATATATGACTAGACAAGATATCGAAAATATTGTTGCTCAAGGGATAGCCAATGCTATTCCAGCATTCGTTGCTGCTATAAAGAATCCAATCGAACCGCAACAAATCATCCCTAGTAAACGTACTCAGGAAGATAATTTTAGTGTAAATGGAGGCGGCAATCATGACGATAATAATCCACGACAGGCTCCACCTCCTAAGAAAATGAAAGCTGCAACACCTGGTTGCACTTTCAAAGAATTTCTTGCTTGTAAACCTGCTGAATTTGCAGGCAATGAAGGAGCAACTGCAGTACTGCGTTGGTTAGAGAAAACCGAAGCAGTAATTGCAATAAGTAAGTGTTCTAAAGAAGATCAGGTCATGTACGCGTCAAATCTTTTCAAAGAAGGGGCACTCGAATGGTGGAACACGGTGCTACAGGCTAAAGGAAGAAATCAGGCTTATGCCATGAGCTGGGAAGAATTTAAAAGTCTTGTAGAAAGGAAATTATGTCCTGAATATGAAAAGGAACAAATGGCAAATAAGTTCCTAAATCATCGTATGGTAGGCGTAGAGTGTCGCAGTTATACTTCGACATTCTTTGAATATGCTAGAGTGGTACCAACACTGGCTTCGCCAGAACCGGTACTCATTTCTTGTTACATTTGGGGACTAATTAGTGAAATCCGTAACATCGTTAAAGCTGCGAGACCTCGCACTATTGACGATGCTGTGGAATTAGCTAATACCCTAACTGATGAACTAGTGCGCACAAGAGAAGAAGATCGAAAGAAGGAATTGGCTCAAAAGATTACCCAAGGATTTCGTGTGGGTAATGATAATAATAGATTCAAGAAAAGAGGAAGGAGACAATCTGCACAACCACCTTTTTGCAAACAGTGCAAAAAGAATCATTTTGGAAAATGCAATGTAATTTGCAACTTCTGCAAAATGACAGGACATCGTGAAGAAAATTGCAAAAAGAAAACCATAGTCTGCTATAACTGTGGAGAAACAGGACATTACAAAACAGAATGTCCTAAATTAATTAAAACCGCAGACAATAAAGGCAAACCAGCTGATGGAACAACAAAGAAGAATGCCCGAGCATTCCAGCTAACCACTCAAGAAGCTGAACTAATTCCTGACGTCATAGCTGGTACGTTCTTGGTCCACGACGTTTATGCAAAAGTGTTATTTGACTCTGGTGCAAACCAAAGTTTTATCAATACTTAATTTTGCCAAGCCCTTAACTTACCCTTAACCACCCTTAGGCAAATTTTTACAGTCGAAACGGCAGATAGAATTTACGCTTCGGATATCATCAATTGAAGGTACAAGAAGAAGACATACCTAAAACTGCTTTCAGAACTAGGTATGGCCATTATGAGTTTACAGTCATGCCCTTTGGACTAACAAATGCCCCAGCAGCATTTATGGACATGATGAATCGGATCTGTAAACCATACTTGGATAAATTTGTAATCGTATTCATTGACGATATACTTATTTATTCCAAAAGTCAGGAGGAACATTGCGAACACTTGCATGCACTCTTAACCTTGTTAAGAAAAGAAAAGCTTTATGCCAAATTCTCGAAGTGTGAATTTTGGCTAAAGGAAGTGCAATTCTTAGGACACATGGTGAATCACGAAGGCATTCACGTAGATCCTGCTAAAATAGAAGCAATCACTAAATGGAAGGTCCCACAAACAGCCATGGAAATTAGAAGTTTTATAGGCTTAGCTGGATACTACAGACGATTTATTAAGGATTTCTCTAAGATAGATGTACCTTTGACTAAGTTAACCTGTAAAGCCACTAAGTTTGAATGGGGACATAGGCAAGAAGAAGCTTTTAAGATTTTAAAGCATCGATTGACTAAGCTGTACCTTTGACTAAGTTAACCTGTAAAGCCACTAAGTTTGAATGGGGACATAGGCAAGAAGAAGCTTTTAAGATTTTAAAGCATCGATTGACAAATGCTCCAATTTTAGCATTACCTGAAGGAACAGAAGATTTTGAAGTATATATTGTGATGCTTCAAAATTAGGATTCGGATGTGTATTGATGCAACGCAAAAAGGTAATTGCGTATGCCTCTCGGCAGTTGAGAAAGCACGAGGAGAATTATACGACTCATGACTTAGAATTAGGAGCCATAATTTTTGCCTTGAAAATTTGGAGACATTATCTGTATGGAAGTAAGTTTACTATTTATACAGATCATAAAAGTTTAAGGTATATATTTGGGCAGAAAGAGTTAAATATGAGGCAAAGAAGATGGATGGAAGTTCTAAGCGATTACGACTGTGATATTCAATATCATGAAGGAAAGGCAAACGTAGTTGCAGATGCCTTAAGTCGTAAATATCAGGAAAAACAAAAGCGAGTTCGTGCTCTTAGATTAAATCTACAAGTAGATTTAATGGAACAATTAAAGGAAGTTCAGGAAACAGCAATCAAGGACGATGCTGAAGGAATGAAAGGTTATATAAAGGAACTAGAGCAAGGAAATGATGGAATTTGGAGATTTCACAAGAAACGAATTTGGGTACCTAAGCAAGGAGAATTAAGAAATAAAATTTTAGAAGAAGCCCATAAATCTAGGTATACTATGCACCCTAGAAACAATAAGATGTACCAAGATTTAAGAAAGAATTTTTGGTGGATAGGCATGAAGAAAGATATAGCTAGATATGTTTCTAAGTGTCTTACTTGTTCACAAGTAAAGGCTGAACATCAGAAACCTTCGGGACTACTACAACAATTGGAAATGCCTGTATGGAAATGGGAACTTATAACAATGGATTTTGTTACTAAGTTACCTAAAACAAGAAAAGGTAATGATGCGATTTGGGTAATTGTGGATCGATTAACCAAATCAGCTCATTTTCTACCAATGAAGGAAACCTTTAGCATGGAAAGGCTAGCCAAGTTGTATGTAGACGAAGTAGTATCATTACATGGAGTCCCACTCTCCATTGTATCAGATAGGGATAGTCATTTCACTTCTCATTTCTGGAAAAGTTTCCAGCAAGCAATGGGAACTCGACTAAACCTAAGCACAGCATATCATCCACAAACAGACGGACAAAGTGAAAGGACGATCCAAACTCTAGAAGACATGCTCCGAGCATGTGTAATAGATTTTGGTGGAAACTGGGATGATCATTTACCATTAATTGAATTCTCCTATAATAATAGTCATCATTCAAGCATTGAAACTGCTCCATTTGAAGCACTATATGGACGTAAGTGCAGAACTCCAGTTTGTTGGGCAGAAATAGGAGAAAGTCAATTATCAGGACCAGAAATTGTGCAAGAAACTACTGACAAAATAACTCAGATCAAAGAAAGACTGAAAACAGCTCGAGATCGTCAGAAGAGTTATGCAGATAATCGCCGCAAGCCGTTAGAATTCCAAATCGGAGAAAAAGTACTCTTCAAAGTTTCTCCTTGGAAAGGAGTTGTTCGATTCGGTAAGAAAGGAAAGCTAAGTCCCAGGTACGTAGGACCATTTTCAGTAATTCAACGTATAGGACTAGTTGCTTATCGTTTACAACTACCAGAAGAATTAGCAGGAGTACATGATGTATTTCATGTATCCAATCTCAAGAAATGCTTATCAGATGAATCACTGGTAGTACCTCTTCAAGATATAGAGGTAAACGAAAAGCTGAAATTTGTTGAGAAACCTCTTCAAATTGAGGATCGAAAGATTAAGTTTCTCAAACATAAACGACTAGTTTTAGTCAAAGTCAGATGGGATTCAAAGAGAGGAGCTGAATACACTTGGGAGCTGGAATCAGAAATGAAAAGAAAGTATCCTCATTTATTCCAGTAAATCTCGAGGACGAGATTTTATTAAGGTGGGGTGTAACACCTCGAAAATTTACGTCCTATAATGTGTTGACACGTGTCATAGGTTTGAACATGTGAAAGAATGTTCTTGAAGGACTAAAGTTGACAAACAGGGAAACTGTGTAAATATAAGGGTTCAAAGTGTCAACAATGGATAATTATACTTTGCAATAACCATACATGATGTTTATAACCTTAAACGAATGGATCATGGATCATACAAGGCGAAATGTGAAAGAAAGTGAGAGATTACAAACTACAGGGGTTAAATGTGTCAACATGTTTAAGTTATACCTCTGAGTGACCTTTTAGCAAACCCGAAGCCTTGTAACGATTAATTATGCTCACTAGAATGCACTATAAAAATTTCACCAAGTTTCGTTATCGTATGAGAAAGTTGTGATAAAATTCGTGTGGGAGGGTTAGAATCGTCAACGTTGAAAATTAGGGCTTTTCGGGTGATCACAAAGTTACCCGAGGACTTGAAAAAGTGGGTATAAGTATTAAAGCCCCCATATATAAATTACAAAGTCTTAGCATACAAGAAACAGCTTGAAAATGACCTTTCGGGGGACCAAGGACCAAAATGCAATTAAAAGAAACATGTTTACCTGATCCGGATGGCCCAGGCGGCCCGCATCAGGATTACCAAAACATGAAGCGGGCCGCTTCAGACCTGCAGGTGCAGAAAAAACAGGCAGCTGCCTGTTGATGCTTGTAACCGACTCAAATCTCATTTTTTCGATACCTTGGGCTGCCTAAGGTGGTTTTTAGCTAGTAGGGGACTTGTGGATGTTATTGTTTCATTCCTAGACTTAGGTGTTGATGATCCATGTGTGTTTGAAGTTGTTTATAAGACCCACATGTTACTACATTGATCATTCATCAACCTCTGAGCATTTCTGGAGCATTCAAGCAGGCCACAAGAATTCCAAATCATCCATTAGTCGTGTGTAAGTATGCCTAACCTTCGCTAATTCATTTATACTTAGTTTATAGCCTAGAAATCAAACCGTCGTAACTACGGTTTGATTTAGTGATAAATCACAATCGGTCCAGAGTTTAGTCGAATCGAAAGTTGTTATAAGTTGGTATTTATATGGATAATAAACCCCTAAAAGGGCACTCACTGATTCGAATCCTAACTAGGTCGTTTGTCGAGTCAAAGGTTGTCCGAAAAAGTCAACAGAATTGGTATTTTGGAATTAACGCGTAATTAGCAATATAAAAGGCGTGTAATCTGTTTTATCAGTCATATAACTTGAAAATAAGTATAAAAACTTGTCTACGCTTGTTTGATTCGACAACTTTCTGTTTAAGACCGATTCGGAACCGAAAGACGCAAAAGTTTGACTTTTGCATTGACCTCAGTTCTGACCCGGTTTAGATAGGTTTAGACATGCCTTAAAGTTCCACTTGGACCTAGTTACATGTGTGTATAAGCCTCTGCGTTTATACCACTCGAATCCCTAATCGTCCGATGTTTCCGTTAATCGCCTAAATATTGACCGTAATGCCCTTATGATCATAAAACGAGATTTTTGGAAATGTGAAAGTGCCACAATCTTAGTTACTGATTATTAGACATGTCTGTAAATTTTAGCATCAAGCGGAGGTCCAGATTAGGAGTTATGCTTAATGACGTAATTATAGCGATTCTTAGTAATTAAATGACGTCATTAGCATAACGCCTATCTAAAACCCATTTTTGACACCAAACCTTTTACCCACTGATGTAATATAATATTTTGGGATTTTTGAAGATTTTTAATTATTTTTAAACTGATCATAAGCTAGGATTAGTGTCTTAATTCGGTTAATACCGAATATACCCTTTTCGGCCATAAAATGAGTTTTACAAATCCTTTTGACACCAATCCAATTACTACTGATTTTAAATATTAAATAGAGTGTTTTGAACCTGTTTAACTGATCAGGAAACTCAAAATCCTATTTTAACCCGTACGTCGCTTAAAACGGCTTTATACGCGTATTATACGCATAGTTAGGGTTTAAAACTATTTTGACACATAAGACTTATAACCAAATGTTATAACCTGTTAAAATAAACTAATTTACTGATGTAATCAGACCCGGTTCACAGAAATGTAATTAATCCCTTTTATAATCTTTAAAATGACCAAAATACCCCTACGGGGCTTAATATGCGATTAAACTCATTTTGGGCATAACGGAAGATATCCTACTGATATCATGACATATTTAAGGCATGTTAACTTAGGAAACCAGTTTAGGACTCTTATGGTTACCCGTTACGCTTCATACGCGTTCGGTTCAGTTTATGTAACTAGTTTACATAAATTAGCCGAAACGGGTCAAACCTTATCGGTTTTATCTCAAAATTCAGAATGTGTATCATATACCCATATTAAGCAAGTCTTCAAACTTGTCGGGTCTAAATCACATTCTATCCGGTCTTCGCTTAATCGTGCGTATGAACCGTATCTTTAAAACTAACCGGTCTAAGCGTAAGCTTAACTAAAGACCGTTAGGATTCTAATAGGTTATTATAAACCTTCGTTCCAGATTAGGAGAACCAGTAAAAGATACTTGCACTCACTGATTTTTGATCTATACTTACTCAGGTAAATACTTTTAACTTATTTCCCTATACGGGCTTGGGTAAGGTATATAAAATACCGCTTGGTCGGACATTGAATCTTTAATTGTATATGGTTAAAGTATTGAGATGTTTCGTTTAAATTGTTTTGTTTGCTTAAAGCCTTTGGGGGGTTAATGACCGTGTCCCGGATATCCCTGGCATCATTTTACGAAATGGCCACGACCTTAGCACTCAGGTGTAGGCGTACACCTGTCAGTGTCTCATAAATAAAGTGGTGTGTTTATTGATCTTTAACCCGGCTCGATCCGGGCTACTGAACGCATAAGGAACATGTAAATCCTTTACAAGTTTATATATTTAAATAATTATCCCAAGTTATAAAATATTATTTGTGCCTTGTGCCTTAAATGCATTTTCTTAAACTCTTTTCAAAATGAGTCGGTTGATTGTATTTACCAGTGTAAACTGACGTATTTTTCTAAAAAGGTTAAGTGCAGGTACTACGCGAAATAGGCTGGCTTGTCTCCTAGCATCCTCAATAAGTCTCGCTAGCTTGGATGTCATAAACTGTTGAACATTTGTTTCCTTTTTATTTTTGATCTACATGTGGATTTATATTCGACTATTTGTGATACTTAATATTACAATATCTTTTGGTTGAAATGAATCTATACTTTGCTTCCACTGTGCATTTAAATATTGTGTTGTTTGACTATTATGTTGCCAACCACGTCACGATACTCCCCTACCGGGCCCACCGGTAACACGCGGAAATTCGGGGTGTGACAGGTTGGTATCAGAGCCAACACTGAGTGAATTAAACACTAGCCTTTTGTGTTTAATCTCAGTTACACAATTGCACATTCCTAAATCTTTGAGTCTAGACTAAGAACATAGGAATAATCCAAAATGTTTTATTTTAATTTAAATTTTGTCCTTTATTTTTCCTTGTTATTACCTTGTTTATATTAACAGGTTTAGCCATGCCGCCAAGATTCAGGCGAGGAAGTCGAGGAAAGGAGCCAATGAGCGCCCCTAACGACCACGAGGCCGGGCCTTCAGGCCGGCGAGCTCCTTCTACTACAAGGAGTATAGATCCACAAGAACCTTGGAGGGTTTACGAGGAGCCTGCTAGACAATCCACGTCACATATCTCGACGCCTTCATATCATCACTCCTATGGGCCTCTGTCCGAGAACGAGCCCAACCACCCGCAACCTTCATACATACCGTTGCAGCGATCCTCATCGCAACATTCCTTCCGCGACCCTACTCCTATCTTTCGGGGTCAGTTTAACCCAGCAGAGTTCCTACCAGAACAAGTGGGCTTTAACCCACTAGGACCGGAGGACCACTTTTCTGGTGATCAAGATATGGACGAGGACACAGATCCCGTCGAAGCTTCAACCGGATCCTTTAACCATCCTTTCTTGATCTCTGACGGTTCGTCTTTTCACGGAACACCATACCAAGGTCCGGATAGTCACATGGCACGGTTCGAAGGATGTGAGTGGTACCATACACCATCTGAACACTCATCACCTCACCAGCAGCCACCACATCAGCAACAGCAAGATCCCTCTGGGGATCCACGTTTCGAGCAGCAGCAAAATCCCTCTGGGGATCCACGTTATGAGGCAGTCACGCCACCACCTCCACCGCCGCCAGTTCATCTAGAGCCTCCAGAGCCACCAAGACGTAGGAGGACTGGCGCACGGATATCAGCACGGGAAGTGGATTTTCGTCTCAACACCCCTCAACATTCTAGCAGCAGCCACTACCCGCCTATATATGAAGGCCCACATATGGGTGGACCTTCAGTTCCAGTTTCAGAGGTGAATTCGGCACCTATTGCGCCGTCACCATCGGGATTTGGCAACCCTATCCCTGCTTATACTGCTCCACCAGCTTACAACCCGTACGGACCGCCAGCATACCATAACTACAACTATGCTGAGGATCCTTACCAAGTAGCAGCAAACTACAATGCCTTTAACCCAGAAGGACCTTATGGAACCCCTTGGGGAATAGGACGCCCAGCTCGAGGGTATCAAGTACCTGTTCAGCCGCCGCCACAATACCAGCCACCACGGTTTTCTCCACCAGAACAGGAGGATCTCCGTCAAAGACTGGGCAAGGTTGAGCGAGACCTCCAGAAAGAGCGTAAGAAGAATGAGGGATTCATGAGTGGTTTAGCAAGTTTGCTAAAGGGAAAGAAGAAACGGGATCGTTAAATCCCAATATGTATTATTGTATTTCCTTGTTTAAATTAAGTCCCTGTGTGGACATTTCTTTATGTATGCATGTAGTCCCTGTGTGGACATTTATTTATTTATGTGTGTATGTAGTCCCTGCGTGGACATCTATCTTAGTACTTAGTCCCTACGAGGACTTGTCTCTATTAGTCCCTGCGTGGACATTTACTTTTGTAAACCGTCCCTGTGAGGACATGTATTATCTGTATAACCTCCTGCGTGGGCAAATGTTTCTGTGAAAAGTCCCGTTTAGGGCAAAATGTACTACTTTTAAGTTTTAATGGAATGTAAGTTTATAAATTTCATCTTTGCTATGTTATGCATAATTAAATTACATATGAAATAAATAAATCGGAATCATTCCTTTTAAAATCTATCTGCCTATGTTATATTTTAATTAAGGATCTTAAAGGTATAACCTAGCCTGCATGTCATTTTAAGACCTGGCCAAGATGGTAAAACAGTTAAAAAGATTCAAATCCCTGTTAACATCTGAAAACATGTTAACACTCCTAGCAGACTTGATTCATTAGAAACACACGTGTTATTATTATATATGGATCTTTTCAAAGATTCTAAACCCAAATAAATGATCTCTGAATCATGGGTTAAATCATTAATAAATATGATCAGTTCTTTTTACCATCCATTGGTAATGGAATGCCTACGGGCCCTTCTCATTTTCATATGAGACAAAAGACAGTATTAGTCTGTGACCCTGTCTGATAAAGGTAATGAACTTTGTTCAAACCTTCATGCTTTGATTCTCTGAAATCATAGCTTATAATCTATATTGTCCCTGTGACTAGGCCTTATGTGCTAATAAAACTGTTATTGTTTTATAATTAGGATAAATTATATTAGAAATCCTAAATTTATGTGAGTAATAAAATTAACCATATATGGTCTATGTTACCACGGTTAATAAAATTGCCATAAAAGACAATTCTATAATAAACTCACCAATAAATTATTGTCGATATGTTACAGTTCAAGATACATGGCAGACTCAAACGAAGTCAACAGTCACCCAGGGATAGTGAATGATAATGCCCGAGTAAACGTAGCGGGTGCAGAATTACAAGCAATGATAGATAATGCGGTTAATAGAGCTATGGATAGACAGCTCCATGAATCCGGTGGTACCCATGCAAGGACCCAATCTGCACCACACTCTAGAACACCCTCCAGTACCCACACTGCTCACAACAGTAATTCCCACCACTCGTCAAACCGAAGGAGTGTTCCATCCCAAAGAGTCATACAGGATCAAGAACCCCGTAATAGGGGTTGCACCTATAAGTACTTTGTTTCGTGCAAACCCAGGGACTTCACTGGGGAAAAAGGAGCTGTTGATTGCATGACTTGGATGGACGAAATGGATACTGTGGTGGATATCAGTGGTTGCCATAATAGGGATATTGTGAAGTTTGTCTCACAGTCTTTCAAAGGAGAAGCATTAGCTTGGTGGAGATCTTTGATCCAAGCCACAGGGAAAGTCCCGTTATACAACATGACCTGGGAACAGTTCATGGCCCTAATCAAGGAAAATTTCTGCCCTCAACACGAGGTTGAGAGAATTGAATCTGACTTCTTGTCGCTGGTTATGAGGAACCTAGACTGTCAGGCCTACCTTACCAGTTTCAACACTTTGTCAAGATTGGTCCCATATTTGGTAACTCCGGAGCCTAAACGTATAGCTCGTTTTATCGGGGGTTTGGAACCGGAGATCAAAGCAAATGTGAAGGCCTCCAGACCAACTACTTTTCGGTCAGTAGCGGACATATCATTGTCCCTTACCTTGGATGCTGTCAGGTTGAGGTCACAGAGGAAAAATGATACCGAAAAGAGGAAGCATGAGGATGACAACTCACGACGTTCAGACAAGAAGCAGAAGGGAAACAATGACCAAAAGAAGGGGTCAGGATTTAGGAAGGATGGTCAGCAGTCGGGTGAAAAACCCAGATGTAAAATCTGCAAGAGGCAGCACTTTGGGAAGTGCAGGTTTGAATCGAATTCGAATTCACAATCGAAAGCTTTTGCATGTGGCTTGTGCAAGTCCAAGGAACACAAAACCTTGGATTGCAAAAAGATAAAGGATGCGACCTGCTACGGTTGCAATGAAAAGGGGCACATCAAGAGCAATTGCCCAAAATACGCCAAGAAGCCCGAAGAGACTAAGAAGACCAATGCTAGGGTCTTCAGGATGGATGCTAAGGAAGCAGTCAAGGACGACAACGTGATAACAGGTACCTTTCTCGTAAATGATGTTTATGCGAGAGTGTTATTTGATTCAGGCGCTGATAAGTCGTTTATAGATAATAAGTTTTGTGAATTGTTGAAACTACCTGTTAAAACTTTAAGTGTGAAGTATGAGGTGGAACTAGCAGATGGCACTTTAGAAACCGCTTCAACCTTATTAGATGGATGTTTCATATCCATTAAGAACCACTCTTTTCCTTTGTCCCTACTTCCTTTAAAACTACCCGGTTTCAACATAGTTTTGGGTATGGACTGGTTATCACATAACCAGGCCCAGATTATTTGCAATAAGAAGCAAGTGATGATCAAGACTTCGTCTGGTGAATCACTTACTATCCAGGGAGATACCCAGTATGGGCTGCCCGAGAAAATGTCTATGCTCAAAGACTCTAAGTGTTTGAAGAAGGGTTGTGTTATCTACATGGCACAAGTGATTATTGATGAGCCGAAACCCAGGATTGGAGATATCCCCGTCATTTCTGAATACCCCGAAGTATTTCCTGAAGAACTACCTGGTTTGCCACCAGGTAGGCAAGTAGAATTCAGAATTGACATCATTCCTGGATCAGCACCAGTTGCAAGGGCGCCTTATAGGTTGGCACCAACAGAGATGAAGGAATTAAGAACGCAGCTAGATGAATTGCTAGCCAAAGGTTTCATCAAACCTAGTTCGTCTCCTTGGGGAGCACCAGTTCTATTTGTCAAAAAGAAGGATGGATCGATGCGTCTGTGCATCGACTACCGCGAGCTTAATAAGGTCACTATCAAGAACAGGTATCCTTTGCCCAGAATCGACGATCTGTTCGATCAACTTCAAGGGGCAAGTTTCTTCTCGAAGATTGACTTGAGGTCAGCCTACCATCAATTGAAGGTTAGAGATGAAGACGTGCACAAAACAGCATTTACGACTCGTTATGGTCATTACGAGTTCCTAGTGATGCCTTTTGGGCTCACTAATGCACCGGCCGCGTTCATGGATCTCATGAATCGCGTTTGCAAGCCGCATTTAGATAAATTTGTAATCGTTTTCATCGACGACATTCTCATCTACTCAAAGAACCAAGCTGACCATGAAAAGCATCTTCACTGCATTCTGGAACTACTTCATAAAGAAAAGCTCTATGCCAAGTTCTCGAAGTGTGAATTCTGGCTTCGAGAAGTCCAATTTCTTGGACATGTTGTTAGTGAGCGTGGTATCCAAGTAGATCCCGCTAAAGTTGAAGCTGTCATGAATTGGCATGAGCCAAAGACGCCTACAGAAATTCGTAGCTTCCTAGGTTTGGCAGGATACTATAGGCGATTCATAGAAAACTTTTCAAGGATTGCTGCACCCCTGACTTCGCTGACACGTAAGAAGATTAAGTTTGACTGGGGTCCTAAGCAGCAGGAATCCTTCGATATTCTGAAACAAAAATTGAGCAATGCTCCGGTACTGACATTGCCTGATGGAATAGAAGAGTTTGTAGTTTATTGTGATGCATCACACACAGGGATGGGATGTGTGCTTATGCAGAAAGGCAAAGTCATTGCCTATGCTTCACGCCAGTTGTATTCGCACTAAAACTGTGGAGGCACTACTTATATGGAATCAAATGTGTGATCTATTCTGATCACAAGAGCCTTCAACATCTGTTTAATCAGAAGGACTTGAACATGAGGCAACGCCGTTGGATGGAAACCCTGAATGATTACGATTGTGAAATAAGATACCATCCCGGCAAGGCGAATGTAGTCGCCGATGCCTTGAGTCGGAAGGAGAAGGTGAAACCCATCCGAATCAATGCCAAGCGCATGAAAATAAAGAACAATTTGATAGAAAGGTTGTTAGCTGCACAGAAGGAAGCTGTGTTGGAAGCTAACTATCCTAACGAAAAGCTGGGAGTAACTGAGGAACAGTTATCTCTTAGCAAGGATGGAATTCTTAGATTGAATGGACGGATATGGGTTCCAATTTATGGAGGACTCCGAGATGTTATCCTCCAGGAAGCCCACAGCTCTAAATATTCTGTTCATCCTGGAGCTAATAAAATGTACCAGGATCTAAGGGCAAACTATTGGTGGATAGGCTTGAAGAAGTCTGTAGCTACCTATGTAGCTAAATGCTTGACGTGTGCACAAGTCAAGGCAGAACATCAAAAACCGTCAGGTTTGCTACAACAGCCTGAACTTCCTACTTGGAAGTGGGAAATGGTAACTATGGATTTTATCACCAAGTTACCCAAGACAAGGAAAGGAAATGACACCATCTGGGTGATAGTTGACCGACTGACTAAGTCAGCACATTTCCTACCCATCAAGGAGACTTACAGCTCCGATATGTTAGCCCAACTGTACGTGGATAAGATTGTAGCTTTACATGGCATACCTGTGTCTATTATCTCTGACCGAGATACTAGATACACATCACATTTTTGGAAAAGCTTCCAACAATCTTTGGGCACACGTTTGAACTTTAGTACGGCTTACCATCCACAGACAGACGGTCAGAGTGAGCGTACTATTCAAACGTTGGAAGACATGCTTCGTGCATGTGCAATTGACTTAGGTGGTAGCTGGGATAAGCACCTACCATTAGTTGAATTCTCCTACAACAATAGTTACCATACCAGCATCAAGGCTGCGCCTTTTGAGGCATTATACGGTAGAAAGTGTAGATCGCCCGTTTGTTGGGCAGAAGTTGGAGATGTCCAATTATCTGGACCGGAGATAGTGTTCGAGACGACGGACAAGATTGCCCAGATTCGTGACCGTCTCAAAGCTGCCCGGGATAGGCAGAAGAGTTACGCTGATCCAAGTCGTAAGGATTTTCACTTCGAAGTAGGTGACAAAGTCCTACTTAAAGTGTCACCCTGGAAGGGAGTGATGCGATTTGGTAAGAAAGGTAAGCTAAGCCCGAGATACATAGGACCTTTCGAGGTTATCGAACGTGTCGGGTCAGTTGCCTATAAGTTAAACTTACCTGAAGAGCTCAGTAGGATACACAATGTGTTCCACATCTGCAATCTGAAGAAGTGTTTCGCTGACGAATCACTGGTTATACCCCATACAGATGTGCATATAGATGAGAGCTTGAAATTTTTAGAAAAACCTTTGTCGATTGAAGATCGACAGATAAGGAAGCTTCAAATGAAGCATATACCTTTTGTAAAGATCAAATGGGATGCCCGTAGAGGTCCCGAATACACGTGGGAGGTTGAATCCACGATGAAAGAAAAGTACCCTTACTTATTTCAGTAAATCTCGGGTCGAGATTTCTTTTAAGGGGGTGAGGATGTAACACCTCGAAAATTTACGTCCTATAATGTGTTGACACGTGTCATAGGTTTGAACGTGTGAAAGAATGTTCTTGAAGGACTAAAGTTGACAAACAGGGAAACTGTGTAAATATAAGGGTTCAAAGTGTCAACAATGGATAATTATACTTTGCAATAACCATACATGATGTTTATAACCTTAAACGAATGGATCATGGATCATACAAGGCGAAATGTGAAAGAAAGTGAGAGATTACAAACTACAGGGGTTAAATGTGTCAACATGTTTAAGTTATACCTCTGAGTGACCTTTTAGCAAACCCGAAGCCTTGTAACGATTAATTATGCTCACTAGAATGCACTATAAAAATTTCACCAAGTTTCGTTATCGTATGAGAAAGTTGTGATAAAATTCGTGTGCGAGGGTTAGAATCGTCAACATTGAAAATTAGGGCTTTTCGGGTGATCACAAAGTTACCCGAGGACTTGACAAAGTGGGTATAAGTATTAAAGCCCCCATATATAAATTACGAAGTCTTAGCATACAAGAAACAGCTTGAAAATGACCTTTCGGGGGACCAAGGACCAAAATGCAATTAAAAGAAACATGTTTACCTGATCCGGATGGCCCAGGCGGCCCGCATCAGGATTACCAAAACATGAAGCGGGCCGCTTCAGACCTGCAGGTGCAGAAAAAACAGGCAGCTGCCTGTTGATGCTTGTAACCGACTCAAATCTCATTTTTTCGATACCTTGGGCTGCCTAAGGTGGTTTTTAGCTAGTAGGGGACTTGTGGATGTTATTGTTTCATTCCTAGACTTAGGTGTTGATGATCCATGTGTGTTTGAAGTTGTTTATAAGACCCACATGTTACTACATTGATCATTCATCAACCTCTGAGCATTTCTGGAGCATTCAAGCAGGCCACAAGAATTCCAAATCATCCATTAGTCGTGTGTAAGTATGCCTAACCTTCGCTAATTCATTTATACTTAGTTTATAGCCTAGAAATCAAACCGTCGTAACTACGGTTTGATTTAGTGATAAATCACAATCGGTCCAGAGTTTAGTCGAATCGAAAGTTGTTATAAGTTGGTATTTATATGGATAATAAACCCCTAAAAGGGCACTCACTGATTCGAATCCTAACTAGGTCGTTTGTCGAGTCAAAGGTTGTCCGAAAAAGTCAACAGAATTGGTATTTTGGAATTAACGCGTAATTAGCAATATAAAAGGCGTGTAATCTGTTTTATCAGTCATATAACTTGAAAATAAGTATAAAAACTTGTCTACGCTTGTTTGATTCGACAACTTTCTGTTTAAGACCGATTCGGAACCGAAAGACGCAAAAGTTTGACTTTTGCATTGACCTCAGTTCTGACCCGGTTTAGATAGGTTTAGACATGCCTTAAAGTTCCACTTGGACCTAGTTACATGTGTGTATAAGCCTCTGCGTTTATACCACTCGAATCCCTAATCGTCCGATGTTTCCGTTAATCGCCTAAATATTGACCGTAATGCCCTTATGATCATAAAACGAGATTTTTGGAAATGTGAAAGTGCCACAATCTTAGTTACTGATTATTAGACATGTCTGTAAATTTTAGCATCAAGCGGAGGTCCAGATTAGGAGTTATGCTTAATGACGTAATTATAGCGATTCTTAGTAATTAAATGACGTCATTAGCATAACGCCTATCTAAAACCCATTTTTGACACCAAAACTTTTACCCACTGATGTAATATAATATTTTGGGATTTTTGAAGATTTTTAATTATTTTTAAACTGATCATAAGCTAGGATTAGTGTCTTAATTCGGTTAATACCGAATATACCCTTTTCGGCCATAAAATGAGTTTTACAAATCCTTTTGACACCAATCCAATTACTACTGATTTTAAATATTAAATAGAGTGTTTTGAACCTGTTTAACTGATCAGGAAACTCAAAATCCTATTTTAACCCGTACGTCGCTTAAAACGGCTTTATACGCGTATTATACGCATAGTTAGGGTTTAAAACTATTTTGACACATAAGACTTATAACCAAATGTTATAACCTGTTAAAATAAACTAATTTACTGATGTAATCAGACCCGGTTCACAGAAATGTAATTAATCCCTTTTATAATCTTTAAAATGACCAAAATACCCCAACGGGGCTTAATATGCGATTAAACTCATTTTGGGAATAACGGAAGATATCCTACTGATATCATGACATATTTAAGGCATGTTAACTTAGGAAACCTGTTTAGGACTCTTATGGTTACCCGTTACGCTTCATACGCGTTCGGTTCGGTTTATGTAACTAGTTTACATAAATTAGCCGAAACGGGTCAAACCTTATCGGTTTTATCTCAAAATTCAGAATGTGTATCATATACCCATATTAAGCAAGTCTTCAAACTTTTCGGGTCTAAATCACATTCTATCCGGTCTTCGCTTAATCGTGCGTACGAACCGTATCTTTAAAACTAACCGGTCTAAGCGTAAGCTTAACTAAAGACCGTTAGGATTCTAATAGGTTATTATAAACCTTCGTTCCAGATTAGGAGAACCAGTAAAAGATACTTGCACTCGCTGATTTTTGATCTATACTTACTCAGGTAAATACTTTTAATTTATTTCCCTATACGGGCTTGGGTAAGGTATATAAAATACCGCTTGGTCGGACATTGAATCTTTAATTGTATATGGTTAAAGTATTGAGATGTTTCGTTTAAATTGTTTTGTTTGCTTAAAGCCTTTGGGGGGGTTAATGCCCGTGTCCCGGATATCCCTGGCATCATTTTACGAAATGGCCACGACCTTAGCACTCAGGTGTAGGCGTACACCTGTCAGTGTCTCATAAATAAAGTGGTGTGTTTATTGATCTTTAACCCGGCTCGATCCGGGCTACTGAACGCATAAGGAACATGTAAATCCTTTACAAGTTTATATATTTAAATAATTATCCCAAGTTATAAAATATTATTTGTGCCTTGTGCCTTAAATGCATTTTCTTAAACTCTTTTCAAAATGAGTCGGTTGATTGTATTTACCAGTGTAAACTGACGTATTTTTCTAAAAAGGTTAAGTGCAGGTACTACGCAAAATAGGCTGGCTTGTCTCCTAGCATCCTCAATAAGTCTCGCCAGCTTGGATGTCATAAACTGTTGAACATTTGTTTCCTTTTAATTTTGATCTACCTGTGGATTTATATTCGACTATTTGTGATACTTAATATTACAATATCTTTTGGTTGAAATGAATCTATACTTTGCTTCCGCTGTGCATTTAAATATTGTGTTGTTTGACTATTATGTTGCCAACCACGTCACGATACTCCCCTACCGGGCCCACCGGTAACACGTGGAAATTCGGGGTGTGACATGGGGAGAATGTAACAACTCTCATTAAAAGTCCTAATTATTTATTTAATTAAATTGTCCAATAGGAAACCCTAATTGAGACACCCAAGTGATTCTGCACAAACCCTAAAATTTTCAGAATTTACAGAATCAGGATTAGGGCCCCTAAAACTCAGGGGGGGTAAAACCCTAGTAACGATTATCTAAATTATGTGTTGTAGAAACTGAATTTACGAAAACTGTCAACTCAGCAAGCCTAGTTAAACACGTAGCTACCCTATGAACCTATGTGACCCCTCGCGTCACGCGACGCCCAGGGCAGGACCCCTCGCGTCACGCGAGGGGGGTCAAAATTCATGTATAAATAGGGGACTTTGGGACTTGAATTCAGGAATTAAAACGACGTAAAAATTCCTTATACACTGCGAGTTACGTTCTGTATACTACAATTAACACACACAGTGCACTAATCGACGCCGCAATCAGGGTAATAACTCGATCGCTATTACGATTCAACGTCCGATCGATTATAACTATCCAACGATTGTTTAAGTGCCGCTCAAATTGAGTTTATACTTTGTTATTCATCGTGATTTCGACTTGAATGTTTGAGTGCTGTTCGAACTCGGACTATACTCTGTCATTCGTCGTGAATCCGCTGAATTGTTGAGTATTGCACTAATAAATCGTTGTGAGGGTTTAATCTCATGAGTTGACGTAACTGCTGTATTAGTTACTAACCTGTTTGTGTGTGCATTATTATTTAAATTAGGTTAATCAAGGCTAATCAGTAGGCTTATACTCTGCTCGTTAAATCTACAATGTGAGTCATTCTCTTTTTATCAAATTACTTTTGAAATCATGTTTATTTTCAAAGATTATAATTACAGTGATTAAGTTTATGTAATCACCAAATTACAGCCGGTATGTGGGGTATTGTATACATTACTACTGTTGTTATCACTTTAGGTGGGCGAACCTAAATTAGTGATATTCGTCATTCATTGGGGCAGCCAATGGTGATATGACCACAGTCACCGAAATGAGTCGAGTGACAAATACTGTGGGTAGTTGGTTTGATATCAGAAACATTGTAATATCTCTTAATACTGTGAATTATAACAAACGAGTCGTTTTAGTAAAAATGAATGATTCACTCAGTATTTCCCGCTGACAAAACCTTTTTCAAACATGTTTCAGGTGATCTGTTGTGAGCACAGGAAAAGTGCCATGGAGCACTACAAGCTTAGAAAAGTGGCTCAATGTAAATAAATAAAGAAACATGTTTTGAGAAATAAAGATTTCCCCGTGAAATCACTTTATTGTAAATTATGGGATTTATCCCTATATTATATATATAAACGAGCAGTTTTAATATTAATCGATCCTGTTTAAAAAGACTTCCGCTGTCATTTAATTAGATACCATCGGATTTCCTGCCTCGTGGCTCTGGACCGGGTCAAACCGGGGCCAAGGGCCGTGACATAAAATAACAAAAAAAATAATAATAATACAATAAGCAGCTACGGCGGTGGTGGTGATGGTGCAGCGCCAGCTCGTGGAGGTAGGGGCGCGGCAGAATGCATAGCCACAATCGCCTCGACCATCCACTGTACATCCTCTCTCACTGCAGCTAAATCCCCTCTGACTGCAGCTACATCCGACTCGACCTAAACGAGTCTCTCCTCCACCCCCGGTGGAGGCATCACACGCTGTCACACGCTGCGTCGAACGTACGGGCGATCACCCCGTAACTCCTCCGCAGCTACCTGTGATCGATCGACAGTATGAGCGACCCCCTCTCCGTCGCCTCCCTCTCCGTCGCCTCCCTCTCCCTCGCCTCCCTCGCCCTCGCCTCCCTCTCCCTCGTCTCCCTCATCATCACCACCCTCTCCACGGGGTCCCTCACCCACACCATAAGCCCAAAACCAGCTGCCCTCCCTCGACCTCGCGAGCCAAACCCATCGATAGGGCTGTGTCCTCCTGTCCACGTCCACGTCCACGGCCCCGACCCTGACCTCGACCTCTACGGGCCGCACCAGCTGCTGATGACTCAGCCATATCGTCTGTAACAAATAACTATTACAACTTAGCAATCATTATACGATTATCGTTAACGTATTATACGAATACTGTTCTTGTATACGAACGTATTGTACATATCATATACGCTCGTATAATGTTTGAATATTCAACAAGTATACGACCGTATATAAATATACGATCGTATAATGTTTGAAAATTCAAACGTTACACGAGCGTATATAATGTATACGATCGTATAACCTTTGATTATTCAAGTGTATACGGTCGTATAAATTGTATACGATCGTATAATGTTTGAATATTCAAACATTATACGATCGTATACGATATATACGACCGTATACACTTGAATAATCAGTTACAATTTTCTGTTTCAATTTTTTTTTCAAATTGAATTATACAATCGTAATCGTTACGCCTATCTACGCTTTACTATACAAGACCATAATCTAACATGTTACGGAATTTGAAAGTTTACTATACGAAAACGTACCGTATAGGAAGAACGAGAAGAAAACGCCAAAAACGCCAAAAACGCCGAAGAACGCTGTCCAAGAACGATCCGAGAGAAAACCGAGAGAATTTTTGGTGGAATGTTGAGGCCGTATGGTGGAAATGAGGTCATATAAAACTTATACGATCTTTTTTCCTTTGTATACGGGCCGTATAAAAGTATACGACCCGTATATAGTAATTTAATTTATTTTCATTCTGTCGTATACTTAATATACGATCACGGTATACGAGGCGTATATTTTTATACGGCCCGTATACAATTCAGTATTTTTCATTTATTTTCAATTACTATATGCGGAACTGACGAAAATACGGTCGGTATGCGTTAACGTTGATTCGTTTAAACGTTTTTTCAAATTCAATTTCAACAAGTTGCCAAAACATTTATATAACGTGTATGTTTATCATTACAAATTGTCAAAACATGCAAATTGATTCGTTTAAACGTTTTTTCAAATTCAATTTAAAAAAGTTGCCAAAACATTTATATAACGTGTATGTTGATCATTACAAATTGTCAAAACATGCAAATAACATTTTATATTCATAGGGCACCTAAATCTATGTAATCCCTGGTCCTATATTCATCAACGATCGTATTATATTGGTCAATACGTTCCTTGTAATAGTGATACCAACTTTCTGCTGGCGTATTCCGTGTCGGTTGTCGCCAGTATCCTAATGGGGTTGGCAACTTGGCATTGGATATTCCCCTTCTAATCTGACGTGAATAAAATGGTTCCTGTGTACATGTACAAGCGCGACTGTTCGATGCGGAATACTTTCTTCGGCTGTTCTGAACATGGGAAAAATGAAGCACAACCAAGGTCACTTAATAAGAGACAAATGACGTTCCACCGGTTTGCTATCAGAAGCCCCGTGAATGGCATTTGTAGCCACTTATGTCGAGGTGCTCCGTCTATATGGTTGGACCAAACTAATGATTCCAGAACTTGTTGATACTGAACTTCATTTATCTTTTTCCAAAATTCGTGGAACCGGTTGCACTCATCATGAAGATGATCCCGTATGAACGGCCACTGCCACTCTTTAAGCGATAAGTCGACCGCTATAGATCGAAACTCACAATTACCATCACCCTGCACATTTTGTATGTGACTGAGGTGTGGATAGAAGCACGATGGAATGAACTTTTTGAAGTGCATGAACATATTAACTTGTCCGACAGGCAGCAAAGGTAAGTCTGGTTGCTCTTCCTTTGATTTTGCGACCTTGTTTTTCGTTTTCGAATTCTTAGCGCCTTTCGCAATCTCGCCGAAGAACATAGGTGTTTCAGTACAATAACTTTGTGACTCGACAAACGAGTTGTGCCTGGTAGGTTCGATCTTTGACTCTTGTGTGCCAAACCCATCTTGTGAATCACTATACTGGTCCTGCGTTGTAAAAAAGTTGTGTCTTGAAGGCTCCGTAAACGAATTATCCTTCCTTTGTTGCTGAGCTTTTAAAGTTGGACGACCCCGTGTGTTTTTTTGCACAACTGGTTGTTTAAGCTTCGTCTTATTGAGTTGTACCAACTCCTTCATCTTTTGAATCAAGTTTTTCTTGAGTTCTCTCGGCTGAGCACTTAAATGTTGTTTGAGAAGCGCAAATTCGCCGTCTAAGTCGAAAGAGTCCACCTTGCTCGGTTCCACTATGGAGTCCAAATTTAACTTTCTCCAAAAAGGGTCTATCAACTCCAACGGGAGCATTTGACCTAAGAAACATATCAACAAACAACATAAACCGTCAATAAGATTTTGCGTGATGAAAGGCTATGATTATAAAATGTGGTTGGTCGAATAATGTATTACCATTCGTTGTATACGGTTCCAACCGACACGCGCACGACAACCCACAGCTTGTGTACAAATGGCACGCGCATGTACAGTTATATAACTTTAATTTTTCTATTTCATTTACTTCGTCTGATATCAACTCTAGGCAGGCATGTGAAACCTTCTTTAGTAGGAGATTAAATATTGGTTTGTTATGATGACCCAATGTTCGGCTCCTGCTTGTTTCAATGCTGCCTTTGATTTCTGTCACCTGGTTTCTTATGAGCTTATCGATAAGTGGTACCACTTTCTCCAGGGTGTAATTAGAGTCGCCTAGGTACTTCTGACCCTCTGCCCTGTTCGTTGTACGTTGACCGAAGTTCAGATGTTGGTCGCTCCAGAACGAAACAAACCGGTCTCTATATGGTTGTAACCAGATTGAATCCAAATAGTTCATAATCTCTGTAATCAAAGTCAAGTGCAGTTAAGACAAGTCAAATAAATACGATTATTAAACAAAAATTATATAAAACTTACCGTCGGTTTTTTTGCGTGGCAAGTTTGATCGTATTCGCTCGTACCAGTAGTTGTAGTCAAGATCGGTCGTTGAGTTAATTAGCTCGCCCCACTTGTAAAGAAACCTCTCCCATTTATCCTCTGTTTTAAAGCTTTTCCTGCAATGTTTAAAGATGTTTTGCTGTATGTGCCACCTACACAATGAATGTCTAGCCCTGGGAAACACGGTTGCACATGCGTTCATTAGGGCGCGATCTCTATCCGTTACTATTACACGGGGTTCCATAACACTGTCTAATGAGTGTTTCAACCTCTGTAGAACCCATGTGAAGTTTTCCTGTTTCTCGTTGCTTACGAACGCATGAGCACTGCAAAACGACATCAACGTGGATGTAACACCGATAATCTGGACTAGCGGCATTTTGTACCGATTCGTCTTGTAGGTGGCGTCTATAAGCAACACATGCGGGAAGGCGCGCCACAACATGTTCGACTCCGGGTGGATGAAGAAAACATCCTCGACCCGTTCGCCGTTTTGAGATGTTCTATGGTAAAAAACAAACCCAACCTTCTCCAACCGGTCGAAAAGTATCTGCATTGGAGTCTCGCCGACTTGTTCCATTCGACCCAATTTGGCTCGAGCGTTGTATATGGTGTTTCTTGTTGAGACATTATGGGGGTTCTGTTCTTTAATGGCAGCAAGAATGTCTCGTGTTTTTATGTTTTGATGCGTCATTTGCTCCACCGTCCTCTCTTCCGATGGAGTCAGCCTCATTAGGGACGGATGACCCTCTGGATACAGAAATGGTTCGTGGTTATGTTTAGCTTCCTCAACCCTTAGATCCCAGTAACCTAACCTCTTTCTGTATGTCCCGACCAGTTGGAACTTGCAACCGGTTTTCCTAGTCCCGCTGCGTCTGACCGTCGTTGTTGATTTGTAATTGCTGGCACAATCGCACGTAAGCCAAATTTTTACCGGCTGACAACTATGGGGTTCATCGTAGATGGTGCGTTTGGTGACGAGGGCGTAGCCATTTACGCGTCCGACGTCTCTACACCACTCTAACAATTCATCCATGCTAGCGAATTTCTAACGGAAACACTTATATGTGTCAATTAATGATTAACTCAAATGATTAACCCAGGTTTAGTTTTAGTATAAACGGGTTCGGGTCAGTTTCTGGTTGAACCTACGAACCCGTTTGGGTTAACGGGTCGGGTTCGGGTCAACATGGTCGGGATGGCGGGTTGACCCGTTACACATTTATACTATATTATATATTTTTTACAATATATATAAATTAAATGGGGTGCGTATTTTTATGTCATGATTATAAGTTAAAAAGAGAAATTAACATAGATTTTATAACTTAAATATGATATTATATATATATATATATATATTTGTGTTTTTTAAGTAAATTTTAACTTTAATATATTAATTTCAGAAAAAAAATAAAAAAATTCGGGTTTAATGGGTCGTGTTCGGGTCAACCCATGAAACTTTGGGTCGTGTTCGGGTTCTTATGTATGATACGATTTTCGAGTTCGGGTCGGGTTCGGGTTTGTGTAAAATTTTCAGGTTCAGGTTGGGTTGAACCCACCAACCCGCGAACACGACCCGTTGAGCAACCCTAATCTAAGATTTTAATAAAAACAACATCAAACGTAAAAACACTAAAATAGTTAACATACAACAAATAAACGTATAATTAAATGCTATACCTCCTTGTTTTGAAACTCACTACGTTCCTGTTCAGCATTTGGACCCTCGGGCGGTCCACAACTTATGGGAGGAGAATGAGAACTATCAGTTGACGGTCCAACACTAACAGGAGGGGCTTCAAAATTAACCGGGTGTTGCGATGGATAATAACCAGCATAATTAGGCTGATTGGCATCCAAACCCCAAGTATCCTGACCTGAACCAGACGCAAGAATGGGATCGAACGGAGCATTCAGATCAAACATGCCCGCTTTGTTATCTTCATTCCCCCGATTCACCTCGTTACCAAACACATTAAAAAAGTCACCCAAACCCGACATTATAGCGTAAATAATTTGAATACAGAGAAAAATAGAAGAAACGAATAGAAGTTGAATGAAAATGAATGAAATTAGTGTCGTTTATATAGAGAATTTTACGGAATATTACATCGTTTCAAATGATTAACACGCGAATCGAGGAATCTAACGTCTAATCACATAACTCGCACGAGATTCGAGGAATATAACATCGAATCGGAGAATCTTACGTCTAATCACACGTGAATCGAGTAATAATACGTCGCATCAAATAGTAATAAAAGAATAAAAAAACGAAAATCATTGTATACGGGTCGTATAGATATATACGAGCCGTATAACATCGTCGTATAATATATATACGACCACAGTATCATCTTATTCTAACATGGTTGATACGGGCCGTATAAGGTTATACGGCCCGTATAGAATAAAGTGAACTGACAAAGGTTGCTGGCACAGTGTTGGTGGTGGTGGGCGGCAAGTGTAGTGAGAGAGAAAAACGGTGTGAAAGAGAGAAAGAGAGTTGTGACGGCGTCGAGGGTGGTGGTGGTGACTAGGGGTGCAAATGAGCCGAGCGGCTCGCGAGCTACTTGAGATCGGCTCTAGAAAAAGCTCGAAACGAGCCGAGCCTTATCGAGCCCGAGCCGAGCTTGAGCCTCAAAACAAAGCTCGTTTGTTTATCGAGCTCGAGCCTCGCATGTGAAGCTCGTTAGGCCCTGGCCCGTCGAGCCTTAGTGTAAACGAGCCGAGTCGAGCTTATTTAAACTTGTTTACAAGTCGACCTCGAACCTAAAAATAAGCTTATTTAGTAAACGAGCCCGAGCCCGAGCTTCACTTATCGAGCTCGCGAGCCTAAAAAGTCTATTATTTATATTATTTTTATTTAATGTACAAATTAATATATAATAAACGAGCCGAGCCCGAACCGAGCTCGAGCTTGAGAAAATACAAACGAGTCGAGCTCGAGCTTTGAAAACAAAGCTCGAAACGAGCCGAGTTCGAGCCCGAGCTCTCATAAGTTAATTGAGCTCGAGCTCGAGCCTGGTCGAGCTCGGGCTCGGCTCGTTTGCACCCCTACTGGTGACGGCGACGGATGGTGGCGGCGGCGGCGGCGGATGTTAATGGTTGAGGATGGGAGATGAGAGAGTGTATGTATGCATGCATGCATGCATGCATGTGTTGTGGTATATATTGTATGCAAATATTATATATAAATTAAAAATATCTTTATAGGTAAAATTACCAAAATATCCTTACTTTTATGTGGCAAGTTACCAAAATACCCTTTCAGTTAACAAACAATTTGAATGGAGTTAGAAGCGGGGAGTAAAATGGGAAAATCATAATAAACTATTGGAGGAAAATGGTAGTTTTTAAATGATTGGGGCAAAGCCGTTAAAATGACAAAACCACAGGGAGCAAAACATAAGTTTACTCAAACTGAAAATCTTTACAATCTAATAAAAGCCATACCTAGGGGACACATGTCCCCCATCTAGGGCCTCTAAATCACATTTTCCCGCCATTTTTCTAATCCTTTCATTTCCCTGATGTGAAACCCACGCGGGATCCGAACAACTCATTCGGGTCATTCCATATATAAACAAAGAACCCGTCCTTTTGTTTCCCATTTTCATCTTCTCCAATACGGCAACTCCGATTAGGGTTTCATCTTCTTCTATACGCTTCCAACTCACAACAGTCTACTTTCTCCCCAAATCTTCTAGGTAAGATTCCAAATCTGTAATCGTCGACTGGAAATCTTCAACAACAAGGTTAGATTATGATTTCTTTCTGTTAATCATGTTTATTTCTCTATTATTCGAAAACCATTCAAGTTTGATTTTGATTGATTTTGTATTTGTATTCGTTCATATCTAGGGTTCTGCATCTTGGATTAAACATACTGATTTTATCATTCCAATGTCAATCTTCGTCTCTTCCTCTGTCGCAGATTACAAAAAGCTCTGCGGATTTCTTCCATAGAGGTAGCATCCCGATCTGTTTACTTTAACATCAATGTTTTCGATTGTTTCACTTCGGTCCATATATCATATTGATTTTATAGTTTTCTTAAGATTGTGTTTATTATAAGTTAAAGGGTTATGATAAGATTTTAGGGTTTTTCAATAATCTCTTTTGATTCAGTTGCATTCCTAATCTTAGGGTTAAGAAGATTTAGTTTAATTTTTTGTTTTTGTAATTACTAATTTACTAATAATTTTCATTCTAAAATATTATCTATCCAGAATTAAAGTTTTTTTAAATATGGTAAATAGTCTCATTTATTATAATTTTGACATTATAGTCAAACTTTTAACGGTTTTGACTAAACTTACGGTAAGGTTTTTTCTAGGGAAACTCAAGAGTATCCATAATTTAAGTTTTTTAAATATGGTAAATAGTCTCATTTATTATAAGTTTTTCAGAGTTATCATTGTACCCATTATGTGGATCAATATGAGATTAAGAACATTGTAGGTTTTATACAATTTCATCAGGTTCATTGAAAGCATTACATTCTAATAATATATATATATATTTTTTTTTATAATTTTGCTTGCAAGAATAGATGATTGTTTATGTTGATAGTTTGCAGGTTTCACGGTTTTTTACAATGGTGGCAGCTACGTTTTTATATGCTTTCTTCTGAGGTAAGTTTCATATAAAAGTGTAGAACGGTTAGTATTTATGCTTTTGAATGCCAAATAGGCTTAATATGTAGATGTTTTAAAATGGCTGATGGAATACCCGTATGTTTTAGGAATCATGCATTTAAAAAAAATCAACATTTGACCAGTACATAACCATGAATTTCCTGTTTGTTCAGATTCATCTCAGTTTTATGTGATTGATTTTAGATGTACTTTTGATTTGGATTGTTTTTTTTTTTGGTTAAAAGACTGCCTTCAGGAACTGCACTCACGAACGTATCACTACTTTGCGTTGGGAGTCTTCTGCTCTTAAGGTTAGTATTACCTATTTTTGTTGATCCATTCAAAATTAGAAAATTCAATTATAAGTTTAAGTATTTAACACCATAGAATGGTCGGGATAACATTTATGATACAAATCTCATACATGTACGTAGTATTCATTAATTTTAGGTTTTAGGAATCAAAATTTGCACCTATTGCTTCTCCAACATAACTTACTAACTGCTACGTGTAGTATATGCTCTAATTTATCAATTAATTATACTATGCTATTAACCAAGCTATTCATCAAACACTAAAGTTTAATAGCATTTTTATTTTAAAGTTCTAACATATATATAATTATAAAGGATTTTGATGATGTAAACGTTTAGACATTGTTCTTATATGCACACATATACAATTTAGCAACTTGAAGTAAGGATTAATAGAATAAATCATTAAATATTTATATGCATTTAAATATAACCAACCCATGAATCTATGAGCCAAATAAATAACCGTCAGTTTGATTAAAGGATGGGTTGCTGTGATTAATATTCATTTTGTGTCAAACCAAATTCAATAAAGATATAAACTAAGCATGAGAAATAATGAACTGGGATCATTTTTAGTTATTTATTTATAAGTTTCTTGCTTTTTCAGGTTGTTTTTTCTATTAAGCTTTATAGTATTTTCATTAGTTCAAAGCTTCAACGATTGACCCATTTACTTTCATAAGGGGTACCCGTTGCTTGACTTAGCTCCCGCTTTGCGCAGACCTTACTCATTTACTTATAAATGGGTCAATAAGGGCTATGGTTTACTTATAAATAGCTCAAAGAGGAACACGTTGGGAGTCACCCAGAGTCCAGATTTGATGCTTACAACAACCTCTTTTGATTCTAAATTCAAAGATTATATTACTATTGTAAAAACTTCTGTAACCATGTATGCAATGATACCAACTACGGTGCAAACACAGTTAAAGAACTAGAAATAACTTGAATAATGTTGAGTAATCCAACTAACCATAACTATGATTACGCATGTTAGTTAATGGCTGCAAATGTGCATCATGCAACTTAAGCAATAAGTATGGATTCTATACTCACTTTATAATTTCTTCTATAAATTTAGGTGGACCGGTAACTAAGCACCGTGGTGGGGATAGAAACCAGTGCATTATTCCTAAAGTCAAAGAGAGGGTAGATTCTTTTGAGGGCACCAATCCTAATACAAGGTTTATTTTTATAACAATCTAATCGTTTTAACATTATGTGGTTGATAATTTTTTATTTAACTTTTTACAGATACATACTAAAAAAAGACTTGATCAAGGAGGACTTGGAGAAGTTTGGGTGGCTTTTCATAGAAACAACCTTCAACAAATTTGGAATATGGTGTAAAGAACATCTACATTGTAAAGCGCATAATGGTAAATTGGTAATTCAGTTAACATTTTTCTGGATTTAGTTGTTTTCTTGATTCATTTTTTTTTTGAGTCATTTATAGCAAAATCCTTTAATCGGAATTACGTTAATTAGCTTTAACAGTTGGTTTGTGGGCCAGCTTGCTGCTTTTTATCGGGATGATAATTGAGCATCTTGAGCAAAAGTACGTGAACAAGAGGTATGTTTTTTTTTTGTTGTCGTAACTTTATATGTTGTTTTGCATTCCCTGACATCTTTTTATCACGATACATTTTTCTATGGGTATCTTTTAACTTACCTCAACTAGGTTGAGATAAGGGGTTCAATGAATTGAGTAACTTCAGGACCCAACAGACAAGCTTCAAGATATAATATACAAAAATCTATTATCTGGAGATAACATTGAATGTTAACTCCAATTTACGTCTTGACAAAGTTTTCATGTTATGAAGAGAACTAGAACTGTGAGCTACTCTAATAAACAGGTCAAACTCATGACTTTTTAGTGAATGCTTCAAAATTATAATATTAGTAAACGGGTCCCACAACGATGACACGGAGATTTAATGAAGCACTATGTTTAATATATGAAAGTTCCATATCCATTTGTTAGTGAAATAGTTTATAGTTTGTAGGAGGCTAAGCTGCATACATGCTTTCTCCAAGGTTGATGTGGCAACTTCAACCTAAATTATCTTTGGAGGTTTGTCAATTTATTTATAAATTTTCTATCTTGAAAGTTTATATTTATATTTAAATTATAATATATATGTTTGCTCGATCTATGAAATGGTTCCAACTCCAAGGAATTGGGAGGGCAACAAGATATTGATGGTTTCTTAGCTGGTGGACCTTCTTTCAAGGTAAACTACATCATTATTTTAATATTTTTTTTGTTTATGGTTTTTGTTTTTGTTTTGTTTTTTGTATTTGTTTTTGTAAGTGTAAATTTTAAACCTTTGATTTGTTGAAGGATAATAACCAGAGCATGCAGCAATATAAGGTTAGGAAAAGAGGAACCACAAGGGGAAGAGGTGGGGAACATTGTTGCTAACAAGGGAAGGAAATTAGATATCAACGACGATGATGTGCTGAAGAGAATAAACACGTCTCAACCAAGAGTAAGTAATGTCTTTTTAAGTAAATGATGTTTTTTTCCGAGTTCTTGCTTGCATCATGGTTCAATTTTTTGTGTCCCTTCGATATTTTGTAGGCAGCCAATTTTGATTCATTAATTTAAGGACAGGTCGATTGGGTTGGTTTTGTCCCCCAAAGCGTCTTTTAGGGCATGTGCTGTTTTATTTAAAAGTAGAGATTATCATAGAATGATATAACTTTTATGATCATAAAGTAAAGTTCTTTTCAGTTACCGTAAATTGTTGACAAAACGGGTCCAACTTCTGAACCCTTTAATTTTAATTATCCACGCTTATGTGTGTGTGTGGATATCACAGCAGAAGATCGTCTTGACTGACGTGACGCCGGTGTAATCAAGACGTGTACATAGTTTGTTTGTTAATATAACTATTTTGTTAAGGTACAGGTTGTTTCTTTTGAAGGTTTGTTTTGATGGTTATGTTGGTAGTTGGTGAACATAATGACTGGCTTTTGTTATGCTTTATTGACGTAGACGGTTGTAATCGTACAATACAAGTTAGTTTATTATGTGTTTAATGTTGTTAATATTTTATCGGCATTTGTTTTTTTGTTTAGACATTCACGGTCTTTATGATCATGCGTAGAGATTCTTTATGATCAACAACGTATTTTGTTTTTAAAAGTAACAAACATATCATTTTTCAACACCGCGAAATTCGATGGTATTATCACTAGTTACATATAAAAAACCCAATCCGATTAGTCCCGATTAATCCTGAGTAATTGGTAGTCCCCACCACACCGGCGACTAGCGAGAACTTGATTATAAGTAAGTAGTTGCATTACGAAATATAGATTATAACGATTCTTGGATATATGCCCACACATAAAAGTGGCTATTTCATTCTATTATATAAAAACGAGTCAGCTGATAGATGCCAATGGGCCAAGTGTATTAAATTTTTACAAGCTAATATTTGCTAGAATGCATTATTAATTTTTTATAGTACTGTAATCAAATTTATTACTTTGTTTATTTATAAAATGAAAAAAGAAAAATAAACAAAGTGACAATGGATCAACTAAAGTCTAAATGTGACTCAACCTTTTATAAATGTCTTAATACAAACCCATTGTCACTATCATCCGGTCTAGATTTTTTAAAAAGGCATCCGGTCTACATGTTTAACATAAATCTAAATCAAAATTACAGTAAAACCATAATATGTCAAAACAAAAGTGATGTCTTCTAAAGGGTCTTAAGGGTCTCCTTAAATCATTACCCAAATTTCTAAAAGCAATGATCAAATTTATTTTATCTGCTTTTAAATAAAAGTAAAGATTTTTCTAATGTTTCAAAATAAGAATAAAGCTGAATTCTATTTATAAAACTAATATTAAAAGTTCATTTCACCGTCGTGCCTACGGTTTGATCCTTGTGCCACATGAGTTTTACCGATAATTTCACCGTCGTGCCTACGGGCGGGTGGGTTATCGGATTTCCCCGGAATTGATGGTGGACTCGGGTTACTCTCGGAGTACCCCATTTGGTCCAGTGGGTGCCCCGAGAGTGCTCGGAATTGATTCTGTTGGCCGTTAAAAAAAAAAATCATTTGTCGGCAAACATTAATATTTATTTGACTAACAATTAGATAAAATGATTTACATTGTGCAAAAATAAACGAAGGCCAAATGGGAAGCTCAAATAGAAAGTAATTCATAGCCAGGATGAAAAGTCAAGTTAGATAGAAAAATTCAAAAGTAATTCACTTTTTGCATTTCAAAAAATCTCCTCAAAAGAACGCTTATAATAAATAGAATAGTCTTGTTGTACATATTATATAAATTAAAAGATATAAAAAATGCCTTTCACATAAAAAATATAGTTTCTTTAAATAGTTATACCATTAAAAGAATCCCTTCAATGCATTAATATTTTAAAGTTCCATTAATAATGTACATTTTTTAATGGTGTCAATTTATCATGCCTAATAGAGGTTGGGCCAAAGCTCAACAAGTCATTTCAAGCTCATATGTGGTAAACCTTCCCATAGATGGTAATACGCCTCCAACCAAAGACGAACCCCCAACCTCCACCCGACCTCAGCTCTAACTCCCCCAGTTTCACCAATTGAGTTAGGCCTCATGTTTATCGAAAGTAACTTCTTTAAGAAACGAGTGAACCAAACGTTTTCTTTTTAGAATGATACCATGGAACCATGCTTATTTCATTTCAATAATCTTAATAATGTAAACTAAGTGGGATTCTCTAATACGATGTGGCAAAAATTCGGTCAATATTGTTTTGGTTCATTACGTGGAAAAATTTGTTTGTATCAGTTTGGTTCGTTGCGGTGTGAGAGACACTAGGTATAACAACCAAAAGATAAAATCATGATATGCTTGAAAGAATATCGACATGTGTTTTAAATCGACCAAAAACCATAAGAACGAATACCGATACCGATGTCGGCATCGATTTGGTTTGCAATGTACTGACACTGTTGTTAGTAATGACTTGGTTCGTAATGTATTGACACCGTTGTTAGTACCGATTTGGTTCTCAAGGTACTGGCACTCGTGTATTTTACAATACAAAAATTTACTCTATTTTAAATACAACTCCGTTTTCAATAAAGTTTATATCAAAATGTTCTAGGATAAAAAATTAGTCAACTAAAATTTTAACAAGTACGTCTTCTGCGGCTCACGTAGTTCTCCTTTTAAATCGACTAAAGCTTTAATAGGTCAATCTTCAGTCAAAAATGAACAACTTGAAGCAGTTACATTATATATCTTTTTAACTTTAACTGCTTTAAATCAAATAAAGAAAACTATTTTTTAATCTTTATCGTATGTAAGACTTAAATCCAAGAACTCTTCCTCTCAAACTAGGTGTTTAAAGTTTTGTCTTTGTAAATGGACTAACACCCCGTTGATAAATAAAGAAAACTAATATATATGATATTGGCTAAAGTACATTAGTTTGACTGCACACGTATAAGAAAGATCGTGTTGTGCATTCGATTCCATTCAGCATAATGATGGTCATAATGATTCATGATTACCATTTTACCCACCCCTAATCATTATTACCTCAAATCCCAATTCCCCTTCAATATCATAAACCAACTCCCACCAACACTTAAAATTAATATTTTTTTTAGATATTTTTTTTTTGAACGGCCAACTAAATCACCGGATAAGCATCCTGGGATGCCCTCAATCGAGCAAATGCATCCCCTCCTCCATAACGGTCAGAGTTGGATGCATACCCGAGCCACCAAGCCACCAGTTCCGGGGAAAACCCGCCGCCCGAAGGCCCACTGCGGTAAAACCCGGTTTGGCTCGGTTTCGAACTGTCGACCTCCAGAGAGGCCTAGTTCTAAACTTCATTGCCACCACTAATGTCCTTCAAAGTGATGCTAGTGGGAGTTGAACTTGAGACCTCAAGGAGAGAAACCAAGTGACTAACCACTAGACCAACTTGTCAGGACAATATTTAAAAATATATATATATATATATTTTTTTAGATATTAAATAATAATAACCATCACTAGTGCTCTAGTGGTTGCCATAGGTATTTAAATTCCACATATTGTGGGTCCGGTGAGCTTTCCCTTCCAAATCTCAAGTTTGAGTCTGAGTGATAGGGGTTTCTCATTGAGTGGTTTAAATTGGAGATCTATTGTGCGAGGAGGCTCTCCAGCGCGGACCCGGTTAAGACAACGTATGCTAGACTTCCTGACATTCGCGAATAATTCACACATATAAAAAAAATATATTTAATAATAATTTTCTCTGTAATATAATTTGTCTAATTTATTCGATATTTGATATACAATTACCATTTTGTTGACCTTCTATCACTATTAATCAAATCACATAAGATAATCCAACGGGTTTGAAGAAACGCCAAGTTACTCTGGAGATTAGCTTGTGGTTTGTGTCTCGTCCAAATGAGGTTAATTGTCTTCTGAGCTTGATAAACCGCTGCAACAGTCCTGCAAAAACAATCAACACACCGTGAATGTAACGCCCCAAAATCCGAATTATAAATTTACCTTGTGTTTAAAGGTTTTAGTTAGTTAACTAAGTAGATTGAATGGCAAAAGTGTAGAAAGAATAAAAGTTTTGCCTTATTAATAACTGAGTGAAACCTTAGGGGTTGAAAGTGAGCATTTAACAAATTAATAAGAAAAAAAATTAAAAGCGCAGTGTGTGGGATGTGTGTGTGTGCGACGCAAGGCAGGAGCAGGAGAAGGAAAACCCTTCTTCTCCAATTGATCCAAAATTTGACAAATTGAGTGAGATTGTGGATAAATTTCGAATGCATGTGACTGGATTTTCGGTCATCTATGAGTTCTCAACATAAGGAGTCATGTCAACATGGACACAAGCATGAAGCGCCACGGGTCGAAGGTAAACACGGAAGCTATGCGTGAACTCGGATGCACGAGGTAAGTAAACTCCCGGACTCTCTCTTTAGTTGTAAAAGAGATTAAGTGTATGATAATTGTTAGAAGTTATGTTAAAATGAGTTATTAATGACGACATCAAGTAGGTAGTATTAAGTAAGTGATTTCCGAATCACTTCTTAGTTTATTTAGGCAAGGTTATGTGCGAGTTGCTTAAGAATGATATTTGAAGTCTAACAAGGTTTGATTATGTAAAAGTGAAAGTTTTCGCTAGGTAGACCTAACGGGTCAAAATGAGGATTTATTTCATTAAGGAATGATTTATATAAGTAATGACGACGGTATTATAACCGGATAATGGGTAGAATTCCTTTTAGGTGCGCTAACCGAGAGGCGGGCACACGGGTTAATGGGCAAAAGACTTGAGTTGAGTTATGACTAATGGGAACAAATTCGTGTAAGGAAATTGTGCTAATAAAGTTCAAATATGTAAAATTGATTGAGATGAATAAGTTTAACACATACCGGGAATCGGGTTCATAAACCCCATGTACGGAACTTCGGATAATGTAAAACTATTATAGTTATAATGTTCGTGTAAGTTTTGGGTTAAAACAAATGAGTTGTTAGATGAAAACATGAACGGGTCGAATAATCCGTGATTGAATATTTAGCCGTAAACTCATAAGTTAAGAATTTTCTTAATTCGAATGTTGGATTTTAAGTTCATATGATAGGATTTCAAATTACGGTCATGTGGGAAGAAACGGGAGGTTAAACGGGTGGACGGTTAAAAAGTTATGCAAGTTTTAGCATTAACGGACGTCGAAACGAAGCTGCAGAAAAACAACATTTAGAGGGGCCGTCGCCGACGCCCTCTCTGGCCTTCATTTTTGCTGACGCCTTATTTTTCTGCTTACGGCTTGTTTTCCGACGCGAATAACTAAGAGGCGTCGCCGACGCCTCATAAGGCCGTCGCCGACGCCCTCCCCATGATTAAATTGCTGAAATTTGTTATTTAAGTTGTTTTGTGTACCGTAAGCTTCGGTATATTAACCGTGGTCTATGACGTCCCCGAACATGATATTGAATGTTTCCTTGATGTTTTTGGGTTATAAATCCAAGTCTAAGCACCATTTAATTTATGTACGAGTGTGATAAGTGAATGCGAATAAGTTAATCAAGAATTGGATGTAAGTAAATATGCGAAGACATGATTATATAAGTATGTAGGCATGTATGTAGGTAAGTAGGTGTGTAGGTATGTAAGTAAGTATGTATGTATGTAAGTAAGTATGTATGCATGTAAGTAGGTATGTACGTATGCAGGTATATGTGTATGTATGTAGGTATGTTTGTGCGTATGATTAGACATGTGAATGTTCGTATGCACGAAGTAAGATTTATCGCATATGAAAGAATGGGGCAGGTATGCATGTATACTTGGTTTCAATACGTTTGGGTATGGACCTCACTAATGATGTGCTTGAGATTGGAATGTAATGCAGGAATGAGAACGTCAGATTCTTGTGGGATTGAAGTCGAACTCGGAACAAGAGAGTCCGAGAGGATAATCGAATGAATCAAAGTTTACATTGTCGAATGTTATACGATTTTTATTTTATTATATGAGAATAATGTTGTATGATGTTGTTAATGACTAATGGTTAAGTTGTATGTGATGTTCACAGGTACTACTCGGACTTCTTCTACCACGATTTATCGCATATGAAAGAATGGGGCAGGTATGCATGTATACTTGGTTTCAATACGTTTGGGTATGGACCTCACTAATGATGTGCTTGAGATTGGAATGTAATGCAGGAATGAGAACGTCAGATTCTTGTGGGATTGAAGTCGAACTCAGAACAAGAGAATCCGAGAGGATAATCGAATGAATCAAAGTTTACATTGTCGAATGTTATACGATTTTTATTTTATTATATGAGAATAATGTTGTATGATGTTGTTAATGACTAATGGTTAAGTTGTATGTGATGTTCACAGGTACTACTCGGACTTCTTCTACCACTAATGAAGATAAGCGAGCGTAGATCGAGTCGAAGAGCAAGGATTGTACGGAAAGAACGGTCACGTAGTTTGAATTATGTATTGCTTTGAAGCATTAATACAATGTGAATATTGTAAATCCCTTATAGTAAATGTTAAACATTTTGTATTTGAGCCATTATGTAAGTAATGTGTCTAATAAAGAAAGAAATTTTAAGGCTCGTATTTCCGCTGCGTCGTTTTAAAGATATTACGTGAACGGGCCTTACAGTGAAGCTCGTTAAAAGGAGGAGAATAGGGATTTCTCCTTGTAACCACCCTCCGGCGAGAGAATAAAAACTTATTTTGAGGATAAAAGTGTGTGTATTAAGTGAGAAAGCAAGAAAGCGATCCTTAAACCTGAAGATTAAGTTCCCCATTTATAGCCGAAAAGAGTTGTGAAGGAGATAGGCTGATTGCCCTTGGGCCTGAGGTCGACAACAAAGGATATCCCTTTTGTCTCTCCTGTCACGACCGTTAGTGTTAACAGGCGAGGGTATAGTTGGCGCACGTTGATGGATCCACGTGTCCTGGCAATTGTCCTTGTTGTCTGATCTGGCATCAGTAGTTAAGTGGATATCGTGGAGCAATGGTCGGCGCACGCTGATTGGTGCCACGTATGTGTCCTTGTGTACTTCTTGTCTCCTGTACGTTTGTTCATCATGCAGCCTGATAGAGTACAGCCTGTCTTGCGCTCATTGGTCAACTGCTCTGGCACTCATACTTTTTGTACAACCCAACATTGTCTTGCGCCAGTTTGCTTGTAGACTGAACTAAGTGTTGGATTACAACCATGTTGGTCATGGCCTTGCGCGCCATTTGGGTTAAACCCGTGTAGCCGGCGCAAAGCTAGGGAAGCCAAACCTCTTGTAAAGGAGCGAAGTGTTAAATTAATAACTGATAATAGGTAAAGGGAATGAACAGGGAAAACAACCATAGACCTGCATCACTAACCACGCGTCGTTGCCTCAGGATCTTTGATACCACGTGTTCATTCCCTCTACCTGTTAAAGAGTTATGAACAATAGAGAGAGATATTGAAGGGTTGGACCGGTGACCTCCCTGCGGATGCATTTGGAGTCAATTGACCACCGGTAATACGTGGAAATATCGGGGTGTGACAGGTTGGTATCAGAGCCAACGTTGAGTGAATTAAACACTAGCCTTTTTTGTTTAATCTCAATGACACAGTTTGCACATTCCTCGACTTTCGAGTCTAGACAAAGAACTTAGGACTAATCCAAATTTGTTTTACTTTAATTTGTCCTTTATTTTTCCTTGTTGTGTCCTTTGTTTGTTTTGACAGGTTCAAAAAGATGCCACCAAGAATCAGAGGAAGAGGTAGAGGCAGGGGGCCATTCATCGCCCCCAACGATCATGATCACACCGGTGAACTCCATCGGACTCGTTAAGCAAAATCCTCAGGAAAACTGGAGGACCTCCTTAGAACCCGCGAGGCGTTCAGTCTCGCTGAGCTCCTCACCTTCTTACCTAAACTCTTACGGGCCTCAATCGGAAAATGAGCCCCACGACTCACACCATTCTTACATACCCCTTCAAAACCCCAAGTCACCTTTCAACGACCCAACACCCTACTTCCAAAGCCGGTTCAACCCGGCAAACCTAATTAATGAACCAATGGGTTATAACCTGTCACACCCCAACCGATGGCGGAATCATCGGGGCATGGCACTGAGCGAAACAGATTGTCCAGAAGTTTCCATAACAATTATCAATACTATTCAATTTAAATAATACGTCCCATACCGTATCTCAAACAGCAAAATAATTATTACAGACAAAAATCTAGGCAAATATTCTGTTCCGACAACTCAGATTTCAAAATAGAGCAATTGTTTATCTGCTTCTAGAGACCCTTAGTTTGACCACTACAGACAACTATTTGTTGGGCTCTAAAGCTTTATTCTAGCTTCAAATTCCTACCAAGTGTGCGTCCTAAGCACCTGTCACATACGTTAAAATAAAAGTCAATACATATAATGTAAAGGTGAGCATACAAGTTTGATAATAGCATATAGAGTTCGAATTCGTTTACGCATAACCAGCACGTACACATAGTGAAATGAAGCACGTTAGTTATCGACATAGATCCATCGATACCAATGACTGCGGGTTGACTGCCCGAGGCAGTTCGCAATACATGATTACCACCGTAATCCATGCAAGTAAATGATCCTTAACAACCCCCGTGTGAACGGGCGCTGAGTCCAAACTATAGTACTATCGTTGCTAAGGCAGGTAGACAGCATTCCATGTGTAAACATAACAAACAAGCATTCATAAGCCACGTATAACATGCATTAACGGTTAGCGTTCAAATAGTATTGAGTAGTGTGATTGATGTGGTTTGAATAGTTGTAACGTATGTAACACCCAAAAGTTCTTAAAGCAAAAAGGGATCGAGTATACTCACAGCGATTGATGGATTGAAGGGAGCGCTTAGCGAGTAAGATTAGCCTGAGTAGATTAAATTATATAACGATAAGTGATGCGTAAAACGTCACGAAGTGTGAAAGGGTCGGATATTGGTTCGATCGGATGGTAATCCGATCGGACAGCAATCCGTGCGGATAACAATCCGTTCGGGTGGTCATCCGGTCGGATGACGATTCGAGTGGATTGTTTCTTCCTATAAGAAGGATGTGTTTGTGTATGATGGTTTGACTTTTGAAGTTTTCGTTGTAGTATTTTGAAAACATTGAGGTATCTCTATTCATCAAGTCGTTCGATCGGATGGTGGGTCGTGCGGATGACAATCCGTTCGGATGGTCATCCGGTCGGACGGTGGTCCGGTCGGACGGTGGTCCAGTCGGACGGCAACTTGGTGGTGAGATTACTTAGGGAAGACAAGCTCACAATAGAAGTATCATTCGATCGGATGGCAATCCGATCGGATGGCAACCTTGTTATTGAACATGTTGAAAATTGTTTAAGTCTTTAAAGTCTTAGTATCTCATGATCCGAAGAGTAATCCAGTCAGATGGTCGTCCGATCGGATTGCAATTCGTTCGATACTCAAACTTCAGCTAAGATTGATTTAAAAGTGGGACCCAAGTGTGATCCGTTCGGATGACAATCCGTTCGGATGACCTATCCGATCGGACATCAATTCGTTCGGACAGCAATCCGTTCCGGTTGTCCTGTTCGTCCTACACTTGGTCGTTTTGAAGGTTTGTCGTTATGTCGAGACACTTTGACAACGCGTTAATAGGGGTGTAAACGAGCCGGGCCGAGCCCGAGTTCGACCAGGCTCGAGCTCGGCTCGTTAGGTTTTTATGAAGCTCGGGCTCGAGCTCGGCTCGGTTCGAGCCTACTTCTTTGAGCTCGAGCTCGGCTCGCGAGTAAAACCCAAAGCTCGAGCTCGGCTCGAACTATTTTGAGAACAACCTTAAACGAGCTAAAAACTCGGCTCGAGCTCACTTCAACATCGCTTAAACGAGTCAAAGCTCGGCTCTAGCTCGACTCATCAATGTTATCATCATTATTAATATAATATATATATAAAATTAAAATTTTGTTTGGGCTCGTTTAGGCTCGCGAGCCTAAGCAAGCTTTGTATTTCAGGCTCGAGCTCGGGCTCGATAACAAAACGAGCTCTATTTCAGGCTCGAGCTCGGGCTTGGGCTCGTTAAGGCTCGGCTCGTTCGAGCTTTTAACCGAGCCGATCACGAGTAGCTCTCGAGCCTCTGGGCTTGTTTACACCCCTACGCGTTAACCAACAGAACCCCTAGTTCGACCCAGCTGACCAACCCTACCAGGAATCACCCTAGTCCGGCCGGTTACCGGCTCGAGATGGTTGGTCTTGGCTAACCCGAAATCGGTAGTCTCGTGAGTAGAATCCAGATCTAAGCCAGTACAGCACTACAATCGAGTAGAAGACTAATTCAGGGTCGGATCCTATCGGTTTTGAGTACTTTGAGTGCAAAAGAGTTGAAAGAAAGTTAAAACCATCTTTCAATCCTTTTTCACCATTCTTGTGTCGAGATCTTTACAAGATCTTTGTATGTTTGCGTGGAAATCAGTTTGATCTCGGTTGTTCTTGGTGGATTGAAGTCAAAGCATGAAGTTCTTGAAGAACACATGATGACGTCACCCTAGAACACCCGAAATCTAGTGATTTCACTGTTAAAAGTTAAGATTTAAAAGATAGAAAGGTGTAGGAGTGCGTGTAGATCAAGAAAGTACAAGATTTAGGGCGAGATCTTACCTGGATTGAGAGAAATCGAAGAAAAGGTGAGGAGCACGAGTGGTTCGGACAGAGGGTTTCCGGAAATGGAAAGAATGACAATGACAAGGGTATTTATAGGATTCCAAAAGAGGAAAGGGTTATCCGATCGGATGACATACCGCCCGGATGACGATCCGGTCGGATGACCTTCTGGTCGGATGACGTCTGTTTTGGTAGCGCAGTGGCTATCCGGTCGGATGGCTATCCGGCCGGATGGCACTTGGTTCGTTGTTTGACGCGACGATTTTTGATGTTTCGATTTCGATTGCGCGCGGCTCGTCACGATAGGGTTTCTAGTCAAATTACTTTTAGTCCCAACTACTAATTATCATAGTTCGATTGTCGATTCGGATTCGAGTTCGATTGCGTTTCGAGTTTCGATTGATTTCCGCAACACATATATATATAACACGCACAAGTAAAACATAAGGCACACACACACGTATAATTAACCAGATTAAGTCGAGTTGCGGTTTGTATCATGATTCGATGTCGAGTAGTATAGCTTGATTATCGATTAGTTAACTTTATCGCATTGTTACTTCCTATATTTCACAGTCGTAAGTCGATTAGATATTGTAACACCTCGAAAATTCGTGTTCAATAAAATAACGACACGTGTCATGTACGACAAAAGTGTTATAAACCCGGATCTAGTCAAAGATGTATGGTAGGATTTAAAAGCGTCGACATGTTAATTAAATACCTCTGAACGACCTAATTATAAATCCCAAGACCCTAATCTATATTATAAACATCCGATATACTCAAATCCGGTAAATGCCAGCAAAGATTGATTCAAATTACAAAAGAATGGAATCCTACGAAGAAATGCACGACAACCTTCATTTACGGCACTTTCAAAAGGATCCAAGAAAAACTTTATATCATTTCATGGTGGTGTAAACTGTTCATGACCCAAACAAGAGGCCCCATACTGAAAATAATGGTCCAAAATCGTATACACTAGTTACCCGTTCGAAGCTTGAAAGGCCAACAACTTTTTGCCTCTGGAACAGGCTTACAGACCGTAAAGGTCAAGCCTTACGGTCCGTAAGGCATGCACAACAACATAAAAACGGGACAGTTCCTGTTTTGAGCATGTAACCGCCTTAGAAAGATATTTTCCACTTCCATGCGCGTCCCCTACTGATTTTTAGGCTTAGGGGCACTTGTAAATGATCTGGGAACAATGCTAGACTTGGTTGTCATGATCACAAGCCCTCAAATTCACTATAAAAGGGCCTTATGTTGCAACATTGTGATCACACCTTCCATCTGCATTTGTGGAGCTTCCTGGAGCATAAGAGCAGACCCAAGTCATCCCTAGTCGTGCATTAGACTTTGGTAAGTACCCTTGACCTTCCTTAATTGAGTTTTTACTTAGTTTTAGCTTAAAAGTCAAACCGTCGTAATTACCGTTTGACTTAGCGATTAATCATTAATGGTCCAGAGATTAGTCGAATTGAAGGTAGTTATAAGTTGGTAATTATGTGGGCATTAAACCCTTAAAAGGGCACCCTCTGATTCCCGCTCTAACTAGATCAAATGTCGGGTCAAAGTTGTTTAGAAAAAGTCAACAGAAACTTAAATTGCAAATTAACATGTAATTAGCAATGTAGAAGGCATCTAACCTATTTTATCACTCATATAACTTGGAAATAAGTATAAGAACATGTCTAAACATGTTCGACCCGACATTTTTCTGTTTAGACCCGGTTCGGAACCGAAAGTCGCAAAACCTTGACTTTTGCTTTGACTTCAGTTCTGACCCGATTTAGTATGATTTGGAAATGCCTTAGAGCTTCCTTAGGACCAGGCTACATGATAGTATCACCCTCTGTGGTTATACACCTTGGTTCATTAGCTATCCAATTAATATGCATGATTCCGTTAATTGCTTAAATGTTGACCAATATGCCCTTTTGACCATAAAACGAGAATTTTGGATATGTGAAAGGACAATAATTTTTGTTACTGATTTATAAACATGTCCCTAAATTTTCACATCAGTTGGAGGTCTAGATTAGGAGTTATGCTCATTAGCGCAATTAGAACGCCTTTTTGTAATTAAACGACGTCATTAGCATAAAGCCTATCTAAACCCAATTTTTGACACCAAACCTTTTACCCACTGATGTAATATAATATTTTGGGATTTTTAAAGATTTTTAATTATTTTTAACCTGCTCATAACTAAAGGTTATGGCATTAATTCGGTAAATACCGAATATACCCTTTTTGGTTATAAAATGAGTTCTACATAATATTTTGACACCAATCCAATTGCTACTGATTTTAAATAATAAATAAAGTATTTTGAACTTTATAACCTGATCAGAAAACTCAGATATCCTGTATAACCCGGAAATCGCTTAAAATGGCTTTTTACGCGTATTAAACACATAGTTTAGGTTTAAAACCATTTTTGGCACTTAGGACTTATCACAACTGATATGACCTGTTAAAATAAGTTATTTTACTGATGTATTCAGACCCGAATCTCAGAGTTTCATGTAATCTCTTTTATAATCTTTAAAATGACCAAAATACCCCTACGGGGCTTAATTTGAGATTAAACTCGTTTTGGGCATACTGGAAGATATCCTACTGATATCACAACATATTTAAAGCATATTGACTTAGGAAACCGGTATATGACTCTTACGGTTACCCGTTACGCTTCTTACGCGTTCGGTTCGGTTTATGTAACTAGTTTGCATAAATTAGCCGAAACGGGTCAAACCTTGCCATTTTTATCTCAAAATCCAGAATGTGTTTAGATTACCCATATTATACAAGTCTTCAAACTTGTCGGGTCTAAATCACATCCTATTCCGGTCTTCGCTTAATCACGCGTTCGAACCGTATCTTTCCTTAAAACTAACCGATCTAAGTTTAGGCTTAATTAAAGACCCGTTAGGATTCTAAAAGGTTATTATTAAACCTTCGTTCCAGAATAGGAGACCCGGTAAAAGCTACACGCACTTGCTATTTGTGATTGATACTTGCAAAGGTAAATACTTTTAACTTATTTTCCCTTATGCGGGCCTGGGGTACGGTATATAAAATACCGCTTGGTCGGGCATTCGACCTTAATCGATTGGTGGTTAAGTATAATCGAGATGACCCGTTTAAAATATGTTTTGTTTGCTTAACGCCTTTGGGGGGTTAATGACCATGTCCCGGATATCCTTGGCATCATTTTACGAAATGGCCACGACCTAAGCGCGGGGTGTAGGCGTACACCCGTCAGTGCATAAATAAATAATGTGGTGTGTCTATTGATCTTTAACCCGGCACGAACCGGGCTACTGAACGCATAAGGAAAATGTAATCCTTTTACAAGTTTATATGTATAAATAATTGTAACAACTCTCATTAAAAGTCATATTTATTAAATTAAATTGTCCAATAGGAAACCCTAATTGAGAAACCCAAGTGATTCTGCATAAACCCTAAAATTTTCAGAACATTTGGAATCAGGATTAGGGCCCCTAAAACTCAGGGGGGGTAAACCCTAGTTATAATAATCTACATAAAACGCTGTCAAAAATGAAATTTCATGCAACGTCGACTCATCAGGGCTAGATAGGTGACGAAGCAGGCCTAGTCTACTTTGACACCCCAGGCGACACGCGGCACGTACCGCGGATTCTTCCGCGACTAGCGGGAGGTGCAAATTTTGGGTATAAATAGAAGGGCCTGGCACTTGCATTCTGTTGTCCGTTCGACGATCAAATTACAAATATACGTTGAGATATACGTAGATTACTATAAACACACACGAATCACTAAACGCTGCCGTGATAAACAGGGTAATAACTCAATCGCTGCTACGATTCATTGTCCGATCGATTAAAATATCCAATGGATGTTTAAGTGCTGCCCAGATTAGGGTTATGCTTTGTCATTCGTCGTTAATTCGATGGATGTTTAAGTAGCGCACTTTGTCATTCGTTGTGAGGGTTTAATCTCGTGAGTTATCGTAAATGCTGTATTGATTACTAACCCAGTTTGGTGTGCATTGTTATTTAAATTAGGTTAACAAGGCTAATCCGTAGACTAGATTCTGTCCGTGTTATATCTGCAATGTGAGTCATTCTCTTTTTATCAAACTTGTTTACAAAATCATGTTTATTTTCAAAAGTTATAATTACAGGGATTAAGTCTTTGTAATCACCAAATTACAGCCGGTATGTGAGGTATTGTATACATTACTTGTTCCCGTCACCATTGGACAACGAGTTAGCCAATGGGTGATCTGACCACAGTCACAGAAATAAGTCGAGTGACAAATACTGTGGGTAGTTGGTTGATATAGAAACAATGTAATCACCCTTAATACTGTAATTTATAACTAACAGGTAGTTTTTATTAAATAGAATGATTCACTCAGTATTTGCCGCTGACAAAACCTTTTTTCAAACATGTTTCAGGTGATCTGTTGTGATTCAGGAAAGGTGCTGTGGAGCACTGTAAGCTTAAGAAAGTGGCTCATTATAAAAATAAAGAAATATGTTTTGTAAAATAAAGATTTCTCTGTGAAATCATAGTATTGTAAATTACCGGGATTTTATCCCGAGTTGTGAAATAAAATAATCGGGAATATTTTTGCTTTAAAAAGATCCTGATGATAAACTTCCGCTGTTAAACTCAATTAAATAAATACCACGGGATTTCTGTCCCGCGGCTCCTGAAACGGGTCAAACCGGGTCGGGGGCCGTGACAGAAAAAGGTGGTATCAGAGCCACTGAGTTAAGCTAATTAAGTATTTAGAAATACTTAATTTTTCCTGATTACTATTATGTGATTATGTGTTTTATTAACTGATTATTTGTTAGTTACAGTATGGGTAAGCAAAAGCTTTCAGTTATCTACCTTAAATTAGATAGGTCATCGAATGAAAAGGGAAGTTCATCCCAAACTCCTGAAGAAGGAATATTCGTTCGAAAAGCCCAATACGAGGAACCACTTTCTCCTGATAAAAGAAGTTTGATTATTAGAAAGAGTCAGGAGAAATTAAAGAAATTTCGAGAAAAGAAAGTTAAAAAGGAAACCCAGGAATTAATCAGTAAATCACCATGGGAAGACAATTTAGACGAAAAATGGGCAGATCTGTATATGCTAGCTACAGTAGCAGTAAACGCAGATCTTTAAATGACTTGTTTCAGTTTTAGCAAACCATACCATCTACAAACTAGAAAATATATCCAGTAAATAAATAAATTTACAATAAAACATAGTGGGTTTTAAATTTAGTTGTTTTGTAAGTCATATGGTATGCAATAATATGTGAAGGTTATTTTTGAAAGTTGTTATAAAATTTTAATTTATTTTTACATATATGTTAAACAGCATGAATGAGTTATCTGGAGCCCTAGAGAATCTCAACCTTTACCCTGTAAACATAGAAGTTTCTAAAGAATTTACTGGGTACTTTCCTGATGTGGAACAACCTATAGAATTTAACGCTCCACCTCTGGAAAAGCCAAAACCTAAGAAAAGAAGGAGATACGTATGAGGGAGGTGTGTACATAGGAAAAAGCCAGCTAAGGGACTTCCTAAAATAAACAATCCCTTAGAAAAAGGAAAAGAAATTGAAACCGGGGAAAATTCGAAACAGCAAGAATTGGAGATAGAAGTGGGAGAAGATGCTAGACAAATGGGAATACAATTTGAGGAATATTCTAAGCAAATAGAAATGGAGGTTGGAAAAGGTTTTAGACAAACTAAAATGGAAATTGGAGAGAGCTCTAAGCCAACTCAAGAAATGACATTTCAGGAAGAATTAGATTTTATATTGGCAAGCTGTGATACTATTCAGCCTGTCAATACAAATGTTTTTACTCGTCCTATTGAAAATCAACTCCCTATAAATCTGGAACCAGCAATCCCAGAACCAATAATCCATACTCAACCTTTAGAAATGGACGAGTGGTGGATGAATGATTGGCAATTCCAAAACATTATCAATAGTCCTTATTCCTTTCTTCCGCAATTCGATCCAGAACCCCTACCAAATCCACCGATGAGTAACGAGAATATGGCTGAACTTCGCCATTTTGGTGAAGAACTGATGGATGCTGGGAATAGGATCAGAGAGATAGGAGGACAGATTTCATGGAAATATGATGAGAGGGAACACCGTTATTAAAAATGCAGGTTGATGAGAGAGAAGTGGGTTATGAGTCTGTATTGTATAATAACAGTAATACTAGTCAGTATGTGTAAAATAACCAATAAAACGGTTGTATATAGAAGCAGAATAGAATATATAAAATGGAAATTTTAGAAAAATTTACAATCTTGTTTGTATATTTGTTTACATGATTACGTGCAATTAATTGTGACATTGGATTATTTCTTATTTTATACTAATTATTTATTTATAAATTAATTATCAGATGGCAAACATTGGTAATGAACCAGTAAATGAAGTAAATCAATCTGAGCAAATTCAGGAAGAATAATTGTTAAATAGACAAGATATAGAGGATATCGTTGCACAAGGAATAGCCAATGCTATTCCAGCAATCGTTGCTGCTGTCCAAAAACCTGTTAAACCTCAATCAATCATTCCTAGTAAACGTACCCAAGGCGACAACTTTAGTAATAGTATAAATGGAGGCGGTAATCAGGTTAATAACAATAATGATCTGCAAGCCCCAATTTTTAAAAAAATGAAAGCTGCAACACCTGGTTGCACTTACAAAGAATTCCTTGCCTGTAAACCAACTGAGTTTGCAGGTAATGAAGGGGCTATTGCAGCACTACGTTGGTTAGAGAAAACTGAGGCAGTAATCGCTATAAGTAAATGTGCCGAGGAAGATCAAGTTATGTATGCGTCAAATCTTTTTAAAGAAGGGGCACTAGAATGGTGGAACACAGTGTTACAAGCTAAAAGAAGGATTGAGGCATATGCCATGAAATGGGAAGAATTTAAGAATCTTGTAGAAAGAAAATTCTGTCCCGAGTATGAAAAAGATCAAATGGCAAATAAGTTCCTAAACCATCGGATGGTTAATGTGGACTGTCGAGGATATACTTCGACATTCTTCGAATATGCTAGAGTGGTACCAACGCTGGCTTCGCCAGAGCCGGTACTCATTTCTCGCTACATTTGGGGATTAATTAGTGAAATCCGCAATATCGTTAAAGCTGCGAGACCTCGCACTATTGACGATGCAGTGGAACTAGCCAACACCCTAACTGATGAACTGGTACGCACAAGAGATGAAAACAGGAAAAAGGAACTGGCTCAGAAAATTACCCAAGGATTTCGTGTGGGTAATAATAACAACTTCAAAAGAAGAGGAACAGGGCAATCTTCAACTTTGCCATTTTGTAGAAATTGCAAAAAGAAACATTATGAAAGATGTAATGTAATCTGCAACTTTTGCAAAGCTATAGGACATCGTGAAGAAGACTGCAGGAAGAAAACCAGAATCTGCTATAACTGTGGAGAAACAGGACATTTTAAGCCAGAATGTCCTAAATTGGTCAAACCTGCAGACAACAAAACCAAAGCAACCGACGGAGCTACTAAGAAGAATGTCAGAGCATTCCAGCTAACCACTCAAGAAGCAGAACTCATTCCAGATGTGATAGTTGGTACGTTCCTAGTTCACAACATATACGCAAAAGTATTATTTGACTCTGGTGCAAACCAAAGTTTTATAAATACTTTATTCTGCCAAGCTCTTAAATTACCTTTAACCAACATTAGGCAGATTTTTACAGTTGAAACCGCATATGGGAATTCAGTTAGGATAGATCAGGTTTTGCAAAAAGTAGAAATAGAACTTTCAGGTCATAAATTTTCTGCAAATCTGTTACCTATGAAATTCGCTGAATTTGATGTTGTGTTAGGAATGGATTGGTTAATAGCCAACCATGCTCGAATTCTTTGTGATAAGAATTCCATAGAAATTCAAGCATCAACCGGAGAAGTAATCGTGATTACAGGAGATAAGCCACGTAAACCCATGAAGTTCATATCAGTAATGAAAGTTGCTAGTTATGAACGAAAGCAAGGCATAGTATATATGATTTCAGTAATCATTAGTACTAAGGGAAAAGAACTTAAGGAAATTCCTGTAGTCTCAGAATACTCAGATATATTCCCAGAAGAGTTAACAGGATTACCACCAGATAGGGAAGTGGAATTTAGGATTCATCTAATTCCTGGAACTATACCGATAGCCAAGGCACCTTATCGGTTAGCTCCTACCGAAATGTTAGAACTAAAAACACAATTAGATGAATTACTAAGTAAAGGATTCATACAACCTAGCTCATCTCCTTGGGGAGCGCCAGTGTTGTTTGTAAAGAAAAAGGATGGTTCAATGAGAATGTGTATTGATTATAGAGAATTGAATAAGGTTACAATTAAGAATCGATACCCATTACCTAGGATTGATGATCTGTTTGATCAACTCCAGGGAGCTAGATATTTCTCTAAGATCGATTTACGCTCCGGATATCATCAATTGAAAGTACAAGAGGAAGACATACCTAAAACTGCTTTCAGGACTAGGTATGGTCATTACGAGTTTACAGTCATGCCCTTTGGGTTAACGAATGCTCCTGCTACATTCATGGACATGATGAATAGAATCTGTAAACCGTATTTGGATAAATTTGTAATTGTTTTTATAGACGATATACTTATTTATTCCAAAAGTCAGACAGAACATTGTGAGCACTTGCATGCACTCTTAACTTTGTTAAGAAAAGAAAAGCTTTATGCCAAATTCTCGAAGTGTGAATTTTGGCTAAAGGAAGTGCAATTCTTAGGACACATGGTGAATCACGAAGGTATTCATGTAAATCCTGCTAAGATAGAGGCAATTACCAATTGGAAGGTTCCGCAAACCGCAATGGAAATTAGAAGTTTTATAGGCTTAGCTGGATATTATAGACGGTTTATTAAGGATTTTTCCAAGATAGCTGTACCATTAACTAAGCTAACCTGTAAAGCCATTAAGTTTGAATGGGGACCTAAGCAAGAAGAAGCCTTTAGAATCTTGAAGCAGAAATTAACAAATGCTCCAATTTTAGCCTTACCGGAAGGGACTGAAGATTTTGAAGTTTACTGTGATGCTTCAAAACTAGGATTTGGATGTGTGCTAATGCAACGCAAGAAAGTAATTGCGTATGCTTCAAGACAATTGAAAAAGCACGAAGAAAATTATACGACTCATGATTTAGAATTAGGAGCCGTAATTTTTGCCCTTAAAATTTGGAGGCATTATCTGTACGGAAGTAAATTTACTGTCTATACAGATCATAAAAGTTTAAGATATATATTTGGGCAAAAAGAGTTAAACATGAGGAAAAGAAGATGGATGGAAATCCTAAGTGACTACGACTGTGATATTCAGTATCACGAGGGAAAGGCAAATGTAGTTGCAGATGCCTTAAGTCGTAAGTATCATGAAAAACAACGACGAGTTCGTGCTCTCAGATTAAATCTACAGTTAGATTTAATGGAACAAATAAAGAATGTTCAGGAAACAGCAATCAAAGAAGATGCTGAAGGAATGAAATGAAGAATAAAAGAATTAGAACAAGGAGCTGATGGAATTTGGAGATTCCATAAGAAAAGGATTTGGGTACCGAAGCAGGGAGAATTAAGAAATAAGATTTTAGAAGAAGCTCATAAATCTAGGTATACTATACACCCTGGAAACAATAAAATGTACCAAGATTTAAGAAATAATTTCTGGTGGATAGGCATGAAGAAGGATATAGCTAAATATGTTTCAAAGTGTCTTACTTGTTCACAAGTTAAGGCAGAACATCAGAAACCTTCAGGTCTACTACAACAATTAGAAATGCCAGTATGGAAATGGGAACTCATAACAATGGATTTTGTTACTAAGTTACCCAAAACCAGAAAAGGTAATGATGCGATTTGGGTAATTGTGGATCGATTAACCAAATCAGCTCACTTTCTACCTATGAAAGAAACCTTTAGCATGGAAAGATTGGCAAAGTTGTATGTAGATGAAGTTGTATCCTTACATGGAGTTCCACTCTCCATTGTTTCGGATAGGGATAGTCGTTTTACTTCTCATTTCTGGACAAGTTTCCAGAAAGCAATGGGAACTCGACTAAATTTAAGCACTGCATATCATCCCCAAACAGACGGACAAAGTGAAAGGACAATCCAAACTCTAGAAGACATGCTCCGAGCATGTGTAATAGATTTTGGTGGAAACTGGGATGATCATTTACCTTTAATTGAATTCTCCTATAACAATAGTTATCATTCAAGTATTGAAACTGCCCCATTCGAAGCACTACATGGAAGAAAGTGCAGAACTCCAGTATGTTGGGCAGAAATAGGAGAAAGTCAATTATCAGGTCCTGAAATAGTGCAAGAGACGACCGACAAGATTACTCAAATCAAGGAAAGGCTAAAGACGGCTCGAGATCGCCAGAAGAGTTATGCAGACAATAGATGCAAGCCGTTAGAATTCCAAGTTGGAGACAGAGTATTGTTGAAAGTTTCTCCTTGGAAAGGAGTTGTTAGATTCAGTAAGAAAGGAAAGCTAAGTCCCAGATACATAGGACCATTTCCAGTGATCCAACGTATAGGACCAGTTGCTTATCGTTTACAACTACCTGAAGAACTAGCTGGAGTACATAATGTATTTCATGTATCCAATCTCAAGAAATGTCTATCAGACGAATCTTTGGTAGTACCTCTTCAAGATATAGAGGTAAACGAAAAGTTAAAATTTGTTGAGAAACCTCTTCAGATAGAAGATCGAAAGGTGAAATTCCTCAAGCACAAGCGACTAGTTCTAGTTAAAGTCAAATGGGATTCAAAGAGAGGAGCTGAATACACTTGGGAGTTGGAATCAGAAATGAAGCGAAAGTATCCTCATTTATTCCCATAAATCTCGAGGACGAGATTTTTATTAAGGTGGGGAGAATGTAACAACTCTCATTAAAAGTCATATTTATTAAATTAAATTGTCCAATAGGAAACCCTAATTGAGAAACCCAAGTGATTCTGCATAAACCCTAAAATTTTCAGAACATTTGGAATCAGGATTAGGGCCCCTAAAACTCAGGGGGGGTAAACCCTAGTTATAATTATCTACATAAAACGCTGTCAAAAATGAAATTTCATGCAACGTCGACTCATCAGGGCTAGATAGGTGACGAAGCAGGCCTAGTCTACTTTGACACCCCAGGCGACACGCGGCATGTACCGTGGATTCTTCCACGACTAGCGGGAGGTGCAAATTTTGGGTATAAATAGAAGGGCCCGACACTTGCATTCTGTTGTTCGTTCGATGATCAAATTACAAATATACGTTGAGATATACGTAGATTACTATAAACACACACGAATCACTAAACACTGCCACGATAAACAGGGTAATAACTCAATCGCTGCTACGATTCATTGTCCGATCGATTAAAATATCCAATGGATGTTTAAGTGCTGCCCAGATTAGGGTTATGCTTTGTCATTCGTCGTTAATTCGATGGATGTTTAAGTAGCGCACTTTGTCATTCGTTGTGAGGGTTTAATCTCGTGAGTTATCGTAAATGCTGTATTGATTACTAACCCAGTTTGGTGTGCATTGTTATTTAAATTAGGTTAACAAGGCTAATCCGTAGACTAGATTCTGTCCGTGTTATATCTGCAATGTGAGTCATTCTCTTTTTATCAAACTTGTTTACAAAATCATGTTTATTTTCAAAAGTTATAATTACAGGGATTAAGTCTTTGTAATCACCAAATTACAGCCGGTATGTGGGGTATTGTATACATTACTTGTTCCCGTCACCATTGGACAACGAGTTAGCCAATGGGTGATCTGACCACAGTCATAGAAATAAGTCGAGTGACAAATACTATGGGTAGTTGGTTGATATAGAAACAATGTAATCACCCTTAATACTGTAATTTATAACTAACAGGTAGTTTTTATTAAATAGAATGATTCACTCAGTATTTCCCGCTGACAAAACCTTTTTCAAACATGTTTCAGGTGATCTGTTGTGATTCAGGAAAGGTGCTGTGGAGCACTGTAAGCTTAAGAAAGTGGCTCATTATAAAAATAAAGAAATATGTTTTGTAAAATAAAGATTTCTCTGTGAAATCATAGTATTGTAAATTACCGGGATTTTATCCCGAGTTGTGAAATAAAATAATCGGGAATATTTTTGCTTTAAAAAGATCCTGATGATAAACTTCCACTGTTAAACTCAATTAAATAAATACCACGGGATTTCTGTCCCGCGGCTCCTGAAACGGGTCAAACCGGGTCGGGGGCCGTGACAATAATTATCCCAAGTTATAAAAAGTTTGTGCCACGTGCATTCAAATCAATTTTTATTAAACTTTTCAAAATGAGTCGGTTGAATGTATTTACCAGTGTAAACTGACGTATTTTCCCAAAAAGGTTAAGTGCAGGTACTACGCGAACTAGGCTGGCTTTCTCATAGCGTCCACAATAAGTCTCGCAAGCTTGGATGTCAAAACTGTTGAACAATGTTTCCTATTTATTTTTATCCACCTGTGGATTATTTTCAACTGTTTGTGATACTTGATATTAGAATTATATTCGGCTGAAATATATCTATCTTGTGCTTCCGCTGTGCATTTAAATATTGTGTTGTTTGACTGTAATGTTACCAACCACGTCACGATACTCCCCCACCGGGCCCACCTGTCAAACGTGGAAATATCGGGGTGTGACAGGTTGGTATCAGAGCCAACATTGAGGGAATTAAACATTAGCCTTTTGTGTTTAATCTCAATGACACAATTGCACATTCCTAAATTTTCGAGTCTAGACAAAGAACATAGGAACAATCCAAATTTGTTTTAATTTTAACTTTGTCCTTTATATTTCTTGTTGTTATCTTTGTTTATATTGACAGGAAATATGCCACCAAGAATGAGAACAGGAGGACGAGGAAAGGGGCCGATGAGCGCCCCCAACGATCACGAAGCCGGGCCTTCGCACCGGCGAGCTCCTTCTACTACTGCGAGTGCCGATCCGCAAGGAGCCTGGAGGACCTATACAGAGCCCGCTAGACGGTCTGTCTCGCACAGCTCAACACCTCCCTATCGTCATTCCTTTGGGCCGCATTCGGAAAACGAGCCCGATAACCCACAGCCTTCGTATATACCTCTCCAGCGATCCCTTTCGGACAATTCCTTTGGCAACCCCACTCCTGTCTTTCAGGGCCGGTTCAACCCGGCAAATTATATTCAAGAACCAGTGGGTTTTAACCCATTGGGACCGGAGGACCACTTCTCAGAAGACAATGCTATGGACATGGACGAGGACACGGATCCCGTCGAACCTGCAAGTGGTACCCCCAACCATCCCATCGAGATCTCAGATGGATCTTCCTTCCACGGATCACCCTACGGTGGTCCAGACAGTTACCAAGCGAGGTTTAACCAATATGAATGGTACTTCACACCTTCTCACCATTCATCACCTCACCAGCAGCAGCAGCAGGATCCCTCTGGGGATTCACGATTCGTGGCAGTCACGTCACCGCCTCCACCGCCTCCAGTTCATCAAGCACCTCCAGAACCACCAAGGCGTAGGAGAACGGGCGCGCGAATATCCGCACGAGGAGGGGATTTTCACTTCAGCACCTCTCAACACTCCAGTGGCAGCCACTATCCGCCACTGCATGAAGACCCACAAGTGGGTGGGCCTTCAAACCCAGCTGCGGCGGTAAATTCTGCACCAGTTGCACCACAGCCGCCACCGATGGGTTTTGATAACCCGATTCTTGCATACGCCGGTTCAACGGCGTACAATCCGTTTGAGCAGCCGGTTCACACGCATTATAACTACGCTGAAGCCGACCCGTACCTGGTCGCGGCAAACTACAACGCCCTACATCCGGAAGGACCGTACGGAGCTCCTTGGGGAGTGGGATATCCAACTCATGGATATCAAGTACCTGCTCGACCACCGATTCGGCAACAGTCGCAGCCACCACGATTTTCCCCACCAGAATAGGAGGAGATCCTCCAAAGACTTAGTCGGGTGGAACATGAGTTCCAAGAAGAACGTAGGAACAACAGAGGATTCCTCAAAGGCCTAGCGAGCTTATTGAAGGGGAAGAAGAAGAGGGATCATTAAATCCCTATATGTATTGTTGTATTCCTATTTTCAATCAAGTCCCTGCGTGGACATTCCTCTTTGTATTTAGTCCCTGCGTGGACTTGTATTATTGGTTTACCCCTGCGTGGGCAAATTGTTTCTGTTTAAAGTCCCGTTTAGGGCAATGTATGCTTTTCAAATGTTAATGGAATGTTAAGTTTATAAATTTCATTTTTGTCATTATATGCATAATTATATTATACATGAAATAAATAAATCAGAATCATTCCTTTTTAAATTAATCTGCCTATTATATATTAAATAAGAATCTTAAAGGTATAACCTAGCCTACATGTCAATATAAGACTTGGCCAAGATGGTAAGACCTGTTTAAAAGATTCGGATCCCTGTTAACATCTAATAAACATGTTAACGCTCCTGGCAGACGTGATTCGTTAAAATCACACACGTCATTCTTATATAAGGAATTCTTCAAAATATTCCTAACCTAATTTAATGATCTATAAATCATGGGTTTAAATCATCAATCAAGATGATCATATTTTGACCATACATTGGTAATATAGTGCCTACGGGCCATACTCATTGTCATATAAGACAAAAGACAATAGTAGTCTACGACTCCCTGTCAGAGGAAGGTAATGAACTATGTTCAAACCTTAATACCTTGATTCTCCGAAATCATGGCTTATGATTTAAAAATGTCCCTGTGACTAGGCCTTTTGTGTTAATAATACTGTTATTGTTTTATAATTAGGATAGATTATAATAAAATCCTAAATAAATGTGAGTAACAAATTAACCAAATGTGGTCTATGTTTACCATGGTTAATGAATTGCCCTAAAAGGCAATTCCATAATAAACTCCCAAATAAATTATTGTCAATATCTTATGTAACAGTTCAAGATACAATGGCGGACTCAGATGAAATCAATAGTCGGCCAAGGGAGAATAATGACACCACCAGGTTCAATGTGTCTGGTGCTGTACTCCAAGCATTAATCGACAATGCTGTTACAAAAGCCTTGGATAGGCAGTATAGTGAAACAAGTGGTACTCGGAGCAGAGCTCAATCAGTACCCCATTCCAAGTCTAAGACTCAATCTGAGGCTCACAGCAAGCCACCATCCAAGAAGGAAGAACCCAAGAAAGACGATGACGATCGTCACTCTTCAAACCAGCAAAGTGTCCCATCTCAAAGGATCGTGCCGAATCAAGGACCCCGTGATAAGGGTTGCTCCTACAAATACTTTGTTTCATGCAAACCAAGGGATTTCACTGGGGAAAAAGGGGCTATAGACTGCATGACATGGTTGGATGAGATGGACACAGTGGTTGATATCAGCGGGTGCGCTGATAGGGATGTGGTAAAGTTCGTGTCTCAATCGTTCAAAGGTGAGGCCTTAGCCTGGTGGAGATCGTTGATTCAAGCTACTGGAAAGATTCCACTGTACAATATGACATGGGAACAATTTATTGCCCTCATCAGGGAAAACTACTGCCCTCAGCATGAGGTTGAAAAGACTGAGTCTGATTTCCTATCGTTGGTTATGAAGAACCTTGACTGCCAAGCTTACCTTACGAACTTCAACACAATGTCCAGATTGGTTCCGTATCTGGTGACCCCGGAACCCAAAAGAATAGCTCGTTTCATTGGGGGTTTAGCCCCAGAAATTAAGGTAAGCGTGAAGGCCTCTCGGCCAGCTACTTTCAGATCTGTAGCTGATATATCTTTGTCCCTCACACTGGACGCGGTCAGACAGAGATCGCTGAGGAACACGGATGCTGAGAAGAGAAAGCGTGAGGATGACAACTCACGACGTTCGGATAAGAAACACAGGGGAAACAATGATCACAGGAAGGGGTCAGGATCTAAGAAGGATGGGCATCAATCTGGTGATAAGCCCAAATGTAAGGTCTGCAATAAACAGCACTTTGGGAAGTGCAGATATGAATCAAACTCGCAGACCCAGTCGAGAACTTTTGCATGTGGGATATGCAAGTTCAAGGAACACAAGACCTTGGATTGCAAAAAGTTGAAAGACGCAACGTGCTACAGTTGCAACGAAAAAGGGCATATCAAGTCCAACTGCCCAAAACTTGCAAAGAAGACGGAGGATGGGAAAAAGACCAATGCGAGGGTCTTTAGGATGGATGCAAAGGAAGCTGTCCAGGACGACAATGTGATCACAGGTACTTTCCTCATAAATGATGTCTATGCAAGAGTACTTTTTTATTCAGGCGCTGATAAATCGTTTGTAGATAATAAGTTTTGCAAATTACTGAATTTACCTGTTAAAACCTTAAGTGTGAAGTGTGAGGTGGAATTAGCTGATGGAACCATAGAAACCGTCTCAACTGTGTTAGATGGATGTGTTATATCCATTAAGAACCACTCTTTTCATTTGTCCCTACTCCCCTTTAAGTTAGCCGGTTTTGACATAGTTTTGGGTATGGACTGGTTATCTCATAACCAGGCCCAGATTGTCTGCAACAAGAAACAAGTGGTGATCAAGACTTCGTCTGGTGAATCACTTACCATTCAGGGAGATACCCAGTATGGACTGCCTGAGCAAGTAACTATGCTCAAGGCCTCTAAGTGTTTGAAGAAGGGTTGTGTCATCTACATGGCACAAGTGACTATTGATGAGCCGAAACCGAAGATGGAAGATATCCCCGTCATTTCTGAATACCCTGAAGTTTTTCCTGAAGAGCTACCTGGTTTACCACCAGATAGGCAAGTAGAATTCAGAATTGACATCATCCCTGGCGCAGCACTAGTAGCGAGGGCGCCTTATAGGTTGGCACCAACAGAGATGAAGGAATTGAGAACGCAACTAGATGAATTGCTAGCCAAGGGTTTCATTAGACCTAGTTCGTCTCCTTGGGGAGCACCAATCTTATTTGTCAAGAAGAAGGATGGATCGATGCGTCTGTGCATCGATTACCGTGAGCTTAATAAGGTCACTATCAAGAATAGGTACCCATTGCCCAGAATCGACGATCTGTTCGATCAGCTTCAAGGGGCAAGTTACTTCTCCAAGATTGACTTAAGGTCAGGCTATCATCAATTGAAGGTTAGAGATGAAGACGTGCACAAGACTGCATTTAGGACTCGTTATGGTCATTACGAGTTCCTAGTGATGCCTTTTGGGCTCACTAATGCACCTGCCGCATTCATGGATCTCATGAATCGCGTCTGCAAGCCCTACTTGGACAATTTGTCATTGTCTTCATTGACGACATCCTCATCTACTCGAAGAACCAAGCTGACCATGAGAAACATCTTCGATATGTTCTTTCACTACTTCAACAGGAGAAGCTTTACGCCAAATTTTCGAAGTGTGAATTCTGGCTTCGAGAAGTCCAATTCCTTGGACATGTGGTTAGTGAGCATGGTATCCAAGTGGATCCCGCTAAGGTTGAAGCTGTTATGAATTGGCCAGATCCGAAGACGCCCATAGAAATTCGCAGTTTCTTAGGATTGGCAGGATATTATAGGCGATTCATTGAAAAATTTTCAAGAATTGCTACACCCCTAACTTCTTTGACTAGGAAGAAAATAAAGTTCGATTGGGGCCCTAAGCAGCAAGAATCCTTTGATATCCTTAAACAGAAGCTAAGCAATGCACCTGTGTTGACATTGTCGGATGGAATAGAAGAGTTTGTGGTATATTGTGATGCATCACACACCGGGATGGGATGTGTGCTTATGCAGAAAGGAAAGGTTATTGCCTATGCTTCACGTCAGTTAAAGGTGCATGAAAAGAATTACACCACCCATGACTTGGAGTTGGGTGCCGTTGTATTTGCACTAAAGCTATGGAGGCACTATTTATATGGCATCAAGTGTGTGATCTATTCTGATCACAAGAGCCTTCAGCACCTGTTTAACCAAAAGGATTTGAACATGAGGCAACGACGTTGGATGGAAACTTTGAATGATTATGATTGTGAAATAAGATACCATCCAGGCAAAGCGAATGTAGTCGCCGATGCCTTGAGTAGAAAGGAAAGGGTGAAACCCATCCGAATCAATGCCAAGAGCATTGAGATAAAGAACAGTTTGAATGAAAGGTTGTTAGCTGCACAGAAGGAAGTTGTGTTGGAAGCTAACTATCCTCATGAAAAGCTAGGAGTAACTGAGGAGCAGTTATCCTATGGCAAGGACGGAATCCTGAGATTAAACGGACGAATATGGGTTCCAGTTTATGGAGGACTTCGGGATGTTATCCTCCAAGAAGCCCATAGTTCTAAATATTCCGTTCATCCTGGAGCTGATAAGATGTACCAGGATCTAAAGGCAAACTATTGGTGGATAGGCTTGAAGAAGTCTGTGGCTGCCTATGTAGCTAAATGCTTGACGTGTGCGCAAGTCAAAGCAGAACATCAAAAGCCGTCAGGTTTGCTACAACAGCCTGAACTTCCCACGTGGAAGTGGGAAATGGTGACAATGGATTTTATCACTAAGTTACCTAAGACAAGGAAAGGAAATGATACTATATGGGTAATAGTGGATAGACTGACTAAGTCAGCACATTTCCTACCCATAAAGGAGACTTATAGCTCCGACATGTTAGCCCAATTGTACGTAGATAAGATTGTATCTCTACATGGCGTACCAGTGTCTATTATCTCTGACAGAGATACTAGATACACGTCACATTTTTGGAAAAGTTTCCAACAATCTTTGGGCACGCGCTTAAACTTCAGTACGGCTTACCATCCTCAGACGGACGGGCAGAGTGAGCGTACAATCCAAACCTTGGAAGACATGCTTCGTGCATGTGTGATTGACTTAGGTGGTAGTTGGGATAACCACCTGCCATTGATCGAGTTCTCATATAACAATAGCTACCATATCAGCATTAAGGCTGCGCCTTTCGAGGCCTTATACGGTAGAAAGTGCAGAACGCCCGTGTGTTGGGCGGAAGTTGGAGATGTCCAACTGACAGGACCTGAAATAGTCTTTGAAACGACGGACAAGATTGTCCAGATTCGTGATCGCCTGAAAGCTGCCAGGGATAGGCAAAAAAGCTATGCTGATTTAAAGCGTAAACCTTTGAAATTCGAGGTAGGTGATAAAGTGTTGCTCAAAGTATCACCCTGGAAGGGAGTGATACGATTTGGTAAGAAAGGTAAGTTAAGCCCGAGATACATAGGACAATTCGAGGTCATCGAATGTGTCGGATCAGTTGCTTATAAGTTAAACTTACCTGAAGAGCTCAGTGGTATTCACAATGTATTCCACATCTGCAATCTGAAGAAGTGTTTCGCTGATGAATCACTGGTCATACCACATACAGATGTGCACATAGAAGAGAGCTTGAAGTTTGTTGAAAAACCAGTGTCGATCGAGGATCGACAGGTTAAGAAGCTTCGAAGGAAGCATGTGCCTATTGTAAAGGTAAAATGGGATGCCTGTAGAGGTCCCGAGTACACGTGGGAGGTAGAGTCCAAAATGAAAGAAAAGTACCCTCATTTATTTCAGTAAATCTCGAGGTCGAGATTTCTTTTAAGGGGGTGAGGATGTAACACCTCAAAAATTCGTGTTCAATAAAATAACGACACGTGTCATGTACGACAAAAGTGTTATAAACCCGGATCTAGTCAAAGATGTATGGTAGGATTTAAAAGCGTCGACATGTTAATTAAATACCTCTGAACGACCTAATTATAAATCCCAAGACCCTAATCTATATTATAAACATCCGATATACTCAAATCCGGTAAATGCCAGCAACGATTGATTCAAATTACAAAAGAATGGAATCCTACGAAGAAATGTACGACAACCTTCATTTACGGCACTTTCAAAAGGATCCAAGAAAAACTTTATATCATTTCATGGTGGTGTAAACTGTTCATGACCCAAACAAGAGGCCCCATACTGAAAATAATGGTCCAAAATCGTATACACTAGTTACCCGTTCGAAGCTTGAAAGGCCAACAACTTTTTGCCTCTGGAACAGGCTTACAGACCGTAAAGGTCAAGCCTTACGGTCCGTAAGGCATGCACAGCAACATAAAAACGGGACAGTTCCTGTTTTGAGCATGTAACCACCTTAGAAAGATATTTTCCACTTCCATGTGTGTCCCCTACTGATTTTTAGGCTTAGGGGCACTTGTAAATGATCTGGGAACAATGCTAGACTTGGTTGTCATGATCACAAGCCCTGAAATTCACTATAAAAGGGCCTTATGTTGCAACATTGTGATCACACCTTCCATCTGCATTTGTGGAGCTTCCTGGAGCATAAGAGCAGACCCAAGTCATCCCTAGTCGTGCATTAGACTTTGGTAAGTACCCTTGACCTTCCTTAATTGAGTTTTTACTTAGTTTTAGCTTAAAAGTCAAACCGTCGTAATTACCGTTTGACTTAGCGATTAATCATTAATGGTCCAGAGATTAGTCGAATTGAAGGTAGTTATAAGTTGGTAATTATGTGGGCATTAAACCCTTAAAAGGGCACCCTCTGATTCCCGCTCTAACTAGATCAAATGTCGGGTCAAAGTTGTTTAGAAAAAGTCAACAGAAACTTAAATTGCAAATTAACATGTAATTAGCAATGTAGAAGGCATGTAACCTATTTTATTACTCATATAACTTGGAAATAAGTATAAGAACATGTCTAAACATGTTCGACCCGACAATTTTCTGTTTAGACCCGGTTCGGAACCGAAAGTCGCAAAACCTTGACTTTTGCTTTGACTTCAGTTCTGACCCGATTTAGTATGATTTGGAAATGCCTTAGAGCTTCCTTAGGACCAGACTACATGATAGTATAACCCTTTGTGGTTATACACCTTGGTTCCTTAGCTATCCAATTAATATGCATGATTCCGTTAATTGCTTAAATGTTGACTAATATGCCCTTTTGACCATAAAACGAGAATTTTGGATATGTGAAAGGACAATAATTTTGGTTACTGATTTATAAACATGTCCCTAAATTTTCACATCAGTTGGAGGTCTAGATTAGGAGTTATGCTCATTAGCGTAATTAGAACGCCTTTTTGTAATTAAACGGCGTCATTAGCATAAAGCCTATCTAAACCCAATTTTTGACACCAAACCTTTTACCCACTGATGTAATATAATATTTTGGGATTTTTAAATATTTTTAATTATTTTTAACCTGCTCATAACTAAAGGTTATGGCATTAATTCGGTAAATACCGAATATACCCTTTTTGGTTATAAAATGTGTTCTACATAATATTTTGACACCAATCCAATTGCTACTGATTTTAAATATTAAATAAAGTATTTTGAACTTTATAACCTGATCAGAAAACTCAGATTTCCTGTATAACCCGGAAATCGCTTAAAATGGCTTTTTACGCGTATTAAACACATAGTTTAGGTTTAAAACCATTTTTGGCACTTAGGACTTATCACAACTGATATGACCTGTTAAAATAAGTTATTTTACTGATGTATTCAGACCCGAATCTCAGAGTTTCATGTAATCTCTTTTATAATCTTTAAAATGACCAAAATACCCCTACGGGGCTTAATTTGAGATTAAACTCGTTTTGGGCATACTGGAAGATATCCTACTGATATCACAACATATTTAAAGCATATTGACTTAGGAAACCTGTATATGACTCTTACGGTTACCCGTTACGCTTCTTACGCGTTCGGTTCGGTTTATGTAACTAGTTTGCATAAATTAGCCGAAACGGGTCAAACCTTGTCATTTTTATCTCAAAATCCAGAATGTGTTTAGATTACCCATATTATACAAGTCTTCAAACTTGTCAGGTCTAAATCACATCCTATTCCGGTCTTCGCTTAATCACGCGTTCGAACCGTATCTTTCCTTAAAACTAACCGGTCTAAGTTTAGGCTTAATTAAAGACCCGTTAGGATTCTAATAGGTTATTATTAAACCTTCGTTCCAGAATAGGAGACCCGGTAAAAGCTACACGCACTTGCTATTTGTGATTGATACTTGCAAAGGTAAATACTTTTAACTTATTTTCCCTTATACGAGCTTGGGGTACGGTATATAAAATACCGCTTGGTCGGGCATTCGACCTTAATCGATTGGTGGTTAAGTATTATCGAGATGACCCGTTTAAAATATGTTTTGTTTGCTTAACGCCTTTGGGGGGTTAATGACCATGTCCCGGATATCCTTGGCATCATTTTACGAAATGGCCACGACCTAAGCGCGGGGTGTAGGCGTACACCCGTCAGTGCATAAATAAATAATGTGGTGTGTCTATTGATCTTTAACCCGGCACGAACCGGGCTACTGAACGTATAAGGAACATGTAATCCTTTTACAAGTTTATATGTATAAATAATTATCCCAAGTTATAAAAAGTTTGTGCCACGTGCATTCAAATCAATTTTTATTAAACTTTTCAAAATGAGTCGGTTGAATGTATTTACCAGTGTAAACTGACGTATTTTCCCAAAAAGGTTAAGTGCAGGTACTACGCGAACTAGGCTGGCTTTCTCCTAGCGTCCACAATAAGTCTCGCAAGCTTGGATGTCAAAACTGTTGAACAATGTTTCCTATTTATTTTTATCCACCTGTGGATTATTTTCAACTGTTTGTGATACTTGATATTACAATTATATTCGGTTGAAATATATCTATCTTGTGCTTCCGCTGTGCATTTAAATATTGTGTTGTTTGACTGTAATGTTACCAACCACGTCACGATACTCCCCTACCGGGCCCACCGGTCAAACGTGGAAATATCGGGGTGTGACAGATATCGATTAACACATATCGATTTTAGCAATTAACAACACTTACTCCACATAATACAATTAAAATAAGGAAATCACTATAAGTCAAATTCGTTCAATCGGTCGTTGACTTTGACCTTGACTTTGACTTTGACTTCCGAAAACACGGGGTGTTACATAACCCGTTGGGACCGGAGGACCATTTCTCCATGGATATGGACGAAGATCCGGAACCTGCCCAACCACCAACCGGGACGCCTACTCACCCCATCGAGATTTCGGATGGGTCACCCTTTCTTGGATCACCTTACAGTGGTCCCGACAGCTACGAGGCAAGGTTTAACCAAATTGAGTGGATGTTTACTCCCAGTTACCACTCATCACCGCAGCAGCAGCAGGATCCCTCGGAGGATTCGCGCTTTGTAGCGGTTACTCTACCGCCACCACCACCAGTGCAGCAACAGCCTCCGGAACCACTGAGGCGTAGAAGATCAACCGCACGGATGTCCGTGCGAGGGGGAGTCCGTATCAGCACCCCTCAGCATTCAAGTGGCAGCCATTACCCGCCACTATACGAAGACCCACAAATGGGTGGGCCTTCGAAGCCTGTTTCTGAGGTGGAGACTGCGCCAGTCGCACCGCCACCAGTGGGTTTTGATAACCCAATCCCTACATACGCCGGTGTAGCGGCGTATAACCCTTTCGAGCAGCCAGCCCATACTAACTACAACTACGCCGAAGTTAACCCATACCTTACAGCAGCAAACTACAATGCTCTTCATCCCGAGGGGCCCTTTGGAGTCCCATATCAAGCTGGATATCCACCCTATGGGTACCCATCTTATGGGTATCAACAACCGCCACCTCCTCAACCTCCGCAGTTTCAGCAACCCCCGCAGCCGCCATTGATATCGCCACCGCAGCAGCAGGAGATTCTTCAAAGGTTGAGTCAGGTGGAGCAGGAGGTTCCGGAAGAGCGTAGGCAAAACCGAGGAATTCTCAAGGGTCTGGCGAGCTTAATCAAGGGGAAGAGCAAAAAGGGTCATTAAATCCTTTATTTGTTTATTTGTATTTCTTTAATGTTTAATCAAGTCCCTGCGTGGACATATGTTTCCGTAATCAGTCCCTGCGAGGACTTGTAATTCCTGTTAGCCCCTGCGTGGGCATGTCATTTCTTTTTAGCCCCTGCATGGGCAAGTTGTTCTGTTAAAAGTCCCGTTTAGGGCAATCTATACTCTTTTTAAATTTGATGGCATGTTATAATTTAAATTTCATTTTTATCATTATATGCATGAATATAAAATGTATGAAATAAATAAATGAATAAATCCAAAATATGTCATTCCTTTTATAATATCTGCCTTTAAATATTAAATAAGAATCTTAAAGGGTATAACCTAGCCTGCATGTCGTTATAAGACCTGGCCATGATGGTAAAACCTGTTTAAAAAGAGATTCGAATCCTTGTTAACATCTGAAAACATGTTAACATTCCTGGCTAACGTGATTCGTAAAATCACACGTGTCATCCTTACATTGGATTATTCAAAATCCTTCTTTATTATTTAAACATCCATTTGCGATGTAATGCCTACGGGCCATAATCATTGTCATATAAGACAAAAGACAGCTGTAGTCTACGACTCCCTGTCAATAAAAGGTAATGAACTACGTTCAAGCCTTAATGCCTCGATTCTCTGAAATCATGGCTTAGAAACTGTCCTTGTAACTATTGTCATATAAGACAAAAGACAGCTGTAGTCTACGACTCCCTGTCAAGAAAGGTAATGAACTATGATTCAAACCTTAATACTTCGATCCTATAAGATCTTGGCCTATAAATTGAAAATGTCCATGTGACTTGGCCTTTTGTACCATTATTATATTTAATTATAACTAAGGGTTATTAATGAAAAATCCTGAATGAAATACTTAATAAAATTAACTAATATGGTTCTTTAATGCCATGGTTACTAAGATTAATAAGATGACAAATCTATTATAAACCTCTAAGAAGTCATTGTCATCATTTTATGTAGCAATCAGACTACATGGTAGAGTCTGAAGAAATCAACAGTCATCCAAGGGAGAATCGTGATACTACTAGGATCAACGTAACTGGTGCGGAACTTCAAGCATTGATTGATAATGCTGTTACCAAGGCCATAGATAGGCAGTTTAATGAGTCAAGTGGTACTCGAAGCAAGACCTCATTTGTACCCCATTCTAAACCTAAGACTCACTCTGAGGCTCATAGTAAGCCACCTCCTAAACATGATGGATCAAGGAGGGATGACGATCATCACTCCTCAAATCAGCATAGTGTTCCATCGAAGAAGATTGAGCTCAAACGAGAACCACGTGGTAAGTCCTGTACATATAAGTATTTCGTCTCCTGCAAGCCTAGAGACTTCACAGGGGAGAAAGGAGCTGTCGATTGTATGAATTGGCTCGATGAAATGGACACTGTGGTTGATATCAGCGGATGCGCTAATAAGGACGTTGTGAAGTATGTATCTCAGTCGTTTAAAGGAGAAGCACTAGCCTGGTGGAGGTCTCTAATCCATGCTACTGGGAAGATCCCATTGTACAATCTGTCTTGGGATCAGTTTGTTGCTCTCATCAAGGAGAATTATTGTCCTCAACATGAGGTTGAAAAGATCGAGGCTGACTTCTTATCTTTGGTGATGAAAAACCTAGACTGCCAGGCTTACCTTACTAGCTTCAATACCATGTCACGTTTGGTTCCATACCTGGTTACCCCGGAACCAAAACGTATAGCCCGTTTCATTGGGGGATTAGCCCCAGAAATCAAAGCTAGTGTGAAGGCATCCCGACCTGCTAGTTTTAGGTCAGCGGCTGATTTGTCACTATCCCTTACCTTGGATGCGGTCAGGCAGAGATCGCTTAGGCATTCCGATGCTGAGAAGAGAAAACGTGAGGATAATAACTCACACCGTTCTGACAAGAAGCACAAGGGAAACTCTGATCACAGAAAGAGTTCAGGGTTCAAGAAAGATGACCAACAGGCGGGCGAGAAGCTCAAATGTAAGATCTGTAAGAAGCGTCATCTGGGAAAATGCAGGTATGAATCAAAATCCCAATCACAGCCAAGGGCTTGCGGGATTTGTAAGTCTTCTGAGCACAAGACGATATAGTGCAAGAAGATAAAGGATGCAACATGCTATAACTGTAACGAGAAGGGGCACATCAAGTCCAACTGCCCTAAGTATGCCAAAAAGCCTGAAGAAGCCAAAAAGACCAATGCTAGGGTCTTTCGAATGGATGCACGGGAAGCAGTGCAGGATGATAACGTGATAACAGGTACCTTCCTTATTAATGACGTTTATGCAAGGGTGTTATTTGATTCGGGTGCGGATAAGTCATTTGTGGATAATAAGTTTTGTAAGTTGTTGAATTTACCTGTTAAAACCCTAAACGTGAAATATGAAGTTGAGTTGGCCGATGGTACCTTAGAAACTGCCTCAACTATGTTAGATGGATGTTTTATATCCATTAGGAACCACTCCTTTCCGTTATCCTTGCTTCCTTTGAAATTAGCTGGTTTTGACATAGTGATAGGTATGGATTGGTTATCTCATAACCAAGCCCAGATTGTTTGTAATAAGAAACAAGTGGTGATCAAGACTCCGTATGGTGAGCCACTTACCATACAAGGAGATACTCAGTATGGGTTGCCTAAGAAAGTGTCTGTGCTTAAGGCATCAAGGTGTATGAAGAAAGGTTGTGTCATTTATATGGCACAAGTGACTATTGATGAGCCAAAACCCAAGATTGAAGACATCCCTATCATTTCTGAATACCCTGATGTATTTCCTGAAGAACTACCTGGTTTACCCCCAGATAGGCAAGTGGAGTTTAGAATTGACATTATACCTGGAGCAGCACCTGTTGCAAGAGCACCTTACCGATTAGCCCCAACTGAGATGAAGGAGTTGAGAACTCAGTTGGATAATTTGTTGGCAAAAGGATTCATTAGACCTAGCTCATCTCCCTGGGGAGCACCAATTCTGTTTGTAAAGAAGAAAGATGGATTGATGCGTCTATACATCGATTATCGAGAGCTTAACAAGGTCACTATCAAAAACAGATATCCATTGCCCAGGATCGACGATCTGTTCGATCAATTGCAAGGGGCATGTTACTTCTCCAAGATTGATTTAAGATCGGGTTACCATCAACTGAAGGTTAGAGATGAAGATGTGCACAAGACTGCATTTAGAACTCGATATGGTCACTATGAGTTCTTAGTGATGCCTTTCGAGCTCACTAATGCACCAACAGCGTTCATGGACCTCATGAATCGCGTTTGCAAACCCTACTTGGACAAGTTTGTCATTGTCTTCATTGATGACATTCTTATTTATTCGAAGAATCAAGCTGAACATGTGAAGCATCTCCGTTGTATTCTTAAACTTCTTCAACAAGAAAAGCTTTATGCCAAGTTTTCAAAGTGTGAATTTTGGCTTCGTGAAGTCCAATTCCTTGGACATATGGTTAGCGAGCGTGGTATCCAGGTGGATCCCGCTAAGATTGAAGCTATCATGAATTGGCAAGAGCCGAAGACACCCACAGAGATTCGCAGCTTCTTAGGCCTGGCAGGATACTACAGGCGTTTTATTGAGAATTTCTCAAGAATTGCAGCACCCCTAACTTTGTTGACTAGAAAGAATATTAAGTTTGATTGGGGTCCTAAGCAACAAGAATCCTTCGATATTCTTAAACAGAAGTTAAGCAATGCTCCTGTGTTGACATTGCCTGAAGGAATTGAAGAATTTGTGGTTTACTGCGACGCATCGCACACTGGCATGGGATGTGTGCTAATGCAGAAAGGTAAAGTTATTGCGTACGCTTCCCGACAACTAAAAGTGCACGAGAAGAATTACACCACCCACGATTTGGAGTTGGGTGCCGTTGTGTTTGCACTGAAACTTTGGAGGCATTATCTATATGGTACCAAGTGTGTGATCTATTCTGATCACAAGAACCTTCAACATCTGTTTAATCAGAAGGATCTGAACATGAGGCAGCGTCGGTGGATGGAGACTTTGAATGACTACGATTGTGAAATCCGATACCATCCAGGCAAGGCGAATGTGGTCGTCGATGCCTTAAGTAGGAAGGAAAGGGTTAAGCCCATTAGAATCAATGCCAAGAGCATTGAATTGAAGAACAACTTGAATGAAAGAGTGCTAACCGCTCAGAAAGAAGCTGTATTAGAAGCCAACTACCCGAATGAGAAGTTGGGAGTAACTGCTGAACAGTTATCATATGGGAAGGATGGAATCCTAAGATTGAATGGACGAATATGGGTTCCGATCTATGGAGGACTTCGGGATGTTATCCTCCAAGAAGCCCATAGTTCTAAGTATTCTGTTCATCCTGGAAGTGACAAGATGTACCAGGATTTGAAGGCAAATTATTGGTGGATAGGCTTGAAGAAGTCTATAGCTACTTATGTAGCCAAATATTTGATGTGCGCGCAAGTTAAAGCTGAACACCAGAAGCCGTCAGGTTTGCTACAACAGCCTGAACTTCCCACCTGGAAGTGGGAAATGGTAACTATGGATTTCATTATTAAGTTACCAAAGACAAAGCGAGGAAATGATACTATTTGGGTTATAGTGGATAGACTGACTAAGTCAGCCCACTTCTTACCTATTAAGGAAACACACAGCTCAGATAAGTTAGCTCAGCTATACGTGGATGAGATTGTATCTCTCCACGGAGTGCCAGTGTCTATCATCTCTGATAGGGATACAAGGTATACATCGCATTTCTGGAAAAGCTTTCAGCAATCCCTAGGCACTCGGTTAAATTTCAGCGCTGCATATCATCCTCAGACAGATGGTCAAAGTGAACGTACTATTCAAACACTCGAAGATATGCTACGAGCTTGTGTTATTGACCTGGGTGGAAATTGGGATGATCATCTTCCATTGATCGAATTTTCATACAACAATAGCTATCATTCTAGTGTTCAAGCCGCACCTTTTGAAGCTTTGTATGGAAGAAAGTGCAGAACGCCCGTTTGTTGGGCAGAAGTTGGAGATGTCCAACTGACAGGACCTGATATAGTCCTGGAGACGACAGATAAGATTGTACAGATACGAGATCGTCTCAAACCTGCCAGGGATAGGCAGAAAAGCTACGCGGATAAAAGGCGTAAACCTCTAAAATTCGAGGTTGGTGACAAAGTGTTACTGAAAGTATCACCCTGGAAAGGGGTAATGCGATTTGGAAAGAAAGGAAAGTTAAGCCCAAGATATATAGGACCATTCGAGATCATCGAATGTGTCGGAACAGTGGCTTATAAGTTAAATTTGCCTAAAGAGCTCAGTGGTATTCATAATGTATTCCACATCTGCAATCTGAAGAAATGTCTAGCCGATGAATCGCTAGTCATACCTCATACGGATGTGCGTATTGATGAGAGCTTAAAGTTTGCAGAAAAACCTTTGTCAATCGAGGATCGACATGTTAATAAGCTTCGAAGGAAGCACATGCCAATTGTAAAGGTTAAATGGGATGCCCGTAGAGGTCCCTAGTATACGTGGGAGGTAGAGTCCACAATGAAAGAGAAGTACCCTCATTTATTTCAGTAAATCTCAAGGTCGAGATTTCTTTTAAGGGGGTGAGGATGTAACACCTCGTAAAATCATGTCCAATATAGTATCGACACGTGTCATGGACTTTAAACGTGTAACGGATTGATTATGAGGGACTAAAGTTGACAAACGAATAAAGTATATGTATATAAGGATACAAAGTGTCACCATTTGATAATTTTGCCTTTTAACAACACTATACGATGTTTATAACCTTAAAACGAATGTATCATGAAGCATATGAAACCGTTTGTGGAAGAATGTGAAAGTTTACAAGACGTGAGGGTTAAAAGTGTCAACATGTTTAAGTTACACCTCTGGGTGACCTTTTAGCGAACCCGGAGCCTTGTAACGATTAATTATACTCCCAAGAATAAGTGGTAAAAATTTCACAAGGTTTCGATATCGTATGAAGAAGATACGTTAGCTTTCGTAATTAAGGGGTTAAAAGCGTCAACGAGGCAAAACTTGTGTTTTCGGTTATCGTTTAACGAAACCGGACCTAATGATGATTGGTTATATCTCATGGATCATAGAAATATAAATTTCATGGGTTAAAAGTGCTTAAAATGGAAGAAATTACGCTTTAGAAGGTCCAAGGGGTGAAAATGTCAATTTTTGAAACTTGTTTGCTGGTCCCCCACCTCCTGGCGCTGCGCCACCACCTGAGGCACTTCTCCGTCGCGCGACGCGACAGACTGCCAGCTCAGAAAAAGTCTTTTTAACGTGGCAGCTTGCATGTTTGCTAAATGCCACCCTCTAGCTGCTTGAAACACGTCCCTAGACACTTGTTTTCATCCCTGGAGTTGCCATAACACCTGTATCCATCTCCTTGAACCTTCCTTGGCTATAAATAAGTCCATTTGTTGCAACTTGTGAACTCACACTTTCACATTTGCTTGTTCTAACTCTCTGGAGCATTCTTGGCAATTGAGAAGCCTTTCCTCTGTTCCAATCTCGTGCTAAGGACCATTGTAAGTCATCTTAGCTTCTGTAATTATGTTTTAATTAGTTTAATGGCCCAAAGTCAAACCATCGTAACTAAGGTTTGACTTAGTGATTAATCACTAATGGTCCAGTCAATTCTCGAATTGAAAGTACCTATGAGTTGGTAATTATGTGGGTAATAAACCCTTAAAAGGGCACCCTCTGATTCCCACTCTAACTAGGTCAATTGTTGGGTCAAAGTAAATTTTAAAAAGTCAACAGAAAGCTAATTTTCGCATAAACACATAATCAACAATATATAAGCTATGAAACCTGTTTTATCACTTGTATGACTTGGTAATTAATGTAAGAACATGTCTAAGCATGTTCAACCCGACAATTTTCAGTTTAAGCTCGGTTCGGAATCGAAAGTCGCATAAGTGGACTTTTGCTTTGACTTTCAGTTCTGACCCATTAGAGCATATTTTAGAAATGCCTTAGAGCTTTATTAGGACCAGGTTACATGTTAGTATAACCCTCTGTGATTATACAACTTGGTTCATTAATTATCCGATTCATATGCATGTTTTCGTTATATGCCTAAATGTTGACCAATATGCCCTTTTGACCTTAAAACAAGAATTTTGAAAATGTGAGAGGACAATAATCTTTATTACTGATTTATAAACATGTCCCTAAATTTTCACATCAGTTTGAGGTCTAGATTAAGAGTTATGCTCAATAGCGTAATTAGAAAGCTTTTTATTACTTAAACGGCGAAATTAGCATAAAGCCTATCTAAACCCAATTTTTGATACCAAACTTTTTACCTACTGATGTAAAATAATATTTTGGGATTTTTGAAGATTTTTATTTATTTTTAGGCTGAGCATAACATAGGGTTATAACTTTAATTCGGTAATTGTCGGTTTTGCCCTTTTGGCCTATAAAATGAGTTTTACATAATATTTTGATACCAAACCTTTTGCTACTGATTTTATATAATAAATAAAATATTTTGAGTCTTCTGGAATGATAAAAATATCAGCTTTTCTTTAAAAACCCGGAAATCGCTTAAAACCGTCTTTTTACGCGTTTAAAACGCATAGCATGTATTAAAACCATTTTTCTCATATAAGAATTAATACCTACTGATGTTTTAAGCAAAATTTTATATTTTAATAGTAAGAAAAAGTTTTAAACTCAGATTTCAAATTTTGACCTTTAAAGCTTATGTGGAATTACCAAAATGCCCCTACGGTGCATAGTTTGGTTATAAAAGGTAAATTTCACATATATGCCATACCCTACTGTTATGACTTATAAAAATAAGTATTTTTATTGAAAATATCAGACCTGAAACTCAGATTTATATTTAAACCCTTTTATAAGCTTTAAAATGACCAAAATACCCCTACGGGGCATAATTTGAGTTTAAATCCATTTTGGGCATTATGGAAGGTATCTTACTGATATCACAACATATTTAAGGAATATTAACTTAGGAAACCTGTTCATGACTCATTTGGTTACCCGTTACGCATTATTCGCGTTCGGTGCGGTTTATGTAACTAGTTCGCATAAATTAGCCGAAACGGGTCAAACCTTATCGTTTTTATCTCAAAATCCAGAATGTGTTTAGTTTACCCATATTATACAAGTATACAAACTTGTCGGGTCTAAACCACACTCTAATCCGGTCATCGCTTAATCGTGCGTTTTGAACCGTATATCTTCCTTTAAAACTAACCGGTCTAAGCATAGGCTTAATTAAGACCAGTTAGGAATCTAATAGGTTGTTAAAACCTTCGTTCCAGATTTAGGAGCCCAGTAAAAGCTACATGTACTTGCTTGGTTGTATACGGCTGGGATAAATTGTATAAATTTGCTCAGGTAAATACTTTTAACTTATTTTCCCTTATACGGGCTTGGGGTACGGTATATAAAATACCGCTTGGTCGGGCTTTGAATTGTTAATCATATGAAGTTTAATTTATTGAGATGACCCGTTTAAACTGTTTTGTTTGCTTAAAGCCTTTGGGGGGTTAATGACCATGTCTCGGATATCCTTGGCATCATTCATTGAAATGGCCACGACCTAAGCACGGGGTGTAGGCATACACCTGACGGTGCATATATATATAAAAAGGTATAACCGCTTGTTCGAGAATAACTCGACGCGTGACTATATCATGTGGTGTGTCTATTAATCTTTAACCCGGTATTCAGCCCCGTCTACTGAACGTCTAACTAACATGTAATTCTTTTACAAGTTTATATATAAATAATTATCCCAAGTTATAAAAGATTATTTTGTGCCATGTGCATTCAAATCAATTTTCTTAAACATTTTAAAAATGAGTCGGTTAATTGTATTTACCAGTGTAAACTGACGTGTTTTCCAAAAAGGTTAAGTGCAGGTACTAAACGGAATAGGCTGGCTACTCCTAGCTTCAATAAAGAGTCTTGCAAGCTTAGAAGTTAAATCTGTTGAACAATAAACTTTTGAACTTTGATCCGCCTGTGGATCCTTACAACCGTTTGTAATACATTTGATATTACTTTTTATTCGGTTTGTAATGATTTTATCTTTCGACTTCCGCTGTGTATTAAACTGTGATAATATAAATTGTCTATGATATCAACTACGTCACCATACTCCCCACCGGGCCCACAGGTAATACGTGGAAATAACGGAGTGTGACAGTATGTGTGCGTAAATAATGTCATCTGCTTGGGTTATTTGGAGGTGTTTTTCATCTGATGCCGTTGTTTTTTACTTTACAAATTTGATCTTAATAAAAAGTAAATACAAAGAGTTAGAAAGATAGAGAGGACATTTACTCCTGGCGAACGACCGGCGATGGAAACTCCTAACAGTCGAACGACGACGATGCAGTGGTTGGGTTTTTCATGCTCTTGACGTAGGAGGAACAGAGGATTTCGGCTATTATTAGCGGCAACGGCGGAAGGATTTAGGTGCTGCCAGGCAGACCTGATTTTGGGTAGATATGGAGCTTTACGGCGGTGGCTCCGGAGACAGTGGTTTCTCCGTCTAATGTGATGGCTTCATATCAGGGGAGGTAGTCTTCCTTATTTGACTTAATTTTAGTGGTAGAGGCTTTAATACTAACCTGGTTGTGTTTCCACGGATAATGGCAGTCGGAGTTGATCTTCGGGAGGCGGTTTTATTCCGACGAGTAGTAGCAACATACATGGTGGTTTCGCAGCGACTGTAACGACGTGGGGCAGAATTGACGGCGATTTTGGGGTACCGTCTCCTTTTAGCTGATGCTATGTCCACTGTTGTTGTTCATTACAAATTGAGAAGAAGATATTTTTTGGAATGTTCAGAAGGTGTTGTATAAGTACTTTTGTTTATTTTTTCCATTTGACCAAGACCATCTTTTGCACAGTCACTTCTCTAACTGTAAAGACAAACATAAAGATAATGTGAACATATGAGAGTCAAATCTTTAGTACAAGAGTTATACAAGAGTTATGATAATGAGCCTTTTTGTTCTCTTCATGTTTCAGGTTTATATAATTGGAGGAGACGATACTCAAACAGGAGCAGTGGTTATTTATCAAGTAATTAAAAGATAATCTTTTCCCTTTCCTATATAAACTCAGGAATTTTATGAAACTTAACGAGAATTTGTTAAATTGGGAATCACTCTGCAAAGGCAAGATATTGTATTACAATAACATTGTATTTGTGCAGGAAGTGAGAAGGCGTGGGCTTAAGGCCGTAGTTGTTGGGATTCCTAAGACAATTGATAATGACATTCTGGTACTCGCATTCCTACTAATGGTATTTTTCTGAATTAGGTGTATTTCATCTTGGCCATGCGTTAAACACGTGTGAACTTAACATAGTAATGTGCTAATATCATAATTACGTTGGTTATTTGGCTCACGCATTATGTTAGTCACCATTCATTACCTTTCTTAAATGCTTTTCTGTTTCCTTTTCAAATAATAAAGGTGGCCATTTCGACCTACCTGCCTAAAATTTTGGGTCGACTTGGGTTTTATCTTATCCTGAACCGTTCAAATGGTAGAAATAAAAAGATATCGAGTCTTAATGGGTCAAACAGGTCAAAAGATTTCCTAAGTGTATTCAAATGCTTAGAACCTTGGTTTATAATTATTATTTAATGGTATAGTTTTTCAAGAAAACATTATTTAGAAAAAAAAGTGTTGATGGATCAATCCTAATAGACCCGTCACCATTTTTTCCACCTATACTAGAGCCTTTTGGGTGGCATACTTGACAGGTCGGACCTTTAGGTGAGGTGGTAACAAGTTCATGTGTTGGGTTACGTTGACCCACCAATACTTCTGTTGTTTATTTTTTTTCATTTTGTAGATTATTAAAACGTTACAAACTTTCTAAAAGTAATGATCCCCTTTTTACATAAATTAATTTAGGAGGTTTTTAGCACTAGAGTATGCTTTGTGTTATGTATTCTGTTGACGTTGTTTTTAGCTTTATCCTTTTGGCCCTTTAAATCGAATTCAACTATTGTTATTGTTAAGAATTATTAGTGTGTTAAATTGGTAAAAGATATTGTGTTACTTCAGCAGCTATAATCAATAACAAAACCTAAAAGATTTGGAGATACATAAGCTGGAATAATATGAAATTTTGGGAGGGGTTGTAGCCGGTGCGCAGGGGATGGATGGCGAATGAAAGGTATTGTTAATTCATTATGTGTCGGGCTGGGTTTTTTGTAGGGCCTTTGAGAACCCGGGTCTGGTCTGATAGAGGCGGTTGGTGCACATATTGGTTTTCTTAATACCCGGTTCTGGGTATGGAACCGGGTTCGGGTATGATTGAGTATTAAGAAATCAGGTATCGGGAGAAATTGTTTCGGGTATGATCAGGTTTCGGAACTGGGTATTAATAGCCAGTTTAAAAGACAAGCATGCAGTTATAAATTGTCAAAGCATTTGAACAAATCTCTTAAAAGAAAAGAATGAACAAGTAAGGTTTGTTGTTATGTGTTTGTATCTGTACACCTTTGAGATGATGTTGGAAACTGACGGTGAACTATTTCAGGCTATAAATGACACTCGAATGAGGTTTGAAGTGGATAAACAGGAATGCATAAATCTTAGGACGGAAACTCGAAGGAGGTTTGAAGTAGAAAAACAGGAATGCAAAAATCCTAGGACGGAAAAAGGTTAGATGTTTATTATATGGTTATATCTAGGCCATGTATTCCAAAAATATCAAGGTTTGCGTGGGTTTTGTAACACGGATAATCATTTTTGAATGGTTGGCCTGATTATTTATACTTATAGAGTATGAATGTACGGTTGAAACTGCTGCCATATTGACAGATTTATGATATACAAGAATGCATAGAAGATGCATTCTTGATATTTTTGAATGTTCTCACCCTTTTAAGTGTAGAAAAATGAAAACAAAGATAACCAATTGGAATCAGCAGATGCATCCTTTCTTGGTTTAAAAAAGCGCGAGGCGCTCCGAAGCGTTTTAGTTCCAAAAGCTTTAAGCGAAGCTTCAAGCGCGAAGCGAGAGCTTCACGTATACGAAGCGCTCAAAATAAAAAAAAATAAAAAAAAATATTGTACACATCAATATGACCTATTCTACTTGTTAATCAATAATAAACACAAAAACATGATTAAAAAACACACTTAACACATAAAAAACATAGTTAAAACATAAATTAAAGTCGAAACACACTTAAAACATAAACATAAAAATAGTCTTTAATCAATAATCATCATAATCAAGTACGTATTCATCTTGGGTCACCAGATGAGAAGGACTTTTCCGAGGCAACAGTAGTGCCTGTTTGATCCTGAGGCCATTATGATTTCTAAACAGAAATCAAGTTGCAGAGAGAATAGAAGGAGAAAGAGGAAGACAGCGGCTGATATGTTAAAAGACAGCGGCTGATTATTAGGGTACAGAAGTAGGGCCTCATTTAAACCCTATTTAAAGACTATTGGGCCTAAAAATGGCCCAAATGTGACCTGATTGGGTTGAAGCGTCGCTTCAAACCATCATCGCTTCGCGTTTAAAGCTCGCTTCAAAACGCTTCGCGTGTTGTAACGCTTCAGACCAAAAAAAGCGCTTTTCCAAACGCTTCAGCGCTTCACGCTTAAAGTGCGCTTAAAGCTCGCTTTTTTAAACACAACATCCTTTAGCATACAAGCATGCAGATTGTTGTTTGTTGTGATGGTAAATTTGCATTGAAGGTGTAACAATGTTCTTTAGACGTTTCAATTTTTTAGATGTTTTGATCTACAACTTGATGTATTTTTTTCGCTAGATCATGTTATGTTGTCAAACCAAGAATGAATTGTTTTGGCTCGCTGCAACGCGCGCGGGGTATAGAACTAGTTTGATTAATTTTGGGTATGATCTTGCGCGTGACCTGAGGTCAACTTATGTGGTCGGCGCAAGATTTGGGACCATACCCCTTCAGGGTTAACCAAAAACTACTTACCTTAGTGTTCGTTTACAAGCAAAGGAACCGAACATGAATAAACAAGTCAATTTAAAGAAAATTGGTAAAACCGATCTGCTAAAAGTTATGAAACACAAGCAAAACGATCGTAAACTAAGCCAAAGTAGGCTTTCATTTCCATCTGTAGTTAAGATAGTTTTACGTAAGATAGATAAAAATAAAATAAAATTTGAAGTTGTTTGCTTTGATAAACGGCGATGGAAACGATGGAAATAATGAAGAAAAAGATATAACAACGGAAAATGTTCACTCTCATAAAACTTTTTCTTTTTATATCTATATAGTTCATGATATAATATTTTCTATTTTTATATTTATCGTCGGTGGGTTATTTTAGCTAGTTCTCCCTCTAGAGGCAACGGTGGATCCAGGAAATTTTTTCAAAGAGTGCGAATGAGAGGTTTAACCAAATTTTTAAGGGGTGTGATTAGGATTTTGCCCTAATAAATGCACTAATTCTTTTTTCAAGAGCTGCCCACCTAGGTCCGCCCCTGTTTAAAGGATTGTCGTACGGATTGTAGTTTGATGTTATATAGTATCACTTGAATATCGGATAATATATATATATATATATAGTATCACTTGAAGATCGGATAAAAAATAGAATGTAAAAAAATCCTAATGCACTCAAATGTACGATAAAATTACGGAAAACCTTCATGATTTAAGACAGGAGTGGTTTGCACAATCATGTGAATCTTACTATGATTAAAACAACATATTTAAAAAAAAAAATCTATTGAATACTTGAGTCATTATTGAGTAGATATTAAACTCCATGAGTTTTCATGTATGGATTCATTGCTCTTGTTTTTTATTCATTTTAACGGATGATGGTGGGTTGGGTGTTGATGGAGTGTGGAGTGGAAGATAATCCAGTATTCCAGTTTGGTTATTGACTTATTGGTTATATATTTTTAATAAAATCAATTTTTATTTCAAGAAATGCAAATATATATCGTACTATATATCTAACTCTTCTTTTCAAGAAATGCAATATATAGCCTACTATATTTCTAACTCTTCTTTATGTCTTTCAAATATTATGTAAATAGATTATGCAGTTCTCGTAATTTTACTGAAGTATGAGAAATTTACATAGCATTTGAAGAAAGATATAAGAGCATTCACATCCAAACCATCAAATTATACATATATTCCACTAAAAAACAACTCCAATATCAATATATTTCCACTAAAAACAAATACTTTTTCTCTCTCCTTTTCAATTAAATAATATTATCATCACATTTTTCTCTCTCCTTCACTCACAACCACTTTCAATATATATTAAAAAAATTATACTGGGTGAACAGTGTCCCCCCAAATATACAGATGAACAGTAACATTTTCTCTCTCCTCCACTCACAACCACTTTTTATACCCTTTATAATATAAAAACACCCACTCACATATTTTGATGGATAGAATAACAAGAGTTAAAAATAGAACGAAATATGTGTTCGTATATATAGCTTTAGTATATATTTATACTAGTCTAAGTACTCGTGTAATACATGGGTGGCTAAACAACAAAAAAATTATACTTTAATATGTAAATAGTTTATTACAGGTTAGTTCGAATATTAAGATAACTAATATCTTATAAAAATTAATTAACGATTACATTTCATATTAATTATCAACATGTATGCGTCTATAAATAATTTTTTGAAATGAAAGAAATGTTGTATTAAATCTATAAAAAAAATAAATTGGATTTAAATCACAAACCCGCTTTTCCCACTTTTATATAAAAGTAGTTAACTCTTACCTAATAAAAAATGTCCACATTAAATCACAAACCCGCTTTTCCCACTTTTATATAAAAGCATCAAATTGCATATTTAGGTATAATTAATAGTAATTATGTTACATCAAATGGTTTTATAAAAAAGAAAAAAAGTATCAAGACTTTGTTGGCTTTATTTTAAATAGATCACTCTGTTACAAAGATTGCTATATTGACACCTAAGGCTGTAATAGGTTATCACCCGTGAATACTCACCGGTCGGATATTTAAATTTTATTAAACACAATTGTATATATATTTTAATGAAAATAATAACACGTGACAAACAAAGCTTCACAAAGCATAAGTCTATGTCTCGCAAAATATTGACATGAAAGCACCCCCAATACAATTATCGATATTTGGTAAAATGTAAAAAGTGAGCAATATTTTTTAATCGACTAAAATGCCCAGCACTTTTCGAAAGCATGGACTTTTAAACCAAACATTTATTTTCACACTTTGAATATCAACACCTGCAAATCATCAGATAAATATAATTAATTAACATGTAAAAAAAATTGAAAGAAAAGATCCACTCCAAATTTAAATTAATTGGGAGTGGTTTTTCTAGTTTTTAAACTTGAGAGGAAAATTTTTGGTCATGTTGTGGAAAGTTTAAACGTGAGAAAGCCACCCACAACAGCATCTATCTTTAAGTATCACAAACTTAAAACTGACCCAAACATAAAAAATCGACGGTTCGGTTATAGCTCATTCCAAAATCAAATCGAAACAAACTAAACCGAACTGACCTTTCTTGTTTAAATGTTTGTTATTGGATATATGGTCCAAATTGATTATTTTGGACCAAAAGTTTCATGAAGAAAGTTATTACTTTACTACTCAATAACAAAAGGTTTGGCTAAAAGTTTTGACTAATTTCATCATTTAGGGTCAAATTTCTTTTAAGCTAAACATTTCAAACCCGTTGCAAAACCGAAAACGGCCCATACGTAAAACTGAAAAACGAAATACATCGCTTTACTAAAACCGAAAAACCAATTTTGGTTCGACTTGAGCCAAAACCGACCCATAACCGAACCGAACAAAACCCATATGTGATACCGAAACGCATCGCTTTACTAAAACCGAAAAACCAATTTTGGTTCGACTCGAGCCAAAACCGACCCATAACCGAACCGAACAAAACCCATATGTGATACCGAAACACATCACTTTCCTGTCAGTCCTGCTGCAGATATCTTGACGTTTCCAATAATCGCAGCCATCAACTATGGGTCTGTACATGCCTTCATCAACTCTTTCTCTCATTGGCTTGCTTCCGGCACGTGACCAAACAAATTCATCGCCATTTTTGCAGCTACAAACCTAAACATCATCATCATACTCCAAAAAGTAGCACAAAACAATATTCAAATTTCAAATTTTCTTTGTTGAAATTTACCTTTTTCCTTTCTTTGCTGTTCCAGGGATTATCTTCACCCGATATTTATATGATTGTACAGCAGCATAAGGAGCACAAACAGGCACCGCATACAAAAGAATGTTGTTTGGTAAAGGAACCCCTGTCAGATAATCCACGTCATTCAATCTCTTTTATATCATCTTCTTCCATTGCCATCCTCTCAGCTTCATTAAGCTGCGCAATTACATTTGCGTCTTCTCGACAATCTTTATCCAGATGCCCAACCTTTTTACACTTGTAACATCTTTTTATAGCATCTTCATTGCCTGCATTCTCATTGAATCTCATCATATTAAACATATTAATCCCCAAAAATATTGTTTATAATCAATCCATATAACCGAAACCCTACATCCACAATTGAAAAAGAAACCCCACAAATTATACAAAATTAAGATTTCTAACAAATAAGAAAAATCTATGAACCAGTTTTAATAAAAATCGCAAAGGAACACATAACATAGAATAGAACAATTAACAAAAGAAATATGATTTAGCAAAGATGATAATGATTACCTAAAGCAACAATCCGAATGATAGAAAGCATGAACTTTTAAACCAAACATTCATTTTCACACTTTGAATATCAACACCTGCACATCATCAGATAAATATAATTAATTAACATGTAAAAAAATTGAAAGAAAAGATCCACTCCAAATTTAAATTAATTGGGAGTGGCTTATCTAGTTTTTAAACTTGAGAGGAAACTTTTTGGTCATGTTGTGCAAAGTTTAAACATGAGAAAGCCACCCACAACGGCATCTATCTTTAAGTATCACAAACTTAAAACTGAAAAAAAAAACTACTGTAACATTATCTTCTATGAAAACCGGAAAGACTTAAAAACTACATCCAAAGACCTAAATTTGTGTCACCAGTTCTTGTATCCTGTTAAAAGGGGGCTTAATTATTCCTATTTTCTACTAATTTAGGTCAAAAACTATTTTACGGATGATCAAAGTGTCCCATTAGAGATATAACATCCTAATCAACCCATTTAAAACTCAAAAGTAATCGGGTTGCTACATCTGTGATAGTCGTATAACTAAACTCACCTACACTTTCTTACTTTCACTTAATCTCATTTATGCGACACCCCATCTACCTCTTAAATTTGCAATACTAACTTAAATACAAATCGAAACATGTGCATTACATTAATTAAAATGCATATGTGATACTGTCACGGCCCCCGACCCGATTTTACCCGTTTCAGGAGCCGCGGGACAGAAACCCGTGTTATTTATTATTTAATTTGGCAGCGAAAATATTTGACAGGATCTTTTAAACTGAAAATATTTAATAATTTTATTTCACTTATTTGGGATAAACCCCATAATTTACATTAAAGGAATTTTACGAGGGAATTCCCTGGTTTACAAAACATGTTTATTTATTTTACTGAGCCACTTCTTCAAGCTGCGGCACTTTTTCCTTGGTTCACAGTAAGTCACCTGAAACATGTTTTAGAAAGATTTTATCAGCGGGGAAATATTGGCGAGTCACTCAATTTGTACAAAACGACACATTGTTATAATACACAGTATTAAGGGCAATTACAATGTTTCTATCAACCAATTACCCCAAATCGGTATTTGTCACTTGACTGTGTCTGTGACTATGGTCAGATCACCCATTGGCTAACCCATTGTCCAATGGTGACAGGTATCAAGTAATGTATACAAAACCCCACATACCGACAGTAATTGAAGATTACAAAGACTTAATCCCTGTAATTATAACTTTGAAAACAAGTAGGGTTTTGGGAAACCAATTTGATAAAAAGAGAATGACTCACATTGCAAGTTTAACTGGACAGAACCTTGCCTACTGATTTAGCCTTGTAACCTAGTTAAATAACAATGCACACGAAACTAGGTCAGTAACTTAATACAACATTTACGATAAACTCACGAAATCAAAACCCTCACGACGAATGACAAAGTAAACCCTACGTGTAGGGCTAGCGTGTCACAGGTAGGTCCGCCACGTGTGCGACACGTGGCTTGAACGTTTATCCGGAGAATTTTAAGTTGTCGCGGCACGCGTAGCCTTACCTTATGGCTTACGCGGCCCGCGTCGAAACCAAATTTCTTAATTTCATGATTTTTCTTGAACATTAGGGTTTCAGGGGTCCGGGTTTTCACTTACGAGTCGCTTATGGACATTTTTGCAGGTCCTTACATCCTCCCCACCTTATTTAAAATCTCGTCCTCGAGATTTACTGAAATAAGTGAGGATACTTTCACTTCATTTCTGATTCCAGCTCCCAAGTGTACTCAGGTCCTCTTTTTGAATTCCACTTGACCTTGACCAGGACTAGTCTTTTGTGCTTGAGAAACTTGACCTTTCTGTCTTCGATTTGGAGTGGTTTCTCAACAAATTTTAGCTTTTCATTTACCTCTATATCCTGAAGAGGTACTACCAGTGATTCGTCAGATAGACATTTCTTGAGGTTAGATACATGAAATACGTCATGTACTCCGGCTAATTCTTCTGGTAGTTGTAAGCGATAGGCAACTGGTCCTATGCGTTGGATTACTGGGAATGGTCCTATGTACCTTGGACTTAGCTTTCCTTTCTTACCAAATCGGACTACTCCTTTCCAAGGAGAAACTTTCAAGAGTACCTTGTCTCCAACTTGAAATTCCAGTGGCTTGCGCCGATCGTCTGCATAACTCTTCTGGCGATCTCGAGCGGTCTTCAGTCTTTCCTTGATTTGAGTTATCTTGTCGGTGGTTTCTTGTACAATTTCAGGACCTGATAATTGACTTTCCCATATTTCTGCCCAGAAACTGGAGTTCTACACTTTCGTCCATACAGTGCTTCGAATGGGGTAACTTCAATGCTTGTATGATAACTATTGTTATAGGAGAATTCAATTAAGGGTAGGTGGTCATCCCAGTTTCCACCGAAATCTATTACACATGCCCTGAGCATGTCTTCCAGGGTTTGGATCGTCCTCTCACTTTGTCCGTCTGTTTGGGGATGGTATGCAGTACTTAAGTTCAGTCTAGTCCCCATGGCTTCTTGGAAACTTGTCCAAAAATGCGAAGTAAAACGACTATCTCTATCTGATACAATGGAGAGTGGAACTCCATGTAAGGATACTATCTCGTCTACATATAACTTTGCTAATCTTTCCATGCTAAAGGTTTCTTTCATGGGTAGAAAATGAGCTGATTTGGTTAATCGATCCACAATTACCCAAATCGCGTCATTACCTTTTCTGGTTTTGGGCAACTTAGTAACAAAGTCCATTGTTATGAGTTCCCATTTCCATACAGGCATTTCTAATTGTTGGAGTAACCCTGAAGGTTTCTGGTGCTCGGCCTTGACTTGTGAACAGGTCAGACACTTAGATACATATCTAGCTATGTCTTTTTTCATTCCTATCCACCAGAAATTATTTCTTAAATCTTGGTACATCTTATTATTTCCAGGATGCAAGGTATACCTAGATTTATGGGCTTCCTCCAAAATCTTATTTCTTAACTCTCCCTGCTTAGGTACCCAAATCCTTTTCTTGTGGAATCTCCAAATTCCATCAGCCCCTTGCTCCAAGTCTTTTATTCTTCCTTTTATTCCTTCAACATCATCCTTGATTGCTGTTCTTGTACGTTCTTCAGTTGTTCCATTAAATCTACTTGAAGATTTAATCTAAGAGCACGAATTTGTCTTTGTCTTTCATGATACTTACGACTTAAGGCGTCTGCTAGTACATTTGCTTTTCCTTCGTGATATTGAATATCACAGTCGTAGTCACTTAGAATTTCCATCCATCTCCTTTGCCTCATGTTTAATTCTTTTTGCCCGAATATGTACCTTAAACTTTTATGATCTGTATAGACTGTAAACTTACTGCCATACAGATAGTGTCTCCAAATCTTAAGGGCAAAAATTATTGCTCCTAATTCTAAGTCATGAGTCGTATAATTTTCTTCGTGCTTTTTCAATTGCCTTGAGGCATATGCAATTACCTTTTTGCGTTGCATTAACACACATCCTAATCCTAGCTTAGAAGCATCACAATAAACTTCAAAATCTTCTGTCCCTTCTGGTAAGGCTAGAATTGGAGTATTTGTTAACTTTTGCTTTAAAATCTTAAAAGCCTCTTCTTGCTTAGGTCCCCATTCAAACTTCACTGCTTTACAGGTTAGCTTAGTTAATGGCACAGCTGTCTTAGAAAAATCCTTAATGAAGCGCCTATAGTACCCAGCTAATCCTAGAAAACTTCTGACTTCCGTAGCTGATTGCGGAACCTTCCATTGGGTGATCGCTTCTATTTTGGAGGGATCTACGTGAATACCTTCGTGATTCACCATATGTCCTAAAAATTGCACTTCCTGCAGCCAAAATTCACACTTCGAGAATTTGGCGTAAAACTTCTCCTTTCTTAGCAAATTTAAGAGTGCGTGTAGATGTCCACAATGCTCGTCCTGACTTTTGGAATAAATAAGTATATCGTCGATGAAGACAATTACGAATTTATCCAAATACGGTTTACAGATCCTATTCATCATATCCATAAATGCTGCAGGAGCATTTGTTAATCCAAATGGCATGACTGTAAACTCGTAGTGACCATACCTAGTTCTGAAAGCGGTTTTAGGTATGTCTTCCTCCTGTACCTTCAACTGATGATATCCTGAGCGCAAGTCTATCTTAGAGAAGTATCTAGCTCCTTGGAGTTGGTAAAAAAGATCATCAATCCTAGGTAATGGGTATCGATTCTTAATTGTAACCTTATTCAATTCCCTATAATCAATACACATTCGCATCGAACCATCTTTCTTTTTAACAAACAACACTGGTGCTCCCCACGGAGATGAACTAGGTTGTATGAATCCTTTGCTTAATAATTCATCTAACTGCTTTTTCAATTCTAGCATTTCGGTGGGTGCTAACCGATAGGGTGCCTTGGCTATCGGTGTGGTTCCAGGGATTAGATGAATCCTAAATTCTACTTCCCTATCTGGAGGTACTCCTGGTAGCTCTTCTGGGAATACATCCGGATATTCTGAAACTACATTAATTTCCTTAAGTTCCTTACCCTTAGCGTTTATGATTACTGAAATCATATATATCAATCCTTGCTTTCGTTCATAACTAGCAACTTTCATTACTGAAATGAACTTCATTGGTTTACGTGGCTTATCCCCTGTAACCATGATTATTTCTCCTGATGGTGTATGAATTTCTATAGAATTTTTGTCACAGAGGATTCGGGCATGGTTGGCTACTAACCAATCCATTCCTAGCACGACATCGAATCCAGCTAAATTCATAGGTAATAGGTTAGCCAAAAATTTATGACCTAAGAGTTCTATCTTTCCTTCTTGTAGAACCTTATTTATGCTAACAGAATTACCGTCTGCGGTTTCTACTGTATAAATCTGCCTAAGAGTGGTTAAGGGTAACTTAAAAGCTTGGCAGAATGAAGTATTTATAAAACTTTGGTTTGCAATAGAGTCAAATAATACTTTGGCATAAACGTCATGAACTAGGAACGTACCAGCTATCACATCAGGGATCAGATCTGCCTCTTGGGTTGTCAGCTGAAAGGCTCTTGCATTTTTCTTGGTAGTCCCTTCGGCAGCTTTGGCTTTATTATCAGCTGGTTTGACCAGTTTTGGACATTCTGGTCTAAAATGTCCAACTTCTCCGCAGTTGTAGCAGATCCTTGTTTTCTTTCTGCACTCCTCTTCCCGATGCCCTAGAGCTTTGCAGAAGTTGCAAGTTTCATTACATCTTCCAAAATGTTTCTTTTTACAATTTCTGCAGAATGGAGGGGTGGAAGATTGCCCAGTTCCCTTTCTTTTGAAATTACTATTATTACCCACACGAAATCCTTGGGTAATCTTTTGGGCTAACTCCTTTTTCCTGTTTTCTTCCCGCGTACGCACCAGCCCGTCGGTCAAGGTATTGGCTAATTCCACCGCATCGTCAATTGTGCGGGGTCTTGCAGCTTTGACGATGTCATGAATCTCGCTAATCAAACCCTAGATATAGCGAGAAATAAGTACCGGTTCTGGCAAAGCCAGGGTTGGTACAATTCGAGCATACTCGAAGAACTTCGAAGTATACCCTCAATAGTCAATATCCACCATTCGGTGGCTAAGGAACTTATTGGCCATTTGTTCTTTTTCATATTCGGGGCAGAATTTTCTTTCCACCAATTGCTTAAATTCTTCGCAATTCATAGCGTAAGCCATGTCACTTCCTTTGGCCTGTAATACTGTATTCCACCACTCTAATGCCTCTTCCTTGAAAAGGTGAGAAGCATACATAACCTTATCCTCCTAGGCACATTTACTTATCTTAATTACTACCTCGGTCTTTTCCAACCAACGCAGTGCAGCCGTTGCCCCTTCATTGCCTGCAAATTCGACAGGTTTACAGGCAAGAAATTCTTTATAAGTGCAACCAGGTGTTGTAACTTTCATTTTCTTAAGTATTGGGGCCTGAATTACGTTGTCGTTATTATTGCCGCCTCCATTAACACTGTTACTGAAATTATCGTCGATCGTGCGTTTACTAGGGTTGGCTTGCGAAGGCTCAACAGGGCTTTTAACAGCAGCGACGATTGCTGGGATAGCATTGGCTATTCCCCGGGCAACGATATTTTCTATATCTTGTCTATTAAGAAAGTGATCCTCATTGTTTTGCTCGGATTGGTTAACTTCGTTAATTGGTTCATTAACAGCAGGTTCCATCTGATAATTAACAACATATAAGTTATTGGCATCAAATAAATAACAACCAAACATAATAAAGCAATCACACATAACCACGTCAACACATATAGCCAAAATTGTCGACTTTGCGACTTTCATATTTTATATATATTTTAGTATGCATCCATACACACCAGATATATTAAAAAAAACTACTGTAACATTATCTTCTATGAAAACCGGAAAGACTTAAAAACTACATCCAAAGACCTAAATTTGTGTCACCAGTTCTTGTATCCTGTTAAAATGGGGCTTAATTATTCCTATTTTCTACTAATTTAGGTCCAAAACTATTTTACGGATGATCAAAGTGTCCCATTAGAGATATAACATCCTAATCAACCCATTTAAAACTCAAAAGTAATCGGGTTGCTACATCTGTGATAGTCGTATAACTAAACTCACCTACACTTTCTTACTTTCACTTAATCTCATTTATGCGACACCCCATCTACCTCTTAAATTTGCAATACTAACTTAAATACAAATCGAAACATGTGCATTACATTAATTAAAATGCATATGTGATACTGTCACGGCCCCCGACCCGATTTTACCCGTTTCAGGAGCCGCGGGACAGAAACCCGTGGTATTTATTATTTAATTTGGCAGCGGAAATATTTGACAGGATCTTTTAAACTGAAAATATTTAATTATTTTATTTCACTTATTTGGGATAAACCCCATAATTTACATTAAAGGAATTTTACGAGGGAATTCCCTGGTTTACAAAACATGTTTATTTATTTTACTGAGCCACTTCTTCAAGCTGCGGCACTTTTTCCTTGGTTCACAGTAAGTCACCTGAAACATGTTTTAGAAAGATTTTATCAGCGGGGAAATACTGGCGAGTCACTCAATTTGTACAAAACGACACATTGTTATAATACACAGTATTAAGGGCGATTACAATGTTTCTATCAACCAATTACCCCAAATCGGTATTTGTCACTTGACTGTGTCTGTGACTATGGTCAGATCACCCATTGGCTAACCCGTTGTCCAATGGTGACGGGTATCAAGTAATGTATACAAAACCCCACATACCGGCAGTAATTGAAGATTACAAAGACTTAATCCCTGTAATTATAACTTTGAAAACAAGTAGGGTTTTGGGAAACCAATTTGATAAAAAGAGAATGACTCACATTGCAAGTTTAACTGGACAGAACCTTGCCTGCTGATTTAGCCTTGTAACCTAGTTAAATAACAATGCACACGAAACTAGGTCAGTAACTTATTACAACATTTACGATAAACTCAAGAAATCAAAACCCTCACGACGAATGACAAAGTATAGCCCGGATTCGGGCAACACTTAAACATCCATCGGATCGGTTTCAATCGATCAGACATTGTATCGTAGCAGTGAACGAGTTAATACCCTGTACTCGTAGCAACGTTTCCCTACTTAAAACTTCGAATCTGAGCAGTATACTTCGTTTTTGTGTAAAATTTTCGAGTACAGAAGCAAGTCCCATGCACAGGCAATTTATAGCAACATTTTAGGTTTTACGCGGCCCGCGTAAACCTTAACAAGATCTTACGCGGCCCGCGAGGGCCCCCTAGTCTACGTGTAGGGCTAGCGTGTCACAGGTAGGTCCGCCACGTGTGCGACACGTGGCTTGAACGTTTATCCGGAGAATTTTAAGTTGTCGCGGCCCGCGTAGCCTTAACTTAGGGCTTACGCAGCCCGCGTGGAAACCAAATTTCTTAATTTCTTGATTTTTCATGAACATTAGGGTTTCAGGGGTCCGGGTTTTCACTTACGAGTTGCTTATGGACATTTTTGCAGGTCCTTACAGATACCGAAACACATCACTTTCCTATAAGCCAAAAAACCAAAGTTTCAATTTTGGTTAAGTTTGAGTCCAAAACCGACCCATAATCAAAAACCAAAATATATCGGTTTCCCAATATCGAAAAAACCATAATTTCTATTTTGGTTCAGCTGAGCCCAAAACCAACTCATACACACCCCTGGTGTGACAGAACTGAACCATGAACACCCCTACACGAACAAACAAACAGTTTTTTACTTAATCTGAAATGAAAAACCAAAAGTAAACCCCTAAAAACTGGAGTGGCGAGAGGAGAGAGGAGAAACAGGTGGAGTAGAATCATAGTTAACTCTGTAATAGAGGTTAAAAAAATATCAAATTTAGAACATTAGACACAACCATAAGTTCAAAAAAAATACATATGATAGATTACTCTTCTGTTTCATATAGAGTATACTTACAGGGTTTAAATTATAGGAAGCGCTTGGTGTCATATCTAACACACCATGATCATCTTTATTAATCTGCCCATTATTCCAAGAACAACTGCAAATATTACCACTCAACATGAGAATCAAGTTACAGGAAAATGAAAATAAACAGTTTTAATGAACCAGGAAATAACCATTTGTGAATGACAGAAATGGGGTGAGAAAAAACCTGATTAACCGAACTGAAATAAAAAGAACTGATAAAACCACACCATGATAACTGTCCCAAACATAAAAAATCGACGGTTCGGTTATACCTCATTCCAAAATCAAATCGAAACAAACTAAACCGAACCAAAGATGCTAACCCCGTAAGCGGTTACATTTCCTTCCGTTAAGTTTCTCGATCCGACGTGAGTGCACACGGATTGCTGTTGAGATCTATGGCTGGGGGTTTGCCACGTGGAAAGTGATCAAGTGGAGGTTTCTCTCCAATTTCATGCCATCATCGTGATTTCAGGGATGTCTGAGGTGATGACACGTGTCCAGTCGGTTGTAACCGTTTAGTGGTGCACGATTGAGTCCTTCTAGAAGGTTATTGCCATAATCCTGTGTGACTCTTTACCGTGTGGCATCAATTGGGTAAATAATATCCAAGTCTGGATATTATTAGGCGGAAGTGTTTAACTTAGGATTTTCATCCTTTGTTTATGGGGGGAAAGCGCAAGGTTTTATGATTTCCTTTTGGCGCGCAAGTGTTGCCTGCTATCTGTCTCTTAAGCCTCCTTTGTAGGACCAGTGCGCGGTCGCGCAAGGTCAAAAGGGGCTGAAAGACAAGGTTGCGGTATGGTCCTAAGTACTTGTTACAAGGTTTTTGGGACCTTACCCCTTCAAGTCCCCCCAGTCTAGTGTTGCTCTTATGCAAGTAAGTGGAGCACTGGACTTATGAGAGGAAAATGCTTTTTGGCGCAAAAGTAGGGAATCTTCTATGAGAAGATTTACTTTGCTTATTATAGAGATTTTGGAAAAATCTTTGACAGTAGGTAGCTGAGCAATTTTCGAAAAAGATATTTGTACCTCTTTTTTTTTTTTTAAACTGCTGGTACCTTGGGCGAAGAGTTTGTATAATCATGAGCTGACGGTAGGTGACGTCGTTTGTAATAAAAAATTAATATCTGCGATATTTCTTTACCTTCTTGTCTTGGAATCCGTATTGACGCTTGTCAGTCTTCATTTACTGGACATGACATTAGTTCCTGTAGCGCCGTTTAGAAAAGACGTCTGTCAGGTGATCATGAGTTTCCCCTTTCCCGGGGTTAACTTGCCTATAAATATATTTGGGGGTTCTTTATCTCTTTGCTTGATTTGGGAAGAATGAAGACGAAGCGTTCTTTTCATACTCGACGACTTTTGGATATTTTGAGGATTTACGAGGCTGCTGAAGGTCTCGTGTTACTTGCTGGTTCGCCACCATTAACGGCTAACAAGGAAATGGATTCGTTCAATCCTGATGCTTCGACTGTTGCCGGTTCTGATTGTAAGGTTTTCCGGCAAAAGGGTGTTGTTGATGAGGAAGTCGGTGTACTATCTGCTGACGACCTGATGTCCCGTTTTCCGATGATCCGGAGAGGTGGATGCCAACTGGTGTAATGTCGCCGGAAGAACCGCCGTGATGATCAGGTGCCGGTTGTTGATGAAGGTCCTGCTGTTGATTAGGTTAGGTTTGGGAAACTGTGTATTCCCCTTTTTTGATGTTTACGTTGGTTTTGCAAAAAAAAATTGAAGATCACTGTCGTGATCGTTGTGAATGGTTGTTTATAGATAATATATATATTTTTTGATGCACTGTCGTGCATGTAAGTTTCAGGTTGTGTTTGGATTACAATATGTTGCATATGTTTAATTGCTTTGAATAGGTAGAGCGAATGAGAATGGTATTGTACTCATGTGTGAACGTTTGTCTAATATGCGCAAGGTTGTGCCCTTTTTAGACTGTTCATGAAGCGTACAATATTTTTCCATATTGTTTTCGCGCATACCAAAAGAATTATATGCAATTTGTAACAAACAGTAACATGAGTAAAGATGATGCTTGTATTAATAGGGCGCAAGGCCAATAATACAAAGGATAATAAAGAAATACATTGCCTGTATCCTTTTATTTTTGCTGAATGGTTTGGTTTATATGTGACACCTGCGCAGCTGCTGCGCGTTCCAGGTGCGGGGAACTAGTGTCCCATCAATTCTTTTCAGGGTGTATGCCCCTTTGCCTAAGACTTCATTGATGATGTATGGTCCTTCCCATTTTGGCGCTAACTTGCCTAGTTTTTCCGTGTTGGAAGCCTCATTGTCGCGCAAGACGAAGTCACCAGGAACAAAGGTACATACGCGTACGCGCGCATTGTAGTATTTTTCGAGTTTGGATTTGTACCTTGCTTCTGCGATGGCGGCATTCTCGCGCCTTTCTTCGAGAAGGTCTAAATCCAGTCTTCGCTCTTGCTCATTGTTTTGTGTTTGCATGGCAATCATGCGCGGTGATGGGAGGTCAATTTCGGCTGGGATTACCGCTTCAGATCCGTAAACAAGGCTGAATGGAGTTTCTCCCGTGCTAGTCTTTGGCATGGTGCGATGAGCCTATAAGATGCTTGGGAGCTCATCAACCCATCCTCTGCGCGCTGTTCCAAGTCGCGCTTTAATGTCATCGACTATCTGTTTGTTGACGCTCTCGACTTGGCCGTTTGCCTGTGGGTGTGCCATGGAAGCAAAGTTGTGTTCGATCTTCATTTCTTTGAACCATTTCTGAAGATCTTCCGAGGCAAAGTTGGTGCCGTTGTCGGAGATGATGCGCAATGTTAATCCGAATCTGCAAATAATATGTTCCCATATAAATTTGCGGATTACCATTGCTGTTGTTGAAGCTAATGCCTTAGCTTCAACCCACTTCGTGAAATAGTCTACTGCCACGATGATGAATTTTACTGCGCCTGGCGCGTCAGGAAATGGGCCAACAAGATCGATGCCCCATTGTTGGAAAGGCCAGGCGGATGTGACTGGTATTAGCGGATTCTTTGGCCGGAGTGTTTTTGGCGCGTGGCGCTGGCATGCTGCGCATTTCCGTAGTATTTCTACTGCGTCCACGTGCATTCCCGGCCAATAGTAGCCTGTGTTCATTATTTTTGCTACTACCATGCGCGGTCCGGCATGTATCCCGCACAAGCCTTCATGGATTTCCCTGACTAAGTATTGCGCGTCTGTTTTGTCAACGCATCGTAGTAACGGCCCCATGAATGACTTTCTGTATAGAATTCCATCCGCCATTTCATAGTTTATTGCCTTGTTCTGGATTTTTCGAGCCTCCGCATTTCCTTCTGGGAGTTTCCCATGTTGTAGGTTTAAGATAATCGGAGACATCCAGGATGGAAGGGTTGGACAATACTTCGATGCGTACCTCTTTTGCTAAATGCTTGAAACTAGTGGCAGCCAATTTGCTTAGCGCATCCGCGTGCTTGTTCTCGCTTCTGTTTATGTGATTAACCTTGAATGTTTGGAACTTGCTGATTAGCATTCACGCTTGTTCCAGGTATAGAGCCATTGTTTCTCCTTTTGCGTCATAATGACCATTGACCTGTTCAGCCACTAATTTTGAATCTACATTGGCTTCGAGGTTTCTTGCCCCCATCTTGAGTGCTAAATGAAGGCCTGCTAGGAACGCTTCGTATTCTGCCTCGTTGTTTGTGCTTCAGAAATCTAAGCGTATTGCGTATGTAAGTTCGTGGTCATCTGGGCTGACCAATCGGAGACCCGCACCTGCTCCGTCATCATTGGAAGCGCCATCTGTGTGCAAAGTCCAGACCCTATCGTCAAAAACAGGAATAGGGTTTTGAATTGCCTCGCACTCTTGGACTTTGTCGATAGGAACTTCTGTGGCAAAATCTGCTAGAACTTGCCCCTTGATTGCTGGTCGCGGTCTGTATAGGATATTGTATCCTCCGAGCTCAATAGCCCACTTGGCCAATCTTCCCGCGACGTCAGGTTTAGATAAGATTTGTCCTAAGTGGTAATTAGTAAGAACTGTGATGACATGACTAGAGAAATACCGACGTAACCGCCTTGATGCATGTATTAGTGCTAGGACTAGCTTCTCTATCATTGAGTAGTGCGTCTCTGGGCTGGTGAGCATCTTGCTTATATAGTAGATTGGAGTCTGAATGTTTTCTCGCTCCACCATTAATACTGCGCCTACCGCTACTTCCGCAGCAGATAAATATAAGATCAGTGGCTCTTTTTCTCGTGGTGCTATTAGCGTTGGCAACTGAATTAAACATTCTTTCATTTGTTTGAAGGCTGCTTCCGCTTTGGGTGTCCACTGGAAGTGGGTTTTCTTGGCGTAGTTTCGGAGTGTGCTAATGAATGGATAGGACTTTGCTGCATGATTTGCCAAGAATCTGTTCAAGGCTGCTAGACGTTCGGCAAGTCTTTGCATTTCTTTTATTGTTGCAGGTGATGGCATCAACTGGATGGCCTGCACTTTCTCCGGGTTTACTTTAAAACCGTCCCTTGTTACTATGAAACCCAGAAATTTCCCTTCTTCCATTCCGAAGGAACATTTCGTTGGGTTGAGCTTTAAGTTCACGCTGCGCAAAGAATCGAACGTGCGCTGGATATTTGCGAGCATTGTATCTTCTTCGTGGTTCATGATGATGAGGTCATCCATGTATACCTCGACTGTCTTACCGATATCGCCTCTGAAGACCGTGTCCATTAGGCGCTGGTACGTTGCGCCTGCGTTGCGTAAGCCAAAGGGCATTTTTGTATAACAGAAGATGCCCTTGTCTGTGCGGAATGCGGTCTTGTCTTCGTCTTCTATTTTCATTTGGACCTGATGATAACCTTTATAACAGTCAAGAAAGCACTTCCATCGAAATGATGCTAGAGAGTCGACCTTTTTGTCTATCTAAGGAAGCGCGTAGCAATCTTTTGGGCATGCTTTATTCAGGTATTTGAAGTCGACGCACATTCTCCATCTGCCATTGTGTTTTTGGACCATTACTGGGTTGGCGACCCATGTATGGTATTGAACCTCGCGCAAGATTCCGGCATTAAGTACCTCTGTCACTTGCTCGTACATGGCTTTTGCTTTCTCTTCGCTGAAGCTGCGCCTCCCCTGTGCAACAGGCTCTGCTGAGGGTCGGATGTTCAGACAATGTTGTGCTATATCGCGCGGAACCCCGGTCATGTCTGCTGGGCACCAGGCGAATATGTCTTTATTGTTGGACAACAATTCTTTTAGTTGTATTCGTGTTGCTGGGGAAATGGCGTGTCCTAACAGGATGGTCTGTTCTGGATATTCATCGTTCAGAACCCATTTCTCTGGCTCATTTGATGCTGAGGGTTTGGCCGCTTTTGCTGGTGGCTCATCGTCCACGTACATGACCTCCTTGCTTTGAGTATAGAATTGCAACTCCAGTTTCTGTTGGGAATCCGCATGCAGCATGTGGAATAGAGGTGATCATGCTGAATTCTCTTTGTGACCTTCTTCCGAGCAATACATCGTGGCGTGATGTTGCCGGCATGACCATGAAATTTACTGTGACTGTGCGCGAATGCTCGCCATCAGATAGAGTCACAGGGAATACTATTTGCCCTAACGGGAATACAGCTTCATTACAAAATCCGGTGAGAGGGAAATCGACCGGTTCCAGACGTGCTTTGTCTTCTGGATCGAGTTGTTTGAAGCACTGTTCGTATATGATATCCATCGAGCTTCCTGGATCTATAAACATATAGTCCGTTCGATAATGGCCGAAGATGCCAGTAATAATTACTGGTCGCTCTTCCTGAGGGCCTCCAGGAACAACAGGAAACACGACTTGCTGTTCTCGCCAATGTTGGTCAAGGTGTCGTTTGTTTGGCCTTCGTGAAGGGCCTCCTTGTATCATGTTTATTTGTTTTGGTTTAGCTATCTGACCATTGGTACCTTTTGGAGTTATCCTGGCATAACTGTTAGATTGAATGTCCCACTGATAAGGTATCTGTGGGTCCAATACTACAGTATCAATAGTACCACTGCTTCTTTGCAGAGTATCAGATCTGGTGTTTGGGGACTCAGATCTGTGAATTTGTGTGAAAATTTGGTTTAAAGCTATCTGGAATATGCCGATCCAGTATTCTGGAGCTCTCTCTACGAGTTGATCTGAGGAGTCCTTTTCGTCTAAGTGATTGTCACTTGTATTGATTCGCATGATTCCGTCGATCTGAGTATTCAGAGTTGTAGAACCCTTGAACTCAGACCGAGGACCTGATGGGTGAGGTGATGAATTTTCTGCCATGTGAAAACAGAGAATGAAGGAAACTGAATCGAAACGAGACAAAACTGATAAGACAGAGAAATCGGTGGGCGCCAATGAAGAAACCCTAGATAATTGACCGGAATTGAATTATCTAGGGGGTTTGGATCTGCATAAAAAAGGTTGGTTCTCTCTCGTTCGATCTGATGGAACAGTTCTTCTTCTCCGGTAAAACTCTGCAAAACAAAGCACCGTTAGCCTCGTCAAGGGGAGAAGAGGAGTTCTCTCCTTGACCCGACTCCGGCGTGAGAATAAGTATGGGTTTATGAAGAAGAAGAGGTATTGACGAAGTGTGTGTAACTTGAATCCCGTACCTGAATTGCTTCTCATTTTTATAGCCGAGAGTTTTGGGCGGGAAAACTCATTGGTGAAATCAAGTGGAGGTTTCTCTCCAATTTCATGCCATCATCGTGATTTCAGGGATGTCTGAGGTGATGACAAGTGTCCAGTCGGTTGTAACCGTTTAGTGGTGCACGATTGAGTCCTTCTAGAAGGTTATTGCCATAATCCTGTGTGACTCTTTACCGTGTGGCATCAATTGGGTAAATAATATCCAAGTCTGGATATTATTAGGCGGAAGTGTTTAACTTAGGATTTTCATCCTTTGTTTATGGGGGGAAAGCGCAAGGTTTTATGATTTCCTTTTGGCGCGCAAGTGTTGCCTGCTATCTGTCTCTTAAGCCTCCTTCGTAGGACCAGTGCGCGGCCGCGCAAGGTCAAAAGGGGCTGAAAGACAAGATTGCGGTATGGTCCTAAGTACTTGTTACAAGGTCAAAAGGGGCTGAAAGACAATGGTTCACAGTAAGTCACCTGAAACATATTTTAGAAAGATTTTATCAGCGGGGAAATACTGGCAAGTTACTCAATTTGTACAAAACGACACATTGTTATAATACACAGTATTAAGGGCGATTACAATGTTTCTATCAACCAATTACCCCAAATCGGTATTTGTCACTTGACTGTGTCTGTGACTATGGTCAGATCACCCATTGGCTAACCCGTTGTCCAATGGTGACGGGTATCAAGTAATGTATACAAAACCCCATATACCGGCAGTAATTGAAGATTACAAAGACTTAATCCCTGTAATTATAACTTTGAAAACAAGTAGGGTTTTGGGAAACCAATTTGATAAAAAGAGAATGACTCACATTGCAAGTTTAACTGGACAGAACCTTGCCTACTGATTTAGCCTTGTAACGTAGTTAAATAACAATGCACACGAAACTAGGTCAGTAACTTAATACAACATTTATGATAAACTCACGAAATCAAAACCCTCACGACGAATGACAAAGTATAGCCCGGATTCGGGCAACACTTAAACATCCATCGGATCGGTTTCAATCGATAGGACATTGTATCGTAGCAGTGATCGAGTTAATACCCTGTACTCGTAGCAGCGTTTCCCTACTTAAAACTTCAAATCTGAGCAGTAAAATTCGTTTTTGAGTAAAAAATTTTAGTACAGAAGCAAGTCCCATGCACAGGCAATTTATAGCAACATTTTAGGTTTTACGCGGCCCACGTAAACCTTAACAAGATCTTACGCGGCCCGCGAGGGCCCCCCTAGTCTACGTGTAGGGCTAGTGTGTCACAGGTAGGTCCGCCACGTGTGCGACACGTGGCTTGGACGTTTATCCGGAGAATTTTAAGTTGTCGCGGCCCGCGTAGCCTTACCTTAGGGCTTACGCGGCCCGCATGGAAACCAAATTTCATAATTTCTTGATTTTTCATGAACATTAGGGTTTCAGGGGTCCGGGTTTTAACTTACGAGTCGCTTATGGACATTTTTGCAGGTCCTTACAGATACCGAAACACATCACTTTCCTATAAGCCAAAAAACCAAAGTTTCAATTTTGGTTAAGTTTGAGTCCAAAACCGACCCATAATCGAAAATCAAAATATATCGGTTTCCCAATATCGAAAAAACCATAATTTCTATTTTGGTTCAGCTGAGCCCAAAACCAACTCATACACACCCCTGGTGCGACAGAACTGAACCATGAACACCCCTACACGAACAAACAAACAGTTTTTTACTTAATCTGAAATGAAAAACCAAAAGTAAACCCCTAAAACTGGAGTGGCGAGAGGAGAAACAGGTGGAGTAGAATCATAGTTAACTCTGTAATAGAGGTTAAAAAAATATCAAATTTAGAACATTAGACACAACCATAAGTTCAAAAAAAATACATATGATAGATTACTCTTCTGTTTCATATAGAGTATACTTACAGGGTTTAAATTATAGGAAGCGCTTGGTGTCATATCTAACACACCATGATCATCTTTATTAATCTGCCCATTATTCCAAGAACAACTGCAAATATTACCACTCAACATGAGAATCAAGTTATAGGAAAATGAAAATAAACAGTTTTAATGAACCAGGAAATAACCATTTGTGAATGACAGAAATGGGGTGAGAAAAAACCTGATTAACCGAACTGAAATCAAAAGAACTGATAAACCCACACCATGATAACTGTCCCAAACATAAAAAATCGACGGTTCGGTTATACCTCATTCCAAAATCAAATCGAAACAAACTAAACCGAACCGACCTTTCTTGTTTAAATGTTTGTTATTGGATATATGGTCCAAATTCATTATTTTGGACGAAAAGTTTCATGAACTAAGTTATTACTTTACTACTGGATAACAAAAGGTTTGGCTAAAAGTTTTGACTAATTTCATCATTTAGGGTTAAATTTCTTTTAAACTAAACATTTCAAACCCGTTGCAAAACTGAAAACGACCCATACGTAAAACTGAAAAGCGAAATACATCGCTTTACTAAAACCGAAAAGCCAATTTTGGTTCGGCTTGAGCCAAAACCGACCCATAACCGAACCGAACAAAACCCATATGTGATACCGAAACACATCACTTTCCTGTCAGTCCTGCTGCAGATATCTTGAGGTTTCCAATAATCGCAGCCATCAACTCTGGGTCTGTACATGCCTTCGTCAACTCTTTCTCTCATTGGCTTGCTTTCGGCACATGACCAAACAAATTCATCGCCATTTTTGCAGCTACAGACCCGAACATCACCATCATACTCCAAAAAGTAGCACAAAACAATATTCAAATTTCAAATTTTATTTGTTTAAATTTACCTTTTACTTTCTTTGCTGTTCCAGGGATTATCTTCACACGATATTTATATGATTGTACAGTAGCATAAGGAGCACAAACAGGCACCGCATACAAAAGAATGTCGTTTGGTAAAGGAACCCCTGTCAGATAATGCACATCATTCAATTTCTCTTTCTCGTCTTCACCAATCTCTTTTATATCATCTTCTTCCATTGACATCCTATTAGCTTCATTAAGCTGCGCAATTCCATTTGCGTCTTCTTGACAATCTTTAGCCAGATGCCCAACCTTTTTACACTTGTAACATCTTTTTATAGCATCTTCATTGCCTGCATTCTCATTGAATCTCATCATATTAATCCCCAAAAATATTATTTATAATCAATCCATATAACCGAAACCCTACATCCACAATTCAAAAAGAAACCCCACAAATTATACAAAATTAAGATTTCTAACAAATAAGAAAAATCTATGAACCATTTTTAATAAAAATCGCAAAGGAACACATAACATAGAATAGAACAATTAACAAAAGAAATATGATTTAGCAAAGATGATAATGATTACCTAAAGCAAGAAACCGAATGATAGAAAACATGAACTTTTAAACCAAACATTCATTTTCACACTTTGAACATCAATACCTGCACATCATCAGATAAATATAATTATTTAACATGTAAAAAAAATTGAAAGAAAAGATCCACTCCAAATTTAAATTAATTGGGAGTGGCTTTTCTAGTTTTTAAACTTGAGAGGAAAATTTTTGGTCATGTTGTGGAAAGTTTAAACATAAGAAAGCTACCCACAACAGCATCTATCTTTAAGTATCAAAAACTTAAAACTGAAAAAAAAACTACTGTAACATTATCTTCTATGAAAACTGGAAAGACTTAAAAACTACATCCAAAGACCTAAATTTGTGTCACCAGTTCTTGTATCCTTTTAAAAGGGGGCTTACTTATTCCTATCTTCTACTAATTTAGGTCCAAAACTATTTTACGGATGATCAAAGTGTCCCAATAGAGATATAACATCCTAATCAACCCATTTAAAACTCAAAAGTAATCGGGTTGCTACATCTGTGATAGTCGTCTAACTAAAGTCACCAACACTATCTTACTTTCACTTTATCTCATTTATGCGACACCCCATCTACTTCTGAAATTTGCATTACTAACTTAAATACAAATCGAAATATGTGCATTACATTAATTAAAATGCATATGTGATACTGAAACACATCACTTTCCTATAAGCCAAAAAACCCAAGTTTGAATTTTGGTTAAGTTTGAGTCCAAAACCGACCCATAAACAAAAACCAAAATATATCGGTTTCCCAATATCGAAAAAAACAGTAATTTCTATTTTGGTTCAGCTGAGCCAAAAACCGACTCATACACACCCCTGGTACGACAGAACCGAACCATGAACACCCCTACACGAATAAACAAACAGTTTTTTTAGTTGATCTGAAATGAAAAACCAAAAGTGAACCCCTGAAAACTGGAGTGGCGAGAGGAGAGAGTAGAAACAGGTGGAGTATAATCATAGTTAACTCTATAGAGGTTAAAAAAAATCAAATTTAGAACATTAGACACAACCATAAGTGCAAAAAAAATACATATGATAGATTACTCTTCTGTTCATATAGAGTATACTTACAGGGTTTAAATTATAGGAAGATCTTGGTGCCATATCTAACACACCATGATCATCTTTATTAATCTGCCCATTATTCCAAGAACAACTGCAAAAATAACCACTCAACATGAGAATCAAGTTTCAGGAAAATGAAAATAAACGGTTTTAATGAACCAGCAAAAAACCATTTGTGAATGACAGAAATGGAGTGAGAAAAAACCTGATTAACCGAACTGAAATCGAAAGAACTGATAAAACCACACCATGATAACTGACCCAAACATAAAAAATCGACAGTTCGGTTATACCTCATTCCAAAATCAAATTGAAACAAACTAAATCGAACCGACCTTTCTTGTTTAAATGTTTGTTATTGGATATATGGTCCAAATTCATTATTTTGGACCAAAAGTTTCATGAACAAAGTTATTACTTTACTACTGGATAACAAAAGGTTCGGCTAAAAGTTTTGACTAATTTCATCATTTAGGGTCAAATTTCTTTTAGACTAAACATTTCAAACCCATTGCAAAACCGAAAATGACCCATACGTAAAACCATATTTAATCAGAGATTGTAGCAATAAAAAGTAAAAAAAAATATGCTTATTCCATTGTAAAATATATTTATGAAAGGTAGAAACAAATCCTACATTAAATAATTTAATAAATCAACTTAAAATAGTATAAAATGACTATATAAAAATATGTATGCCTTTCAAACTAAAAAATATAAAGATATTTACACCTGTGTTGTCACCCTCACCTCTCAACTCAACTATTGGAAGATCAAATATGCCATATATATCTTTTTTTTAACTTTTATTATATAAATAAAAGATGTTGAAGAACATTCTTATCTCAAATTATTTGTATAAATGGTTCACTTACATGCAACGTTGAATGAAATAAGCTGCCAATTACACCATTGATTATGTTCAGTAGAAACACTTTGGACCAAGGACTCAATTTGTCCAGCAATTGGAGCCAAAGGCATCTTGGTAAACCTGGAACAAATAATAAATATAGTTAATAGCATTCAGCCAAAAGTAAGAAGGTACTAAATATACAGAATGGTCAAACTTGTTGGATAAGATTTAGATGACCAACCAACACTTTTTTCAGTTGAACTAAAAAATTATATTCATTAAACAATAATTTGTATCTTTTTTAAGAACGATCTACATGGCTGTAAGCATATATATGTTTTGGATGACTTTCGACCCGCTTGATCTACCTTATTTTTAACTCGTTTGACCTGGTGGGCTATACGATAATCCAAATAGACTCATATTAGGATACATATTCCCACCATCACTACCAGCAGTATTAACCTGGAGCTGATGGCCTTCATGTGCGTTTCTTAATAGATAGTCAGCATTGGAAATTCATGTGCGTTTCTTAATAGATAGTCAGCATTGGAAATTCCATCGTTGTTGTCATTAGAAGACTCCAAATTCCCACCATCACTACCAGTAGTATTAACCTGGAGCAGGGCCAAACCTAAATACATTTATGAATATTAGCAAGCGCATACATTGCAATATCGCATGATGTTTCTACTATTAAATTAGAAACCTGAACTTCAATATGCTATGTTGTCTTGTCTATCAAAATCATACTAAAAAGAAGCCTGGTTAGTTGTTATGCAATATCTATGACTGCTCGAAAGTCAACTAAATATAATAAAACCTCTTGCTATTAGAATAAAATAAACTTATGAAATAGACTTATTGAACAAAATATTAAAAGGATGTGTATTATTACGATATACAATATTACAAACAGAAGTTTACAAACAGGGACAACCAAGTATTCCTCATACAGACGTCTATACAATTCAAGGATATCAAGAACCTAAAATACAAACATACACCACTCAACTAAAACATCAAATAGCCATTGAATACAATCAACTAACCTCGTTAACAAAAGGCCAGATCTTTGTAAGATGAGCATTAAGCCATGGCAACTTGAAAAATTGAACAGCAAAATCATTCATTATAAAAAATCTGAAGAACATAAATAAAATGAATATTATAAAAACAAAAATACTATACAAAATCGCAAACCTGGTTACTAAATCATTGGAATTTTGAATTTTCCAACAAATCGCTGGACAATTCAAACATAAAAAAATTTGTATGGATCAGGTAAGTTAAACATCAATAAAAACTCTAATGATAGAAAAAAAGCCATAATTAAAGGAAAATATGAATGATACAACATGAACGGGTTAAATCCGCATATCAGCAACAATTAGCGGATCCGTTGACATCAACAACATCATAGAAATCATACAACAAAATTAGGGTTTTCTAATAGCAAGAAAAATATCAAATATAGAGGTGGAATCCAACTTACCGATTCTTGAATTTCGAAGTCTGATGATGAAGATAAAACAGAGCAAGCTTCTTCAGTCGTCGTTTGAAACATCTGATTAAAAGCAATAATTTGTATATAGGCTGTAGAATTGGAAACGGTTCCATAATTTCCTAAAAAAACTTCCGATAATTGATTAAGTTTTCAACCTACCATATATAATCCAAAGACACATTGAATGAAGAAAGAGGCTGCCAAGAGAATTGAAGGAAAATAGAGAGAAAAGGAGAATGGCGCCTAAAAACCCAATTCTCTGGCCAAAGAGAATAGCCACATCAAAGTCAAATAGTCAACACTATTTTGCTTTAGTATAAGAGATAGATTTTCAAATTTTAAAACTTCAAGTTTTTTGTTTTCATTTAACATCTAGTTCATAACAGTTATAATTTTATAGAATCATATTGATAACGAAACAGACTATATTTAATTAGGTGTGGATAGAGGTGCAAAAGAGCCGAGCTACTCGAGATCGGCTCAAAAAAGCTCGAACGAGCTGAGCTTAAAGAGCTCGAGCTCTAGCCCGAGCATCGCTTATCGAGCTCAAGCCGGCTCGCGAGCCTAAACGAGCTTGTTTATATATATTTATATATTAAACATATATTTAAATACTAATGATCATGGTTGCGAAAGTCGCTAGGCGCTCCCTAGTCGGATTTGAGAGTACTCGGAAGTACTCGGGAAGTACTCGGCCTAGGCGGAGATTACTCGGGGAGTAATTGGCCTAGGCATACAGTAGTCGGGCCTCGGCAGCCTACCTTGTAGTACTCGGAGCCTAGGCGGAACTTTTACAACCATGCTAATGATTAACATTTTATAAATTTATGAAAAAAATACTAAATTATATGTAAATAATAATTATAATTAATATAAGTAAATTAGGATATAATAAACGAATCGAGCTCGAGCTTGAAAAATTACCTACGAGCTAAGCCCGAGCTTTAGAAACAATGCTCGAATCGAGCCGAGCTCGAATTTTCATAAGTGAAACGAGTTCTAGCTTGAGCCTGGTCGAGCTCGAACTCAGCTCGTTTACACCCCCGTGTGGATCTAAGATCAAGTGCGAGGGGGAGGCCTCGCTTAATTTTATTAGTACCCTCATTAAGAAATTCAATTTCGTTACAATTTGATATAACTATTATTTACTTAATCCATTATCGATGTTACTTACGAGATTCTTGAATCCAACACTAAATGTTCTATACCTTTTACATAGTTTTTTTTTCTCTTCTTAAATAAAGTTCGAACACGATGAACATGCTATTCAATCTCCAAAGTTGTCTTAACAAATAGAAAATTATACTTTTATTTATGTGTTTTTATTCTTTTGTAAAATCTATACAGAACTTGTGTGGGTATATCTTCGCAAGTCTTTTTAGAAAAGAAAAACAAATGTATATATTCATTTGGTTAAACTACCACCATGAAAATAAAATATATTTAAAGATGAAATTCTAGTGGCTTCACCAAACCATTCTTGGCTTAAGTGGCAACGTAGAATACCTTTGAAGTAACCATTGACAATTTATATATCCGACGCTTTTTATACAAATTTATTTTCGAAACTTTTGAAAATAATCACCAACTTCTTAATTATTTTTGAAATGTTTGTTATCCCGATCAGAAATCGGCCTAATGGTACCCGAACCATGTCAATCTATCTTGTTTTCTAGATCCACGGATACTATCTTGGTGTTTTTAGCTTAGTATTTCACAAGCCAGACCGATATGACACGTTGAACTAGAAACCCTCGGCTTCATCAATGGTTACAAGCTAAATAACATGTTGATTTCATGATTTTGAACAAGCCTAACAATTATGTTTGTTACCTCAATTAGGCGCGGACCTAATTTTCCCCAACCCGTTTCAACCAATCTCATTTTCAACCACCAACAATAAAAAAAATCTACATCTATTTTAGAAAAGTCAGTGTATTGAACTTAGTTTTTTAAAAGTCAGACCGATAAGACACGTCAAACTAGAATCCACCGACACCACGATATGGTTACAACCTAATAAACATGTTCATTTTGAATGAATCAAACAATTCTAATGAAAGGTATATATATATAACCGGTAGAGAAGTATTGATGATTACCTCCTTCATTTCCCGGCAGTTTAGTTTTATAACCCCGTCGACCAGTTAAACCGTTGAATCGTTGAATTCGTCAACTCATTTTTTTAAACTACGAAGGTGTACCATATATGAGTCATTTGTTGTAATAATTATATTTCGGTACATTTTTAAGTTTGCTGGCCTTTCACTTTCTTTTAACTACAAAAATTCAATCACTCATAATGTGGTCAATAAGTCGTGGGTCTCTCTCACTTGACATTTAGTCATAGTTGTGGGTCTCCCTTGTTCATTGTTTTTTGGATCAAACAGTACATGATTAAAGTTAAATGACTCAAATCACCTTTTCTCCTTGAAAATGTTGATTTTTCATGCATCAATAATCATTGTATCTTACATTATATATGTTATATATATAAAGTTATAATTTTTTTTCTTTTTTGTATTTTGCGTATGTACTATATAAGAGTTCAATGTAAAAAATATTCCTAAAAGTTAAAATGTAATTTGTTAACTTTGATACCTAAGAACAAAGTTGTGTCTCATGTTTGACCTCCTACCAGTCGGGCACTCGTTACTCAACAGTCAATACTCATCGAGTTCATGGGTATACCCTTCGGTATCGGTATTAGATTTACATGTTTCTGGTGTTATCTATTATGTGGTTAAAAATTACATGTTAGAATGATTATTACTCGAAATCTGTTGGGTATCACCTAATAGGCTAATATCATGACCACCCCAAACCTGTTAAATTTAAAAATTAATCTTATACATGGTCTTATACCCAATTTGTCACAATTGTTCTGGTTTACATATCAAGTTTTAGTTTTTTTTTTGTCACCCCCGGTCTTATGGAGTTTACACAGTTTAATACTAATTAAAGTTGTTTTTTAATATTTTTGAAAGGCAAACTAATCAGAGTGATTTAGGTGTCGACTTGGGTGTCATCGACTTAGGTGGTCAATAGTGGTGGTAGGCGTTGGTCAATGGAAATAGTAAGACGTGAGATGGTGCTTATAGTTTGTGTAAGACAGAGAATTGACAACGACGGTCGGTGGTAAAATGTGGTATCAGTGTAATATTTAAAAATCTAAAGTGATATAGTGGTTGCATAAAAAAAATAAGAATTCCAAACTTAAAACTACTAGTAAAATTAATAAAAACAAAGGATATTGGATTTAAATAACCTCAACTTTCACAAATTGGCCAATAGCACTCCCAAACTAACCCAGTTAGCTGATATCAGCTGCCACATCATAAACTAGTGCCACATCAGTTGCCATGTCATAAAAAGCGAAGTCAGATGCCAAGTCATCAAAAAATTCCAAGCCAGATGCCACGTTAACACACAAGTGACATATTAGCAAAAAAAACTAATTAGGTTAGTGTTCAGTTAGTTTGAGAGTGCTATTAGCCAATAAGTTGAAACTCGGGAATAGTATTGGTACAAATTAAAAGTTAGAAATATTATCGACCAATTAATAAAAATTGAAGTTATTTAAATGTAATATAGTTATTACTATTTACTAAAAAGGCACAAACGAAAAAAGAGAGAAAAGTAGCGTATTGGTCAATACTACTTACCATCAGTGGGCCCAGATGACGTGGATATTAAACATCACAAAAAAAATATCAAAAAACAAATTAAAAATAAAAAACGAACCCATATTTATTTCCCCCTTTTTCTCCAAACAGAAAAACACATATAGATACAACACAACATATACATACATACATACATACATACATACATACATACATACAGAGCGAGAAAGTCATCATCTAGAGAGAGAAACAAAGGCGGTAAAGGTGGGGCACTATAACAATGATGATGAAGAACAGATGCTTATAATTTATGATGATGATGATGATGATGAAGAAGAAGAAAGAGTTGATATGTAAATATTACTATTACTATTATTTGTAGAACAATGTTGAGTCATCTCATTTCTCAAGTTCTAGACCTTTCCGGTACTCCTCCGCCGCCGTATCTCCTCCGTTATCAGCCTCCGCCGATACTGCAACAACCGCCGGAGCTTCCAAGTCACAGGTCAGTCGTTTTCTGCCCTAGCTGTTTAGATCGGTTATTAATGTGATTTCAGATGAATTTTGTTGTGTTTTTTGGTGCGAATTTCTGTTTGTTGGTTTAAGTTTGGATTTGATTGGAGGTTTATGGAATTGGAATTTGTTTTAATTGTTGTTTGTAAAGTGATTATTGATTTAGTTTTTGTTAAATTAGGGTTTGCTTTAGTATTACAGTTAATTGTTTTCAACTTATACTGAGAATTGAGAAATTACAATGATAAAACATGAATAACTAACTATATTAAGATTGAAATTAGAGTCATAGAATTATTAACTATGTATCGGTCATATCGGTCCCCTGGTAAAATATCAGTGTCAAATATCGGTCAGAATACCGATATTATCGGCGATATTGACCGATATAACCGATATATCACTAAATTATTGTTGTTAAATTGCTATAAATATAAATTCTGCATTATATTACATTTACCGATATCTCACCAAGATAACCTATATCTCAAATATCGGTCCTTGACTGAAATCCGATATTTTACCGCATTAACTGCATAGATTATTAATAATAAACAAACTTATAGATATATGACAATTTAGGTAATAATAAATATATTAGATGATGAATAGACTTGACTAACATGACCTCTTATGCTAGCCATTTGAACTTTGAAGCGACTTGTAGTTTGAAACGAAATGTAGCATATCGAGCATATGAGAAACCAAAGGCAGTAGCGTTGTCATCTTTAGATTGTTTGAATTTTGTTCCGGTTTTAAAAACTTGAGGCCGGTGCCTGATTCTTGCAGATCATTGCTGCATTTGTTGTTCCAGTTATTAAAGTTCAGGCCTTCAGGGTCATTGCCTGATTTGTAAAAAGAAAATGAATTCATACAGAATGATTTGAACTCATGAGCAATATGGCTTTGATACCATGAAATATTTGAATCAAAGAACCAATTGATATTGATAAATTGGTATTTTGTGTGTGCTGAATAAATAAAAAGTGAACACCATAGCTCTTTAAGAGTTTACGATGAACTAATGATAATGATAAAATGTCAATAACTATCCTAATATTCAACTAGAGATCTAGTTATGACTAAAAACAAACTTATAGAAATAATAATAAATATAACAGATAAGATATAGACTTGGCATATATGGCAGTATGTTTAACTTGTTTATGTGAAATAACTGAATCTGTGATCCCAATACAACAATCGTCTAGATTTTTAGTTGTTGACAAACATCTTAAATTTGTATAATTCATATAGATAATTTGATTATTCATCATAACTTTATTTTTTGTGTAGCTCGTGTCTTCTAAACCTTGAAGACAATCCATCAGAAGATGATTGCTACAATCTTGTAATGAAAGCTGGAAAGTTTGAAATGTTAGAGCCCGGGATAGGCCCGCCTTCAAAACGGGCCCGGAAGGACAGCACCCAAGGAAAAAAATTATCCGAAACCTCTGTTCCGAACGAGACTATGGAATCAGAAATATGGAAAGAGTTCCCAGAAGACCTGTTCGAAAACGTAATTGCCCGACTTCCGGTTGCAACCTTTTTCCGGTTCAGATCCGTTTGCCAGAAATGGAACTCGTTGTTGACTTCTAACAGCTTCTCGCTTCAATGCGGTCAACTCACTCGAACCCAACCGTGGTTCTACACCCGAACCCATGAAAATGTCAACACGGGAGCCATGTACGACCCGGTTTCAAGAAAATGGCACCACCCTAATGTACCTGTCGTACCGACAAATAAGATAGTATTGCCTGTTGCTTCTGCAGGCGGGCTCGTTTGTTTTCTAGACATTAGTCATGGAAGCTTCTATGTGTGTAACCCATTGACCCGGTCTTTCCGTGAGTTACAGGCTAGATCGGTCAATATCTGGTCAAGGGTCGTTGTCGGGATGACTGCAAACGAGAAAGCGGGTGGGGCGTACCAGGTTATGTGGGTCGGGTCCAATGGCGAGTATGAAATTTATGATTCCAGAAATGACACGTGGGCGTGCCCGGGTGCCATGCCAGCGTGTATTAACGTGCCGTTGTCGTTAAACTATAGGTCACAGCCCGTGACTATAGCTGGGTGTATGTATTTTCTAAGGTCGGATCCGGATGGGATAGTGTCGTATGATACAGAAACGGGGATTTGGAAGCAGTTTACGGTCCCGGCCCCTGTCCACCTGAGGGAGCACACGCTGGCGGAGTGTGGCGGCAGGATTATGTTGGCTGGGTTGCTGACAAAGAATGCCGCCACGTGTGTCTGCATATGGGAGCTTCAGAAGATGACTCTCTTGTGGAAGGAGGTTGACAGAATGCCAAATATATGGTGCTTAGAGTTTTATGGAAAGCCCATTAGGATGTCTTGTTTGGGTAACAAAACATTGCTTATTTTATCACTTCGGTCCAAAATGACGAACCGGTTAGTCGGTTACGATATCGCAAGAAAAGAATGGTTCAAGGTTCCTAACTGTGTGTTTCCACACAGTCGAAAACGACAATGGATCGCTTGTGGGACCGCCTTTCATCCTTGTCTGACCGCTAAGGCTTAGACTTTTGTTTCCCACGTAGTTTAGTATAGTAGCGTTGTTGAAGACGGGTTTAAAACCTTTTCTACAACAACCCAACCCGATCCATTTGGGTAATGTTAATCCTGTTCAATTTTTCTCATTTTCCTTGTAATAAGACCTGTACGTGTATAACTAGTGTTGTTTTATTCCCCTAGTCACAAAAAGTAGAATCTAAAATACAAATCAAACAGATTATAAGCAGTCCAAACTGTCTTTAAATGAGTAAGATCTCTCAGGCTACCTAGCCCTGTTTCATATCTTGGTTTTAACATGCGTGACGCGTTCGGAGGCGTTTAGGTCTTAGAATCTGAAAGCAAGCTTCATATACGACGTTCCGTTTTCATAGCAGTCATAAGGGTGTAAGGGGTGCATGCCTAATCCCTTTATGAAAAGTTTCCCCCCACCCAGTCATGTTGTGCAATGTAATTTGCCTCTCATTCTTGCCTAATGCCCAAAAAACATAAGGGTGCATGCCTAAAATAAGATTAGGCAAACTAATTTAAAAGAAAAAACATGTGATTGGTTGATTTGGGTATGGCCCCACCACTTACCCTCTCCTCTTCTCTTGCCGCATGCGGCATCTTCTCCCCGAATTTCCTCCAAAAAATCGGCAAACTCATGTTGGTGGTGGACATGCCGTGCAGCATGCATGTTGCCGAAGGGGGTCGCCGATGGCACCCTGTATACCCTAAGTTAACGACAAACATGTGTAACCTAAAGAAGTAAAGAAGCTTCAAAACCAAACACTTTGTACAAAGTCTATCAAAACCAAATACAACTCTATGCAGCCAGATGATTTGTAGTAATAACGTTAGTTTTCTATTTCCACCATACCCCATATATAATTGATTTTAATTTAGTTGGTATATATGAAACCTTGTAATTTTTTTTATATAAAAACAATTCTATAAAGAAAGAATAACAGAACACAAAAACCATGAAAACAACCAGATGTAAAGAAACAACTAAATTTTATAAAATCAGATAAAATAAACCTAAAATACTAATAATATCCATCATGTATTCATCGTTAACATTTTGACCCCGAATCACCAGGTCAAAATTAACAACGTTACAGTTTTTTTTCAGGCAGTTGATATCCAACATATATCCAGTATAATAAAAGAACAGCAGCAGTTGCTGGACACACTATTATGCACAGTGTCCAACTGCGACGCACACTCGCCTCTTCGAACACCGCCACTTTCTTCATCTATCTATCTCCGCAAATCTCCGCTCACAAAACTTCCACATCCACTACTTCCTTAACATCTGCTAAAACCGCTGACTCACCAACCATTGACTCACCATCCCCGTCATCATCAATTTCGATGTTTTCTGGTTCTTGTAAATCACCTATAACTTGAAGAAACTCATCAGGCGTAGCTGCAGGATCGAGTTCACGACAACCTTTAAGAGCATTAACCGATTCTTGACCGGTCAACAAGTGAGAAGGAATTTGATGAGAAAATCGGAATATTTCGCTTTCCGGGATTACCCTCAATTCTTTAGGGTTTATCTGCCTGTGAAAAACCGTCTTAAAACCCGCAACTTTCACAAGTTGGGTAACCGTAAAGCCCGATTCTTCATCGTACTCGTCAACATCGACAATTTCATATTTATGTTTTACTTCATTTGGTGTTTCGCCATTCCATTCAGGGCACCAGTTTCTATATAAAGCCCAAACGTCGCCTTTACGAGGGTAAATTTGTAATAACCCGTTTTCCGCTTTTGTAAAATTAACCTTGTGTGAAAAATAATTAGTGACGGAAACTGTCTCATGTTTGCCCGTTCTGAACTCGCCAAAACCAAATGGTTTTGTGAATCCAAATATTGAATCCAACTCGTTGGTTTGGAAATTAAGCCAGCGTACCTTTATCTTAAACGGGTCAACTGAGTTGACTTTTTGAATCATCGCATAATGCCTTGGCATACCGTCATCATCGTCATACGCAGCCCATACTTGACCTTCTTCAAAACACTTTTCGCATCTCTCCCGATCAAAATTATGAAAATCGGGTTCCGGAACATCGATTACAAGTGGCTCAATTGTGTTATCCATTGACTTTCCATTTACGAACTCATTATGTATTTCTTCGTCTTTTTGTTCTTTAGAGTTGACCACCGTTTGACCAGTTTTTTGACCGCTTTCTGATTTCCATTCATGTAATTTCCTCCGGATTTCGTTTCGCGCCTTTTTAACTAATCGAGCTTGAATATCGATATCCGAAACACCTTTACCGGCATCAATTTCTTCCGGATTTTTCTTCACGGAATTAAAAAGCCTGGATGACGAATACTTAAACGCTCTTTTCGAAAGCTTTTTCCTTTTTAAAGCTTCCTCTCTTTTAGTAGCGGCTTGAGCTTCTTCTCTCTCTCTTTTGACTTTCTCGTAGGCTAGTTGGACCATCGTTGCAGCTTGAGAAGAAGATGCAGGAGTACCCGTTTTGGAAAACGGGGCCCACTGAAAGCTCTGACTTGTTGACCTGTGCTTTCCGGCGTTCGACGCGTTTTTAACTTTCTGACTTTTGAAACCTTTAGTCGAAACTTTCGTGAATGGCGGTGCGGTTTCCATTGCTAAAAATGGTTCATGGCAATTAGGGCACAACAGATTTTGATGTAAATACATTCGTAAATACTCGTACTGCATTTTACATCCGTGACATACCGTCCAGAACGTCTTCTGCGTTTTCGGTTTATGTTCTTTCGGGGTACTGCTTGTCGCTTTCGCTACAGCAGTCGTACTTCTCGTAAAATTGTAGAACCCGTTCTGTCCAGCTGGCGCCGTACCACCGTTTTGGGCGGGTATTTGCCGCCGTTGATCATAAGCAGTTCGTGTAGTTCTATCTGAAAGCAAACTCCACGCTTCCGATATATACTTAAACGCCCCATCTGCCCCTATGGATTTATTCTTATCGGGATGAAGAAATAACGCTAGTTTTCTGTAGTGCTTCCGCACAGTATCGTCATCAGCGAACGGGCTTACGCCAAGTATCCCGTAAAAATCGGACTCGTCATTTGTTTTATTTTCTGCGGCAATATAAATATCCAAAGTTGCTATCATTTGAGAAATACCGTCAAGATCCGGATACAAGTTTTGTGCCTTTAAAGCAAACTTTTTTGCCCCCGTGATGTCTTTTGAAGAAAATTTAACTTCAGCAATTTCTTTCGCCCGTTTAGCTTCGTCTCTATTGCACTCCATTATTCTGCTACTTGGAAAAAATAATAATATTGTTTATGCCAGGACAGCACGAAGAATGTATACTTAATTGACTCGGTCCCTTTTGTGCCCCTCCATTCAACCTTCAAAGCAATATAATCAGTGCTAAATTAGAATCTTCAATCGAAGATTGTCGCAACATGTATTCTAAGTTTAACTAATACAAGAAGAAACAGTTACCATATTTAAGAAGATTGTATATACTTCAGAATAATCAGATTGGTTTTATTAAACTAAGAACCTTACGTGGTTCAACGATTTTTCTTAAACCCTACAATATTTTAATACCATAATTTTTAGTTTTTACCATGTAGACAACTGTGATACAAGCGGGGTTCTATCAGAGAGGTGGGGGTGCTACGTGGTGGTTAGGTGACCACGCATGGATCACCGCCGCCGGTCATGGTGACCACGCGTGAAGATGATGAAAGTTACTGTTGAAGGTGAACATTGGGGTGTTAAAAATAAAAATAAATAAAATTAAACACTATATATATACCATCCACCTTAACCTTTAAACCCACAAAAAAATACCTTAACCTTTCAACCCACAAAAATACCATCTCTACATTCTAAACCGAAAAATGGAAGGTTCAAGCAAACGCGGTTCGGATTCGAAGAAAAAACCCACACGGCCAAAGGTTCGAGCTAATCTTGGCGAGCCGGCGAGATTTCGCTTGCATGACGAAGCCGACCCAATCACACCATTTCAAAACCAACTGTTTCCCAACCAACCCTTTCAAAACGAACCGTTTCACAACCAACAGCCAATCGTATCAAAACCAACCTTTTATTCCACCATTTCAAACCCAACTGTTTAATCAAATGTCACTCGACCCACTAGAAGATAACAATCTCATCCACCAATTCACCCGTGCATATCGCGAACCACAACAACAAGTTGATGATGATGACGATAGTGAAATGTCTCCTAGTGGGTCGAGTGAAATGGTGGATGGTTCACTATCGTCATCGCCATCAACTTGTTGTTGTGGTTCGCGATATGCACGGGCAAATTGGTGGATGAGATTGTTATCTTCTAATGGGTCGAGTGACATTTGATTAAACAGTTGGGTTTGAAATGGTGGAATAAAAGGTTGGCTTTGATACGGTTGGTTGTGAAACGGTTCGTTTTGCAAGGGTTGGTGGGGAAAGGGTTGGTTGGGAAACGGTTGGGTTTGAAATGGTTGGATTGGGTCAGCTTCGTCATGCAAGCGAAATCTCGCCGGCTCGCCAAGATTAGCTCGAACCTTTGGTCGTGTGGGTTTTTTCTTCGAACCCGAACCGCGTTTGCTTGAACCTTCCATTTTTCGGTTTAGAATGTAGAGTGTAGAGATGGTATTTTTGTGGGTTGTAAGGTTAAGGTATTTTTTTGTGGGTTTAAAGGTTAAGGTGGATGGTGTGTGTATATATATAGTGTTTAATTTTTTTTAACACCCCAACGGTCACCCCAACGTTCACCTTCAACGGTTAACTTTCATCATCTTCACGCGTGGTCACCACAACGCGTGGTCACCATGACCGGCGGCGGTGTTGCACGCGTGGTCACCCAACCACCACGCTCCATCACGTAGCACCCCCACCTCTCTTATGCTTTGAAAACTCAAATGAAGAAAGTAAAAAGATTCAGACAAATTGATATTTAGCCTGATGCAACGGAAAAGTGTTGCTTACTAATAGTTATTAATTAATGATACATGTATCTATCTATATGTAGAGTGTGTAACATATAGAATGCATTTAAGCCTGTACAAGAGGAAGAAGAAAACCAACACAATAAATTTCTCGAGGGGCATTTAAAATTTACTATTTAATTTAACTAGCGTGTCAGCTAATTGCTTATTGCGGTTTTTAAAAGCATACAAGACCTGTTGAATCTTTGGATGAAGAGACTATGTTTTCAACAAGTGGTTTGAGATTGCGTATTTTAAACTGATTATTTATGACGGATTCAAAGTAACAAGTTTACCCTTGGGTAGAATAAGTAACTTTCAATAACCTGATTATCTGTTTCACACGACTTATAGAAAAAAAACAAGATTACAAGAAACGGTAACACTTTGTACTTGCTTTACACAACACTTCAATAAATCTTCACAAGTTAAAACTCGAGATCGGTAACACCAAATAAGGCCACCCTACTTATCCTACTTTCATTCCTAATAACCACATTCTAGAATCTTCCTATTCTAGATTATTCTTAGCCTACAGAAGCCTTATTATCATATGTTCACAAACATAACATCTAATCATAACATCACAACAACATATAATTCAATAATGTAACAAAACAGATACTTCAATTGTAACCAAATGAAAACAATTTTTACACACACACACACACAAAGAAAAGAAAAATCTATTAAAAGCATCAAATCATACGCATTGATTCCACAACGTATAACTGTTTTACCAGCTTTAATTTCACAGATCAGAACTAAATTCACACGAAAAATCATCAAAATAAGCATACGAATTGAATGAAAACATCGATCATAACAGAAACCCTAAAACTAAAAATTGAATGAAAATTAGCGTAAATTAGCATACGAATCGACATGCATACAGTAGATATGAGATTGAAAACAGACCTAATGCAGAAATTGTTGTTGAATTTGAGTTATCATCAAGAAGCCTTTATCACCGAGATGAAATATTCTGTGTGTGTGTGTGTGTGTTTGCCCCTTTTTACTCTTGGAGAATAATATTTTTTCCCAATTGTCACAAATATATAGATATAGATATATGTACTCATAGCAATTTTGCATCTTAACCCTAACCCAACTCCATCTTTAGATGTTACCCAACCATGGTTAAGTTTGACTCAATGCTTGTACTTGGGTTAGGTTGGGTCTAGGCATGGTTAGCCCATTATCAAATAATAACTATTGTCGTGTCGTGTCGAGTCGTGTCGGGGTTTATCGTAATAGTTATATGTTATTGTCATTTTTTAGTCCTTATAATGCGTTTTGTTTCTAAAGTTTGTTTAAACGTTGTAGTTAGGGGTGTGTAATAACCGAAATGTTAATCGATACCGAACCGAAATTGACCGCAGCTGAACTAACCGAAAGTCGGTTATCGATTTATCGGTTATTTTTTTTTACCATCGGTTAACCAAAATTAACCAAACCATTTATATTTTCATATATTTCTAGCTTTTATACATCCATTTCATGTTTTATACCTCCATTTCATGTATTTATACCTCCATTTCATGTATTTAAACTTCTATTTCATGTATTTATGCATCCATTTCATGTATTTATGCATCCATTTCATGTACTTATACATCCATTTCATCTATTTATACCCTCATTACATGTATTTCTAAGAAAAAAAAAAAATAGCCCTTGTCTAATTTGGTTACTAATCGAAACGAACAGAAAATTGCCAAATTAACGAATAAACCGAACTAATTAACCGATAACTTTGGTTACAGTTACGGTTAATGCGAATAACCGAACCGAACCGTAATTAACACTACTTGTAGTAAACTTATTTCACAAGCCTTTTAGATCTTAAAGATAAAAGGATATGATAAAATAATTATTTTGGATTAGTAGATCGGTAGCCCAATACTCATGTATTATCCCATTATTAGGATTCGGCCCAATAAACCTAAAATATTGAGGTTAAGACCCCAATAGTCTTGTATCCAGAGCCCAGCTTATAAACCAGATATTTAGGGGAGGCCTCTAATGCTTAAAACTTAATTAACATAAAGTTCTCTTCCTTAATGGTACACACACCCTCCTAAAATTCATATAATGCCCACTTTGTAGGACTTGAACCGGCACAATTTTAATGGAGATATAAGCATTTGATAACACTAGGCCAAGAATTATTACTGGGGTTTACCACTTTAGTGTTGTCATATGAAAAAACATACACGAATGGCTTTTGTGATATGTTAACCATACGTTTATGGTTTCAACTTTGTAGAAATTATAAGTTTGGTCTTTATTGTTTCTAAACGCGTAATACGGATGGTACTTGATGGTACCATACGTTAAAAATCTATTAAGTTTTTATAAAATGGCTAAAATTCCATACTTGAAAGTAAATAAATAAACATTTAAAAAAAGCCCCTCCCCCCTTCTCTCCGTTTTTCTTGATTGCTGAATCTTCGGACCCGCTCACCTTAGAGATGTAAACGAGCTAAAAGCTCAAATCAAGCCAAACTTAAATAAGACCCAAGCAGAGCCTAGATATAACTTTATTTGATAAATGAGCATGAGCTTCACTTATTACATTTAGTACAATCACAAGTCAAAAATTCTCATTATTTAAATATTTGTTAACTTTAGCATAGTTATATGATAATTATTTTTTATATAATTGTATTAAACCCGTCGAAAAAACTAACATCCTCAATACTTTTCAAAATAAAAGCAAAAACTTTACATCACCTCAGCAGGAGTTGGATTGTGGAAAAAACTAGCGTCTAATATGTATACACCTTTAACGATGTATACATAATTGCTTAGATAACTTGTATATTATTATGTGTAACTCTATTTTGAACGAAACGTAAACAAATAGATATAAGCATGTGCAACGGTGTATTCATAATTTTATAAAACATAATATTTCGAAAGTTATAAACAAAAGAAAAAAGCTAATGAATAAGACACGTGTCAACGTGTTGTTGGCCAAATATTAGAAAAAAAAACATTTGAAAAAGTGTAGGGTTTAAATCGTAAGTCAAATTTAAATCGGGTAAAGAAGTTGAAAAACTTCTTCAGGAGGTTAAACACTTGCTCACTTCATAAGCTATAGAATGACAGAACAAACAGAGTCGTTCAAAGAAGCAGTCAAAGCCGTAGAAGCAATCGATCCACCAGCAATTGGATTCGCAAAAGTTGCTACCGGAACAGCTACCAACCAAGCAACTGTTATTAAACAAAACAATCTTCTATTACAACTTTTAACTAAAGTTGCAGAAGACGCCCAACAAAGTAGGGAAGAACTTGGAGAAATAAAAAGAAGCCTTACAACCTTACTTAAGAAAAAGGAGCAAAGAGAAGACACATAAAAGGCTCTTGAAAAACTAAGTAAAGGGCTTGAAAGAATCAAGATACGAGGAGATCCCCTTGTTCAAAAGAAGAAAGGTCCCTTTTATGTGTTTGAAGATCCAAAGAAGATCTTTGAACAAGAAAAGGCAAAATTACCAAAATGAACAGAACAAGAAGTTTTCAGCTTCCAGTTAGAGCCAGTGAAGGAAGTAGTGGCACAATCCCCAAGCAAGAAGATCAGATAAGAAGTTACCGAAGGGCGAGTAGATTTAGGCATGAAGCTCAACGAAGACTGCCAAATACAATGCAAAGCAGACAATATAGAAGGAGTCTGGAAAGCCAAATTGACCCGGACCAAGAACTCCAACTGTCACAAAGAAGACGAGCCAATATAGTACCTGTTGAAGTACTATACGATTCAAGATGGTCAGAACCAAGACACAGAGTATATCAACACTACAGTGAAGAAAGAATCCTGGTAGTTGGTGAAAACCAACAGCTTGATATGGGGTTTATCAATGAAACCTCATATAGAGCTTTAAAGGACTCCGGGATGCAGCATATCTATTTGGGCATGGTGATGATAAGGGTACATGCTCTTCATAGAAGGGATGCTGGAACAAATGTACTTGTGGTCCTAAGATATACAAGATGGAACGATGATAGAGCTATTATTAGAACCATGGAATTTGATATGGGGAAAGGTACGCAGTTGGTATACATAGCACCAAATATGATGCCAAGTATACATGATTTTTATAATCATATTCAACTGGCTATCCAAACAAGAGGCTATGAAGAATGGAATAATGAAGAGTCCAATCTTCTAATTACAAGGGGCTTGATTGGAAGATTAACTAATACAAGTGTAACAGGCTTCAGATATAATGTTCAGAACGTTTCTGAATATTTAGCCTCAAATGGAGTCCAAGCAATTGCAGGAGAAGCATGGTCCGAAGAAAGATTGCAAGGGCAAAAATGGATACTCAAACCAAGCAGGAAGCCAAAAGTAGAGAAGCCTGAGAAAGTAGATACTAGAACTAGAATAGACGGTTCTATATCAATGAGATTCTATGGCCATAGAGCATCTTCAGCAAATGAAGAAAACATGTGGAACAGAGATGATTAGGAAGATCTCAGGGAAGATGAGGAAGAGCTAGCTGCAATGTATTTTGCAGAAAGCCTAGGAAGATTCCGCCATGACCATCAAGCTATTGAGCAAAACAGAAGTTACTATGCAGTCCGAGACTATTCAAAAAAGGGGCAGACTATACAAAAGACAAACCAAGCCATAGAATCAGAAAAGCAGGAAGAACAAAGACATCAAGAAGAAGTAATCAAAAGACGAAAAGCCAAACAGAGGTACTCAAGAGAAAAAGGTTATGATACACTTGGAGAACCAAGTGGAAGATACGATTACATGGTCAAATACACGCCATCTGTAAATACTGGAAAGATTGAAGATATCATCCCAACCGGATGGGGTGATGAAGATCCACCCAAGAAAACAAAGGAAGAAATAGCAGCAGTAGGCTACTCATCAAATGAAGAAGTCCTGAAGAACCAAGAGGAAGCCCAAGATAGATGGAACATCTCACCAAGAGAAGACGAAGAAAATAAGGATTTAATGAATTTCTTGGAAGAAAATCCTTATTTCTCTTTAGCAAAGGGACCTAATGAACTGAATAAAAAGGAAGAACAAATCAACCAGTGTTATGAGGTTTCTGCCAAAAGGTATATGAAATCACAAGAGAAATACTCAACGGAATCAAGTCAAGAAGATGAAAAGGCAGCGTCCTATTTTAGCAACCAAATGCAAGGTACAGAGCAATCTGTAGAATCCTATTTGGAAGCTAAGATGCAAGGTGCCTCTTCTTGTAGTCAACAGAGCGAGCTGAAAGATGAGCCGTCTGGTTTGACTAAAGAAGTTACTCACTCAGGATATACGATACAAGAAGACATGGATGAACTCGAATACCCAACACTAAGAAAAATGATTAGTGAATCAAGAAAAGAAGGTGGGTTTTCGTCGGTAACGTCAGGTTACAGACCACCGCAAGAACCAGTCATGGGTCCAGTAACCTACCCTCCAGCCAGAATGAGAACACAACAAACAAGACAAGATTCTATGTTTAATGGAGCAAAAATTAGAGAAAGATCAGAAGCTATGGCAAATGGCTTAGGATCTAATATGTGGAATCTACCATCAGCACAGACAAATCAGGGGGCTATGTTAGTCCTACCAACAGATATTGGTGCCTATGAAGACACAATATCAAGATGGGAGTCAATTACTCTAAATTTGGTTGATGACCCAGGGAAAGTTTGGCCAAGCAATAGAGCTAAAATAAACTATATAGAAAATCTCCTTAGGGAGGATGACAAAAAAGGTATGGATCCAATGGCGAACAACATACGTAGACGAATACAACACACTGGAAGGGATAGCAGATGATACGCAAAATATATTATCCCACATTAGAAGAATATTTCTTCTACAGGACCCTTACCAAGGAAATACAAAAGAACAGGATAGGGCCTATAATGAAATAGAAAGGCTCTCTTGCAGAAATTTGAAAGATATATTTCTATACCTGAATGATTTCAAGAGACTAGCAGCACAATCAGGAAGACTATACTTGTCCCCAGAATTATCAGACAAAGTCTTCAGAAAGATGCCCCCAATTATTGGGAAAGAGTTGGAAGAAGCATGGAATGCTAAATATCCGGGAAGTAATGTTAGCGTTGTTCCAAGGATACATTTTTCATACCAATACCTCGCAGAGATCTGCAGAAAGGCAGCGGTCCAAAGGGAAATAAAAAATCTTCAGTTTTGTAGCAAAATCCCAATACCAGACTATTATGAGAAAACAAAGAAATATGGCCTGAGAAGATCAACAACCTACAAAGGAAAACCGCACGCTTCCCATGTCAGGATATTCAAAACAAAGCATAAAGACAGAGAAAGAAAATGCAAATGCTTCATATGCGGAGAAGAAGGTCATTTCGCTCGAGAATGTAAAAGTAATAAAGGAAATATAGTAAGAGCAGCTGTCATGGAAAACCTAGACCTACCAGAAGAATGGGATGTGCTATCAGTTGATCAAGATGAACCAGAAAGTGATGCAATCTGTTCATTTTCTGAAGGAGAAGGAAAATCTAAAGACTACATATCAAATGTGTTGTCTGGAAATTTCATAGAAGAACTGGCAGGAGTATTAATTGGGGAAGAAGAACTAAGAAGAGAATGGAGGTTTAAAGTTAAACTCCAGGAGCATCAAGAAAACTGTGAACATGAACTGCTAATGAACCAAGAAACTGTCACTAGCATAAATTGTTCATACTTCAAGGAAAAGACGACATCAAGAGCTAGAAGTAATTGTCTGAAGTGCCAAATAACGGCCTGCCCGTTATGCTCAGACTACTATCTAAGCTTCAAAGTAACCCCAAAACCAAAAGAGATAATTGGTTATGATAATAGGGATAGCCTTATTAAAGAACTTCTTCTTTATAATGCTTACCTTATTAAAGAAAATGAAAGCCTTAAAGGAAGACAAATAAAAGAAGAAGAGTTGAACAAAATTCTTCAAGAAGAATTTGAACAACTCAAGCCTTTCCAAACAGCTGAAGATAGAAAGGAGGAATTGCAAAGTAGTAAAATCTTTGATGAAGATGGAGTAGAGATTATATTTGAGGAAAAGGCTCTAAAAGCAAGCGGTGAACCAGAAAAGAAAACCAAAATATACAACAAATTGTATAATATGGTCATCACCTTCAACATACCAGGAGAAAAAGAATTTAGTCTAAGAGCAATCTTAGACACAGGAGCTACCTCATGCTGTGCAAATAGTGAAGTAATACCAAAAGGAGCCCTCGAAGACAGCCCGTACAGAATTAATTTTAAGGGCATAAACTCACAACAAATTGTAGAAGAAAAATTGAAGCAGGGGCAAATGACCATAGCTGGTCATGCTTTCAGAATCCCATTTACTTTCTGCATGCCAATGAGAACTGATGATGGTATAGATATGCTTCTAGGATGCAATTTCATAAGAAGTATATACGGAGGAGTAAGAATTGAAGGGAACGTAGTTACATTCTATAAAAATGTAACCATGGTCAAAACAGAGCAAGTCACAGAAGCAGCCAAATATGCCATTGAAGAACTATGCATGAATTATGAAGAATACCAAGCAATCCAAGAATCTGCATACTTCAACATAGGACATACTAGTCTAGCGTTTCAAACAAAGTTTGGGAAACTCTTTCAAAGACTAGAAGACCAAGGATACATTAGTGAAGAACCCCTAAAGCATTGGCACAAGAATAAGGTGAAGTGCAGAATTGATATAATCAATCCTGATATTACAATTCAGGATAAGATGCTTAAGCATGTCACGCCGACAATGAAAGATCAATTCAAAAGACATATTGAAGCCCTGTTAAAACTCGGTGTAATCAGAAGAAGCAAAAGTCGCCATAGAACAATGGCGATAATGGTAAATTCTGGAACATCTATTGATCCAAAAACAGGAAAAGAGGTCAAAGGCAAAGAAAGAATGGTGTTTAATTACCGCACATTAAATGATAACACCTACAAGGATCAATATTCGTTACCAGGCATCAACACGATTATCCAAAGGGTAGGAAATGCAAAAATCTACTCTAAGTTTGATCTGAAAAGTGGTTTCCATCAGGTAGCAATGGCTGAGGAATCGATTCCATGGACGGCCTTTATAACTCCTGAAGGATTGTACGAATGGCTTGTAATGCCGTTTGGTTTAAAGAACGCACCAGCCATTTTTCAGAGAAAAATGGACCACTGCTTTGAAGGCACAAAAGATTTCATAGCCGTATACATAGATGATATTCTTGTATTCTCAAAAAGTGAAGCTGAGCATGCCAAACATCTTGAAAGAATGCTGGAAATTTGTGAAGAAAATGGTCTAGTACTAAGTGCAAATAAAATGAAGATTGCAGTGAAGGAAATTGAATTCCTTGGGGTAGTCATTGGAAATTCAACAATTAAGCTCCAACCACATATCATAAAGAAGATTGCAGAATTTAAAGATGAAGAGCTAAAGGAGAAGAAGGGATTAAGATCTTGGCTTGGGATCTTAAATTATGCTAGAAACTATATCCCAAACCTTGGAAAGTTGCTAGCACCTCTGTATGAGAAAACGTCACCCCATGGTGACAAAAGAATGAAGGATTCGGATTGGAAACTGGTCAGAGAAATAAAAATGAAGGTTTAAGAACTCCCAGATATGAAGATACCCCAAGTTGATTCATATGTGATCATAGAAACAGACGGTAGTATGGAAGGATGGGGAGCAGTATGTAAATGGAAGAAGAAAAAGAATGATACAAGAAGAGAAGAACAAGTCTGTGCATATGCAAGCGGCAAATTCCCAGTAGTAAAATCCACTATTGATGCCGAAATCTATGCGGCAATGGAAGGTTTAAAAGCTTTTAAAATTTACTACCTGGACAAAAAGGAAATCACTCTGAGAACTGATTGCCAAGCAATAATCAGTTTTTACAATAAGTCAACCAACAACAAACCATCAAGAGTTAGATGGTTAAACTTCACTGATTTTGTCACAGGATCCGGTGTTCAGATAAACTTTGAACACATCGATGGAAAACATAATATCCTTACTGATAACCTGTCTAGGATTGCTAATCTTTTACAATCGCAGGAATGGACAGAGTGCTCCAAAAATACTCAAGGATTGAATCAGTGGAAGAATGCGTACGAGGAAGTCAAGAATGGAAAACAAATAGGATACAATACCTCTATGGAGGACCAGCAACTCAATCTGCTATTACAGGGCCTGACCTTGCAAGGATTGAAGAATACGAAGAAATTACCAGTGAAGAAATGACGCCAATCACAAAAAAACCTTGGATGCTCAATGATCCAAGAAGCAACAAGCGACATCAACTGTTCAACCAACAAACCAATAAGGCACTCGGCGAATTATCTTTCCTGGTATCCATGGCAGAACTCAACTCGGCCCGATACAAAGCCTACTCAACAAGGGGTAATAGCTACAATGACAATAGGCCCAACAACGAAGCCCAACTCCGAAGGCTAAAAAATGCAGTCCGCATCATCAGAGACGCAGCAAATGGGACCATACTCTAGAAGGCCCATATGCACCAAAAGAAGCAGGGAGCCTACCATAATAAAATATATATCAATAATTGTTGGTGTGACGAATGCAATGATGTAATTCTCATCAACGGGGAACATATTACTCGATGGGAAGGACATGCTGCACAATCACGACTTTAATTAGTACTACCACCTTTGTCGTATAAAGAAATAAATGGCCACTTTACTAAAAGAAGGGCCCGTGTGAAGACTTTAGAAAAAGTCTTTTGTAACATAGTGAGTATTAGGTAGTAAAAGTTGTACTATTAGGCAAACGAAAGTTGAAATTATCAGCCAATGGGGCCCACAGAGCACCCGGGATAATACTTTCTAGTCCTATATAAGTTCAGCTTGTATTAGAGTTTCGGACACACTAGACATCATCTGATAGTCCAATTCTCTCTTAAAATTCAGTGTATTCAGTGTGTAATCGTTTGTAATCAAGTGAGTTTGTATAAAGTTTAAAAGTTTTTCTTTGGTATTTTCCGCTATTTGATAAACAAAAATCCTAGTTTTCAAACATACCACGATCCTCATCTGGTATCAGAGGGCCATAACGTATTATTTAAAAGCAAGTTTCATATGCTTGTATATAATATCAATAAAATATGTATATGTATACAACTTTAACGGCATGTATATAAGGGTGCACGTAGGGGTGTTCATGAGCCGATCCGATCCGATCGAGGGTCTGCTCATGCTCGGATTGAATTACAACCGATCCGATCTGATCGGATCGAATTTGCAAAACCGAGCACAAAAGTGATGCTCATACTCGGATTGAATTTGAATCGATCGGATCGTTTTCGCTCGGTTTTTATCAAATCGTAAAAAAAATCAAGCGGATCGTTTTTTCTCAGTTTCGCTCGATTGAATTATAAGGTTGTGTTCAACAAAAACAAATCCTAACTTAATTAAAACATGTCCAACACTTTTGGATCCATACATTTTAGGTTAGGGTTAGATTTTGGTGTGTGTGTGGAGTGGTGATATGCAGATGAGCAGAGCTTCGCACAATCGGACTGTGAATATTGTTTTAGGAATATTTAGGGTTAGATTTTGAGGTTAACTATTAAGTTGGGCTGAATATTTTTTGGGTTTTTCATTTTTTTGGGCTAGTATATTTTTAGGTTTTTAATCTTTAAAATCTATAATATATATATATATATATATATATATATATATATATATATATATATATAGGATTAGGTTCAAGAGTGAACACCCCCCTCAGTTGTGAACTGTGTGAACTCATCTTGGCTCTTGATTTCTATAATCTTGAGATTTAGATGAGTGACATGATGGTAATTATGTGGTTAATTTTTTTTCCATTTAATTAAATACAAAAAGGGTATATGTGTAATTTTCATCTTAAATTGATTGCATAATTCATATTCTCTCTCATAAATTAAATAGGAAAGTAATTTTATAAAAAAAATATTTAAATCATTATCCTAATAATTGAAATCAGTTACATATTTTCCATTTTAATTACTTATCCATAATACCTTTCCTATTTTAAATTCATTATCCTTGCTCTATTTAAATGCGATGTACACACGTGTATTCTGATTTTGCCCTGTTTTTAATGCGATGTACACATGTGTATATCTCTGTTTTTGTGATATCTCAGAATTTTTTTTTGTATTGAATGTTTGATGTAACTGGTGAATTACTGTACACATATGTACGATGCTGAGTACACATACGTACTGTTCTATTTATATCCAAGTACACATGTGTATATCGTTGAAATATGAAGGTTACGTGGATTTTAGAAATCAAAATTTGAATTCTGGTGATGAAATCTGAAAAATAAAATTGAAATAAAAGATATTGTGGATAATGAATTTAAAATAGGAAAGATATTATGGATAAGGAATTAAAATAGGAAATATGTAACTGATTTCAATTATTAAGATAATGATTTAAATCTAATTTTTTATAAAATTACAATCCTACCCTTAACAACTAAAAAGAAAATCGAGGGTCTAGATGAGTTCACACAGTTCACTCTTGGGAGGTTGTTCACTCTAGAACCCTACCCTATGTATATATATATATATATATATATATATATATTAATTATTAATAAAAATAATTCGAGCGAAACTGAGCGATCAACGAGCGAGCGGACCTTTGCTCATGCTTGGATTGAATTTGAACCGAACCGATCCGAGCGGCCCATTTACAAACTGAGCGGGAATCGAACGAGCATTTTTCGAGCGATCGTCGAGCAGTTTGGACAGCCCTAGGTGCACGGGGTGGAGCGGTAAAGTGGTGGGGTAAACTAGTTTACCTTTTGTGCATACCGCCGCCATCAAAGTTTATTTCATGGGGGCAGTTGATTTCGGTGATTAATCACATAATAAGAAGAAGAGAGAGCGGGTTAATGGTGTTGACTTTATTGGAGAAAAAACTTGTATTGATTGTTGTGTTTTACAAAGAAAAACAAGAGGCTTATTTATACACAAAACAAAAATCTATACACGGAAACATATTGAATGGTTGGTGCTGGAAACAGGCTGGCGAATAGCTAGCAAATCTTTGATTGAAAATGATGACCAAATCTGATCCTATAATTTTGCCTTTGACAATCCTTTCCGTTTAACACTCCCCCTCAAGTTGAGTAGTGGGATCTCCAATACTTAACTTGTTTAGGCATTTGCTGAATATTCTCTCATTAACCGCCTTTGTTAGGATATCTGCTAATTGATCTTCAGACCGCACAAAAGGTAGTTCAAGTATCCCTGATTCTAGCTTTTCTTTAATGAAGTGTCTATCTACTTCTACATGCTTTGTACGATCACGCTGAACCGGATTTTCTGAGATTTGAATAGCTGCTTTGTTGTCACACATGATTTTAGTTGGTTCTGTCGAAGGAAAACCGACTTCAGTTAGAAGCTTCCGTATCCATAATATTTATGTCAAGCCTCGTGCTATTCCTCGAAATTCAGCTTCTGCACTGGATAGAGCAACCACCTTTTGCTTCTTGCTTCTTCAGGTAACTAGATTTTCTCCTACTACTTTACTAGGGTGAAGTACCCTGATGTTGATCTTCGATCCCCTTTATCTCCGGCCCAGTCTGCATCAGTGTACCCTTGAATTTTCAGATGTCCGTTTGATTTAAAGAGGACTCCATGGCCAATTGTTCCTTTTAGATATCTCATGATTCTACATACTGCTTCCATGTGTGCTATTTGAGGCTAGTGCATAAACTGGCTAACAACACTCACTGCATAAGCTATGTCAGGTCGTGTGTGTGACAGATATATCAGCTTTCCTACTAGCCGTTGATACCTCTATTTTTCGACTAGTTTTGCTCCTTCCTCTATTTGAAGTTTATGATTCACCATCATGGGTGTATCTGTTGGTTTGCAATCGATCATTCCCATTTCGGCTAACATATCTAGGATGTATTTTTTCTGGAAAATAAAGATTCCTCGTTTGGACCTTAGTACTTCAATTCCAAGAAAATACTTAAGTCTTCCCGAGTCTTTCATTTCGAATTCTCAGAACATGCTCTCTTTTATTTCTGTCATCTCTTCCTTGTCATTCCCCGTAATGATCATATCATCAACATACACAATTAGACATGTTACAAGTCTTCCTCTTTGTTTGATGAACAAAGGGTGGTCCGAGTTGCTTTGTTTGAATCCATATCCTTTCATTGCGAGTGTAAATCTACCAAACCACGCTCGAGGAGATTGCTTTAGACCATAAAGGGATTTTTTTAACCGACATACTTCACATGTCTTGAAATCTGTTGCAAAACCAGGAGGAGCTTCCACGTAAACTTCTTCTATTAATTCTCCATGCAGAAAAATGTTTTTTACGTCAAATTGATGAAGTGGCCAATTTTCATTTGCAACTATTGAGAAGAGGACTCTGATAGTGTTAATTTTGGCCACTGGTGAGAAGGTTTCCAAGTAGTAGATCCCGTATGTTTGAGTATATCCTTTAGCTACCAGTCGGGCTTTGTACCTCTCAATGGTTCCATCTGACTTGTACTTCACTGTAAAAACCCAACAACATCCCACGGGTTTCTTTCCTGGTGGAACAGTACACTTTTTCCATGTATCATTTTTCATCAGCCTCCATCTCTGTTCTCATTGCTTTTTTCCAGTTCTCAGATTCTAAGGCTTGTTTTACATTGGTTGGAGTATGTTCAGAATATAATGAGGAAACAAATGCTTTAGCCTCATGAGACAGGCTCCCCCTGGCTATGTTGGCTACCGGATAATTTGAGTTTCGAGATTCCTTCTCTGGGGAATATCGCTTGGGAGGAACTCCCCTATTTGCCCTTGGTGGCAACACATACCGTTCTGGTGCTTCCCTTGGTTCAATGTGCTCTGCTGTTGTCACCGGTTCTATGTGTTCACCATCACTATGATTAGGGGAAATAGGAGAACTTTGTTCAGCTTGCTCCTGTTCTGTGTGCTCACATTCATAATGATTAGGGGAAACATCAGAATTTTCATGAATCTCATTATTACTTACCTCGGGCATCAGGTTGGAGGGATTTTCTTCAGTGACACTTTGCTCAATTGGTTGTGTGTTTGTGTCAGGCGGTGATTCTCCTTTGGTACTGTGATCTCCTCTGGTACTGTGATCTCCTCTGGTTATGACTTCCTCAGACTGGGAATCGAGTCAGCCAACCCAGTGTGTCTATGTGTTCGATCTCCCCATGACCATTGGGTTGGGTGTTATAGAAGTAGTCAGTTTCAAGAAAGTCAAGGTTCATAGTAGTGTATGTGTGATGTGTTTTTGGGTTGTAACAACGATAACCTTTTTTATTAACTCCATTGCCCACAAACACACATTTCTCGGCACACGGGTCAAGTTTTGTTCGATTGGTTTTGGGTATGTAAACAAAGGCTGAGCAGCCAAAAATTCATGGTTCAAGAGTAAGAGAAGGAGGGATCTTGGCAAAATTTTATAGGGCTTGTATGGGGTTTTTTAGTTCAAGAATTTTTGTAGGAAGTTGATTTATGAGGTATACAGAAGAAGCAACTGCCTCGGGCCAAAAAAATTTAGGGACTTTGGATTCGATTAGGAAGGCCCGAGTCATCTCAAGAATTATACGGTTTTTGCGTTCGGCGACTCCATTTTGTTCAGGAGTATGTGGACAGGTGGTTTGGTGAATTATCCCTTTGGTTTGGCAAAACTGTTTTATGGATGCATTAACGAATCCCCCCCCCCCCATTGTCGGATCGAATAATTTGAATTTCTTTTTGAAATTGAGTGTGAATCATAGTATGGAATATAGTAAATTTTTCAAAAACTTCAGACTTGTGTTTCAAAAAATAAACCCACGTCATACGGGTACAATCATCTATGAATAGTAAGAAATAACGAAAGCCTTGTCCCCCCGTAATAGGGGACGGACCCCATACATCAGAATGAATTAATGAGAAAGGCACATTAACTCTTATACTATTTGGTTTGAAAGGTTGTCGATGGCTTTTAGCAAGAAAACAAGTTTCACAATTTATTTTATCACGAGAAGAAAAAAGTTTAGGGAATAAAAGATGTAGATACCCAGAAGATGGATGTCCGAGACGCCTATGCCATAACCAAGCTTCCCGGTTTGTAGTTCCATGAGTCAGTGTCACAGTACCTTGTTGAGCCACCTACATCAATGTCTATTATCATTGACAGTTTGCCATGATCCATTAGTACACGCCCATTCGAACGACACGGTGTGAGGTTTGTCAAACCTAATAGCGCTATTAACTAATGACCAGCTCGCCATCGGCCTCGACGATTAAGTCGATATAAAATGATGGACTTACGTGATAGAGTTTTGGCTAGTAGTTTAAGGTTGTTGTCCTACCCAAGGAGGACGAACGTACGTATTCTACCCAAGGAGAATAAGCAGGATTAATATTGGCATCCTACCCATGGAGGATGGCCGTACATATCCTACCCAAGGAGGATATGTAGGTTCCGTTTTAATTCTTTAACCCATTCCCAACCACCGGGAATCCCATGCCTTAGAAAGAGTGTGAACTCACCTCGGTTTGCTCGGCAGATACACAAAATGGTCACTTGAGCTATTTGTGGTCAACCACGTCCTAACATGGTTACCATACAAGTCAGGTCTAGGTTCAAGTAGTACACGCAAGTTTACACAGAACTAGCAAATCAAGAACACGTAACAATCATGGCACACATGGCATACACTTAGAATATGTTAAACAATAGCATACATTTCACATATAAGATCCATTTGTGCGATTCGAATGATTGGGTTATTGAGGTTGTGCGAGCCCAATAGCCTTGTGCAATTCAACAGATGAAACCCAATAGATGTCCGGCCCAACCTGTTATGCGATCAGCACAGCCTTGTGCGATCCGCAACAGGTTGTGCGATCCATCATAGTCCCGGCCCAATAAAACATATGCAGTCCATGAGTCATACAGCCCAACACTCAAACAGTTCATAACTTGTGCGACTTAGATTTGGGCTTTAAGGCCCAACATCATAGATGTGTGGCCCAAACCTTGTGCGATCGGCACTGTCTTGTGCGTTCCACAAGGTCTTGTGCGATCATGCATATGCTGTGTTGTACACTGTGCTCTAACCAGTTGTACTCCAGCCCATCTTGTGCGACTGCCTTGTGCGATCAGATCAGATCTTGTATGATCTGATCTTGTGCGATCAAGGGAGTCTTGTGCGATCAGTTATCTAATCCCCTATTTTCATGTAATCGTTTCAATCATTAAACAGTTTCCTATTTTGCATTGAATAAAAAATAACAGTTTGTAATCATATTCAAACCGATCAAACGGGGGTTTCAACATCACAATCTTATGAACCCTAACTAAATCATCATACCAATCATGCATAATAACTTAACCTTCAACCAGATTTTCACACTAATGAACTCAAGGACTAGCATGCGACCTATACTTATCAACATGAATCAAACTAACCATCCGAATACAATAACATGCAGCCGATTACATTGCATCCATTCGATTCTTAAATCAACAACATGAAATCCGATTTACATAAACCCAAATTTCAAAATCAAACAATTATACATATCACTTATTTACCACAACATCAAGAATCATCCATCATACATACAACCCAAGCTATCACGTCGAATCATGGAATCATATTATCATCTAGCAAAACATTAATCGTGAAACACTAACCGGTTATAGGCTAGAACAAGGATGATCCGAATCCAAATGCTTGGAGAGAAGGGGTTGTGGCCGTCGGCTTCAAGAGGAGAGAAAGAGAGAGTAGGGTTTGTGTGTGTTATGTGATTTACAAATAATGAGGAGTATACACTCTCCTCATGGGTTATGTGTGTAAAGGGAGTGGGCCGAACCCATCATGGGCTGCCCTTGGTTCGAGTGCAAAGAGTGTGGCCCAAAGGGCTTGTGCGATTACATTATATACAAACATCATACACATTCACATAACATTTATCACATAAACATTCATTAAACCAACATATCAGATAATCACACAAGGTTCACATACGTTACATTAAACACAACGATAGGTTCTGAAATACGAGTTGTCACAACATTGGATGTCGAATATAGAATTATGAATTCTAAACAATATGTTCGAATGGAATTCTATAGGTAATTTGGGTGGTTCGTCAAGTAGTCAAGGCGGCACGGATAATCGGTTAAAAGGAAGGCTTTAAAGGTACGTGGCTATACGCTTCGTAAAATTTCATTAGTATATTATGTGTAGTTACTTGAACAATGATTAAATCGTTATGAAGTTTGGTTATTACCGAAACGGAGGAATTCCGTAAGTATTAACCGGTTGAAATAATTAGTGCATAGCGATAAGTAAAAACTTATAAGTGGTGGATTCCAGTTTAAACGGGTCAAAGTGATCCAAAATTATACATGTTTGGTTGTGTGAAAACATATTAATAATTATGGGGAAAAAATAGAAGTCCCGTAAATTTTTTATTTATTTAAGCTAATAAACTTGTTCAATATGAATGTAAGGCGTATATGGTTTACATACATGATTCGACTAAAGAGTCTTTAGAAAAGTTAGACATATTAGTCGTATGAGAGTAGAGGAGGTTTTTCCGGAAAATCTATCGGAGATACCAACTGAAAACGAGGTGGAGTTTGGCATTGAAGTAGCTTCCGTGCGCGACACCGGTAGCCAAGGCTTCTTATCGATTGAGCCATGAGAATTATAAGAATTTTTATTATAATTGCAAGTTCTTCTCGATGAAGGATTAATACGGCCGAGCGTTTCGCCGTGGGGAGCGCCGGTATTATTCGTAAAAGTGAAAGATGAAGATATACCGAAAATAGCATTCCGAACCTGTTATAGACATTACGAATTCTTAAGTAATGTCTTTCGGATTAACCTATGCATCTGCAGCTTCCATGGACTTCATGAACCGCGTCTGCAAATTGGTGCTAGATAAGTCAATGATAATATTCATTGACAATATTTTCGTGTATTCAAAGAGTGAAACGGACCACGAGTGTAAATTGCTTGTAGTACTTGAAACGCATGGGCGTGAGAGATTTTACGCGAATTTTTCAAAATGTGCCTTTTGGCTATGTGAGGTACAGTTTTTAGGGCATGTTATTATTGCCGATGCAGTGTCAGTGGATCCGTTCAAAAATAGAAGTTGTGTCTAAACGGAAACCTCCAAAGAATCCATTAAGGATTAGGAGTTTCCTAGGTTTTGCGGGTTATTATCGGAGATTTATATAAGATTTCTCTAAATTCGCAAAGCCATTAACCAAACTGAAACGTGAATATGAGAAATTAGTATGGGAAGTGCACAAGAAGATGCCTTTCGAATACTTAAAGAAAAGTTGACCAGTGCTCCGGTATTAATGTTACAAGATAAGACTGAAGACATGGTCATCTATTCTGACGCATCCCAGCTTGGTCTCGGGTATGTATTTATGCAACGAGGGAAATTGATTGCGCATGCTTCAAGACAATTAAAGATCCATGAAAATAAGATTATTCACCCATTCGGGTGCAGTCAATACAGTTAATAGTGCCCTCAGGTTTACTCGAACGAATCAGAGAGGCACAATTGTAGGCCAGTTGAAAGACTTGGTAGAAGATAGTAATGGATTAAAACCCCATTTCGATCGAATCAGGGTTCCAAACACATGTAATGTTAAAACTCTTCTTCTAGACAAAGCCCACAAGTCCCGCTATTCTAATTATCCGGGAGCTACCAAAAAGTACCAAGATTTAAAACAAAATTTTTGGTGGCCTGGAATAAAGCAAGACATCATTAATGCTTAACTTGTTTACAAATACAAGCAGAATACCAGAAGCCTTACGGTAAACTTCAGCCGTTAGACATTCCGGTGTGAAAGTGGGAGCATATTATTATGAATCTGTTAACTAAACTACCAAGAATAACACGTGGATTAGATGCCATATGGTTAGTAATTAATAGACTGACCAAAGGTGCTCATTTTATTCCGATTCGTGAAACATACACTTCTGAGAAGATGTGGGAAGTATACACGAATGAAATTATATCCCGCCATGAAGTGCCGGTATCTATCATATCGAATAGAGATACACGGTTCACTTCAAACTTTTGGAGCGATTTCCAAGAATAGATGGGTACTAATTTGTTCATTAGTACCACATATCATCCATAGACCGATGGGTAAAGCGGAAGAGCTATTTAAATGCTTAAAGACATACTATGAGCATGTATTATCGAGTTTGGCGATAGATGGGATGTCTATCTACCACTAATTGAATTTTCATAGAATAATAACTACCATTCCAATATTGGGATGTTTCTGTACGAAATACTTTACGACATGAAATATCAATCCCAGGGTGTTGGGATGAAGTGGGTACACTAAAATTAACCCACAAATATATATAGTCAGAAACACTAATGAAAAGATTAAGTGATCATGCCCAAGATCGATAAAAGTCTAACGTGACTAAAAGACTAACACCAATCAAGTTTTATGTGGTAATATAGTTACATTCCAAGTATCCCTGTGGGAAGGGGTTATCCGATTTGGGAGAAATTAAGTTCGTGATTTATTGGGCCATTCAAAATCATAGAATGTGTGGGTAAGATAGTTACCCAACTTGGACTGCCAGAAGAGTTGAGCAGTATACCCAGTACTTTCCATATTTCACATTTGCGAAAGTACTTAGCTGATGAAACAGCTTATATAAGTTATGATGACATCAAAGTTGACGATAAACTGAACTATGTTTTAAAGCCTACCACCATTCTTGATCGAAAGGTTAAAAGCTTAAGACATAAAGAGATCAACCAAGTTAAAGTTAAATGGGAACACCAGAAGGGATCGGACACCACTTGGGAGTCTGAAAAAGAGATGAGACGCTTATACCCTTCCTTATTCGGTATATATTACGATTTCGAGGACGAAATCCTCTTTAAGGGGGGTAGACTTGTAACACCCCTAATTTATTAAACTATATATGTTGGTGTACATGTATGAGTTATAATATTAATAATAAAATAGTGAGATTAAAAACTAGGAATAATTAACCTAGTTAAAACCTTGTTATAAGATATGAGAAATCAAAGAATTTTAACTCTTTTATAAGACTTAGAAACTAGAGGGGCTAAAGGTGCCAAGTTTGAAAGATGTTTTATTAAAATTCTGGATAAACACCAGAACACACACTTTGTGTGTGTGTCCTGATCGATCAAAACTACAGGGGCGACCGAGCTCTTCTCCAAAACCCTAATTCATCGTATTCTACTCAAAATCAAAGAGAGAAACTAAATTTCAATCGATTCCAAGCTAGAATTGTGATCCTACAAGTGAATAGATCACAAGGTATGTCAATTTCTTAGATTTGGTGATGTTGTGAATTCACATAAATTCTTATAACTGCAATTATTGAAAAACTAATTGATGTTATGATTAAATTAGGATGATTATAGGTCTAAGAACAAGTCTTAGACAAGAAATTGATGAATTCATGTTATAACCTACTGATTTCAATATGTATCATATGTGGATTATATGGATTTTGTGATAAACACTTGAATCATTAGAATAACTGATGTTAATTGATTGTTATGATGTAAGTTCAAGTGTTGTTTATATTATTCTTGTCATATGAGTATGAAAAGAGTGCTTTGATATGGTTAAATTGTTACTTATGAACATGGTAATGTTATAGTAATGATCTCGCCTTTAAGATGTTCGACAAAATGTCTAAGTGAATCTAGAAATATTAATTTATATGAAAGAATCACTTATTTGACTAGTTGGAAAACATTGGATGTCAAATATAGAATTATGAATTCTAAACAATATGTTCGAATGAAATTCTATAGGTAAATTGGGTGGTTCGTTAAGTAGTCAAGGCGGCACGGATAATCGGTTAAAAGGAAGGCTTTAAAGGTACGTGGCTATACGCTTCGTAAAATTTCATTAGTATATTATGTGTAGTTATTTGAACAATTATTAAATCGTTATGAAGTTTGGTTATTACCGAAATGGAGGAATTCCGTAAGTATTAATCGGTTGAAATAATTAGTGCATAGCGATAAGTAAAAACTTAGAAGTGGTGGATTCCACTATAATGTTTAAACGGGTCAAAGTGATCCAAAATTATACATGTTTGGTTGTGTGAAAGCGATGGATTTCGCTAACAAAACCAAACAGTTCAAAACAACCAAAGATATAAACTTTGATGAAATAAGGCGATGGATTTCGCTAAGAAAGATAGACGGGTCAATCAGATGTCTTGATGCAAATCGGGAAAGTTGTACGAATTAAAGACGTCGAAATGATGCCGTATCTTGAAATAATATAAACTGTAGTCGTTAGCTGAGAGGGGTAACAGTGAATCTAAGTCATGAACTCCGGATTGAGTATGACTGAGATAGGCGCAAATTTTCAATATAGAATTAGTGTTGAAATTTCTTAGATAGTTATAGTCAAACGGGTTGAATAAGAGACAATCATGTAAATAACGATGTATACACTTCACGGGTAGTATCTCGGAGAAGTTGAACTGGTCTTGTAGATAAGTCTTAGATAAAAAGACAAGTGATAAATCAAGTTGGTGAGTTAAAAGTCTAAACGGGTCAAAATAAGTTGTAATATTTATAAGCCGAAGGCTTAAATTTACGAAATTTGTAAATTCAGATGTTGAATTTTGATTCCATATTATAGAATATCGAATTATGGTCACGTAGGAAGAAACGAGACCTATTTCGGATCAATAACAGACAAGTTATGTCTGTTTTCGTAAAAGATAGCATAGCTGGAAAACTGCAGGTTTTTAACCTGATTCGACTGGAAAAACAACGCTGTCGCGCCACGCGACAGCTACATTGTTTACCTTCGAGGCCCGCGACGCTTGTCGCGTAACGCGACGCCAAGACCTGCATCCCGTCGCGTCACGTGACGGGTCACCAGTGCTTATTTTTGTTGCTGATTTCTGTTTTATGCATAAAAACTAACATAGACAAATTTTTAGCATTCATAATTAATAAGTTTGAGTGTTTTGGTGACTAGGTAACTCATGGAATAGGTCGGATGAAGATCAAGCTAGTACGAGGACCGAACACACAAATAACAAAGCTTCCGCAACTAAATTAAGACCTTTGTTACTAAACTCGTTGGGGTAGTTTTGTCCAACTTATGTAAATATTGTCTAAATGTTTTGCAAGCTAAGGAAGTTTAGTTATGACACTATGGTTTGAAACTTTAGTAAACGCATTTTGAAGGTTGTGAACTTTATATAAAGGTCATTATGTTGGTATTTTTATAATGAATGCATTTTAAATGCAATATATATTGTATGATGTATAAAGAGACTGTAAGGGTCTTACAACCTCTTTTAGACAATTCATTACGAATATTACATCCTTTGTTCATACTCAACATGTATTCAATAAGACTCGTATTTACGGGACTACGTGACCACAATCCACGTTCGGAATCGATCTTCAGCCATTTTGCACTTCATATGGAAGACCTGTATAACCTGCAGTCACCATACATCCACATTATTAGAAACGTAAGTGACTTTATACAATACATAAACGACATATAAATGATTTTTAATGAAACCAAAGGACCACATCAAATTTCCTCTACAAGTGCGATCCTTTCGATTACAATCTCGAATCGGATCCCCGGATCCTAACCTTTGACTCTTCTGTATTCATCCTTATATACCTGCACTTTCATTTCAATTCTCACAGCGATATGGTTAGCAACATTAAAATGCATATGTACATTCAAATTCCATATTTGTATCGTCATAACCCACCATCATATCTTCCTTCATGTAGTTACTAGGCCTAATATGAAGTTTAGGACTCTATAACTATTATATACATCACCCTAGACCTTTACGTGCATATTAATAACATACAAGTGCACTTATATGCTTGTATTCATTTTGGTGTATTCCATTCTAAATCCTCCATGATTTAGAATGGAATAATGGCTAACAACCCCCAAAAATGACTTTAAACCTCAATTCTCATCACCAAGGCCGTAGCATATGCCCCAGGCCGAAATTCAAAAAACTTATAAAGAAATACACTTAGAAAATTTTAGTCATCAATCTCTGCTTTTTATCTCTATGTTATATATCTAGTCTCTACCCAACAGTTAACCCTAAATCTTGAAGGTGAACAATGAAGAACATTAATGATAAAAGGAACACTCGGGATCTAGGATTTTTCAGATAAAGTTATGGAATATTTAGGATCTGGGCTTTTGCAAATCTGATTTGAGTGGTAGGGTTATTGGCGATGGTTGAGATAGAGGACGCAATAGGTGAATGAAGGTGGTTGGGAGCTAGGAGGAGGGAAATGGTTCAAAATGCGATTTTCGTGAAATTCTGTTGCAGATTGGTTCCATGCGGACCCCAAGGAGAACCCATACGCTCCGTATGGACCGTTAGAAATTAAAAAAAAATAAAAAATTTTTAGCCCTTTGAGTTGTTTGGCTTGTTATTTGGTGCTCAAAACACATATTTTAAGGTGTATGTAAGCATGTATTGTCACACCCCAATCGATGGCGGAAACATCAGAGTGAGACGAAAACTAGATTGTAAGAGACTTGACAACGACTATTGGTGACAAGTATTTAATAAGCAAAATTCATTTCGTTTCTAAATCGAAGATACAATGTTTGGAAGCAAAGTACAACATCTTGTAACACAGAAATCAAATACAATACATGAACTAAAACTTAAAATGCGTTTTTAGCCGTCCTACTAGATTTCTTTCAATGTATCGTCATCAAGATCTTGCAATATATATTAAAGTACATGTCAACACAAAAGAGCATTGGCGAGCATACAAGTTTGAATTACTAGCATAAGTATAAAAGTTTAAAAAAATCTATATGGCATAATCGCATACTAAGGCATATCATTACAAAACTAGCATGCATCACATAATTGTCAACCCAAAGATTCCACTAGCGTAATCTTGTCGTTGCAACGATAAGATCGTTTTTGTATAACTTAACATGACCACAAGAATATGGGTGGTGTGCTACTCCTATAGCGTTATACATGTTAAGGGAGGCTTGTACGAAGTTAATGACAAAGTATAGTGCAAGAATGGCTTATAGCATGTATGAATTTCTAAGCATCACGTATTAAGCATGTATAAAGGATTGTTTGTTTGTGTCAAGCATGTTTGTATGTGATTGTGTGAATTTAATAAGTCATATGTATTGCACCCCAAAAGTGTCTAAAATTAAAAAGTGGGTCACGTATACTCACAATTTGCGTAGAGTTTCCACGTAAATGAGTCGGGAGAGTTCTTAAGTTTGCGAAACGCCGAAGTTACCCTAAGAGGGAAACGAAGGTGTGTGATTTGCGGTTTTGTTTAACACATTAAGAATGTAAAAATAAGTACAAATGTATAGAAGTAAGGAACCATATAAAATGGTTATGCAAGGAGGTAGGATGATTCCATCCATTTAATCTCATTATATGATTCACCAAAGCACCAAATCATCAACTTTGTTGATGATTTCGGTTGGTCATGAACATGAAAAATAATACGAGCATTGACCTACTAAATCCACAAACGACCAAGTGAGCAAACGAGATGCGTGCATCCCAAGCATGGAAAGTGTTTGGGGACGTGATGTAGTCTTATCTCTTTGTTGGAAATCATTTGAGATTTAGTAGTATAGCAAATCAACAAGTGAGGTAGTGGGACAAGTTTGGAAAGCCAAAGCTTCCATGGTTCACACTTTCACCAAAACACAAGTCTCGTCGTATTGAAGATGGTGAGCTTGGATGGTCTCAACACTTGTAGGTTGTCTAAAACCTTGTCAAAATAGAAAGTTTGGAGGGTGTTTGCACCTCTAAACTTATAGAATTAAACCATAATCAAGCTCCATAACCATAGATTTGGTTAGAAGCAATGTAGGTACAAGATTTCACAAGTTTGAACATGTTCATAAAAGTTTACGTAAAGTTTTCTTCCCAAACAGAAAGTTGGACCTCAAAATGGTGATGTTCCACCTTGGTTTACCATGTAAACTTGAGGAAACACTCCTAGAGGTGTTCCAAGCTTTCAAGAAGAAGAAAAGATGAAAAAATTTGGAAGAAAGTGAGGTGAAGGCTCACTTTTGGAGTTAGATGATTCCACTCTCAACTTGTATTTTCAGCTGATTAGAAAGTGTTTGAAGGTTTGAAAAAGTGAAATGGAGATGTAGAAGGCTTAGTTTTATAATGGTGGATTAGGGTTTGAGTTTAAATGAAGTTATATGGTGATTGGGTGAAGAAGGAGATGGAGAATTTGGCCAACCCAAGTGCTGGAAATAACTTTCTGCGGATCAAGGCCTCTCGCCACCCGCGAGCTGAAAGGCCTATTGGCTCGCCCCCCGCCAGAATGCCATTTTCTTCTGGAAGTTTGTTTTATTACAATTTAGCCCCCAAAATTTGATATTTTTATCATTTTATGCTATTTTCTTGTATTCTAGCCCATTTTTGGTATTTAAAGTGTATTAAGGTATTGTATGAATATGATGCATGCATGCTTAGTATTTCTACGTATGTCGAGTCTCGGTTTTGTGTATAAATATGTATTCGACGACTGATTGCATACAACATAAGTATGTATCACGTATATGTATAAAATGAATTTCCATTATGATCAAAGCCTCAGATTACAAGATTGGAAATGAAATACGAATGCGACACGATTACAAGTTTCTAAAAATAGAAGAGTTAATTGCCATTTTCGCCCCTGAGGTTTGGGTACATTTGCCATTTTCGTCCAAAATGACAGTTTGGTATTATTTAGCCCCCCACGTTTGTCACTTTTTGCCATTTTCATCCAAATGCCTAACCTAGTCAGTTTATACCGTCAGATGGGGTAATTTTTGAAATTTGTTAATGGTAAGGGGGTAACTTGTAAATAATATGTAACAAATGAAATTTAAATATGATCATCAAAACCCATAAATCAAGATCATCTTCAAGAAGTATTACAGATTATACCGTAACAAATGATCTGTAAAGTTTATGTAACAAATGAAATATAAATATTTTCAAATAATCTGTAACAAATGAAATATAAATATTTTCATTTGTAAAAAGTATTACAGATTATTTGCTATGATGTTCATCAAAACCCAGAAATCAATATCATCTTCAAGAACATCATCATCAAAACTCAGACATCGTTCATCTTCAAACATCATCATCAAAACCCAGAAAATCAAGAACATCATCCTCAAGAACATCTAAAACCCAGAAAATCCCAAATCAAGAACAAATTCCGAAACACCAGAAAATCCCTTCATAATCTGCACCATCTTCATCATCTGCAAATCCGACAACCTCCTCCTCTGCACCATCTCCGGCAACGACGGCACAACCTGCACAACCTGCAACTCCGACAACGACGGAAATGGCTTCAAATCTATATGCGGTGGCCCCATCTCTCACTCTAGATCTGAACAACGACGGCACAACCTGCAACTCCGGCCCATCTCTCTCTCTTCTGCGATCGTTTCAGATCTTGCCTGAAATCAACCCGGTCTTGCCTGAAATCGATGCCGCAAAACCCTCCACCGGTGAAGAAAGCGGGTGTAGTTTGGGTGTGCGTCCATTGTCCTTCGCCGGAGAAGAAAGGGGTGTGGCCGGTGGCGCTGAACTCTCACACAGAGAGAGTGAGAAGAGGTTTAGAGAGAGAGAGAGGATTTATAATTAGTGGGGGTGGTGGCGGTGTAGTGGGGGCGGTGGAGGTGCGGTGGTGGGGATGGTGGCGGTAGTGGTGTGGTGGCGGTAGTGGTGCAGTGGGGGTGGGGGTGGTGGTGGGGGAGGTGAATGATCTGTGAACGAGTGTATATAAGGGTATGTATGCATTGGCCACTTTACAATTTACCCACTTATCATTTTCAAATTTCAAAAATACCCTAAATTGGGTAAAAAAGTAACCTGGTTGGGTATTTGGGTAACTAGGTTAGGCATTTGGATGAAAATGGCAAAAAGTGACAAACGTGGGGGGCTAAATAATACCAAACTGTCATTTTGAACGAAAATGGCAAATGTGCCCAAACCCCAGGGGCGAAAATGGCAATTAACTCAAAATAGAAATATGAATACAACTTTCTAAATAAGAAAAGTACAGAAATGCGAAGCGTTACATGTTAACATTGAAACACGTATGAATAACATTCGAAACAAAAATATAATCTCGATGTATGGCTCGGTTTTTGGATTAAACGTGCATTTGTGAATGTTTATGTATTGTACAAGTATGATTAGGCAAAAATAATATAAAATAGGGATATTGGCCTTTAATAATCCCTACTAGACGTCATTGGTCATTGGCAGTCTCACCTTTTTTATTCCCCATGCCAGTACCACCTTTCAACTATTTTTCCTCCATGGACCTCAGTTAAAATATGTTAAGTTTTTTTCCAAATTACAAACTGACGGTTTAGGGCTTTTGATCAGAATGATGATACGGGTCTATTGATGTAAAACCTACCTCGAAACGGTGCTCCAAACGACCTGATTTTTGTTAATTGGAAGTTTAAACACCCGAATTGAAGCACCGTTTTCGTCGCTTGGAGCAAAATTTCAAGGTAAGTTTTACATCATTTGACTTGTGTCCTCGTTCTCATCAAAATCCCTAAAACGTCAGTTTGTAATTCGAAAAAAAACTTAACTCCGTTATTTTTTTAACTGAGGACCGGTGGAGGAAAAATAGTTGAAAGGTGGGACTGTCAGGGCGAATAAAAAAGGTGGGACTGCCAATGGCCAATAACGTCTAGTAGGGATTATTAGAGACCAATATCCCTATAAATTATGATTTACATTATGATCAAGTCTCAAATTACAAAGAATTGAAATAAAAATACGAATTACAAGATAAATGAAAAAGAATGAAAAATAGGGAACGTTACACCAAACCATGGGTAAAATGGTCTTTTTACCTACACGCCCCGTATATGCCAATACGAGGCGTATACGGGGTAGATTTGGTCAATAAAGACCATTTTACCCCTGGTTTGGGCAATGTATGCCCTTAAGCAGTGGTAAAACGGTATTTGTTGCCCCTTGTATACACATCATATAGGCCTATACGAGGCGTATATAAGGTATTTTTACAAACATTTTTATATAATATTTATCGTTTTAGTAAAGTTTTATAATACGTACTTTAAAAATCAATAAATAACATTGTAAAGTATGGTATCGTATAGGTCTCGTATAGACCTATAGATGTAGTATCGTATAGTGTACCCCCCCCCCCCCCTCGCGTATAGGTCTATACGAGGGTGTGTGAATAGATACTATACATACATAGACATATATCGAGAGAGATAGAGTGAAAAGAGATATGAAAATAAGATATAGGGGTATGGGAATAGTGGAATTTTTTTATCTCGCTTAATCATGCTATAGGTTGATTTCTCTATTAGTCTTTGGATTGCGATAAACAAACATAAGTTGGCTATTAATCAACGTTTGTATATGGTTTCCAAAGCCATTAACAATAGAGTTATTCACATCTCTATTTGATTACCAGGATGCATCTACTCAACGAGCTTAATTAACAATCATAATTCATAAAGGACAAGAAAATATATGCTATGCTTTACTTTTTTCCCATTTGGAATCTTTCTAATAAGGTTTTTTAGTGTGACAACATCTCTAGGCAAGTTTAAATAAGATGTACTATTAATTAATAACTAAGAGGAAGGGCTATAAACACACTTAAATGTGGTTTTCAAATTCCTAATGATTATTGTTTTTTTTTCTTAATGTTATGTCCATTGTATCGACCACAAAAACCTATATAGCGTATTGTTATTGTTAGATGATCACTCATATACTTATTACTAGTAAAGTCATTGATTTTGCGACAATTGTGTACTTGATTATTTTCGTGTGTTAAGATCCAAACATTAACAACACAAGATCTCATTCTAATGCAAGTAATCAATAATTTATCGATATCTTTTACTAGTTGGAGATTCAAATACATCCTTAACATATTTAAGAACTAAAATGATAAAAACGTGAGAAAATATAAATAAAAAAACAATATTAGAGTTAAGCATCATCTAACAAGTAATATTGCCTCTTTATTTACTTTTATTGTTTGCACCATTTGTAGCCTATGAACAATTATTTGAAAATGATAACTTTAGGTTTTTGTCATACTATTGATGATGATGCAAGTAATCCCAATTATTTAAAGCAAAATGTACTTAACTTGAAGATGGAAAGTTGCTTTCATGTTTGGCCCGGTACATAAATTTATAAGAAAATAAACATCACTACTCACTCTTTTCCATTATTGCACCCATCATAAGATTTGACATCCGGTCCTTTGTCATTTTTAGTTTATTAATTTTACTATTTATAGAATTTTATATGTTGTTTTAAATAACACGTTATCAAAAAGCGAGACAACGTTATAGTATGCATCTATGAATGGGTGATATGCCAACGCGTTTATGAACAAAGAATGACATCCAAATGTCTATGGGTTCCATGGAAGGAGGAGCTCGAGAGTCTTGACTTTCATGTACTTTCTTATTATTTTACTCGATAGACTAGTTTATATTTATATTTATAATAATGTGACAACATAGAAAACATGAAAGATGTTAAATCACTTGCAAAAACTTCTACAAAAGTGTGTTAGTTTCCTCAACCTCTTTTGTAGTAATAAATTAAATGTTTAGTTTGATATAAAGACGAGACAAGAGAAATAATTAAGATTGATGGGCCAAAATGTTAATCATGTTACTTAATGTTTACTCGTCTAGATTTTTGTAGGTTTCTATATAGTACGAATAAGATTCGAACATCAAACGTTACAATAATGATGTTTTTTTAATTGATGTTGAAATAAAAAGTTAAATGGTTCATACGAACACTTCGTGTTGCAAAAACAACAATTTTAATTCATGTTTGATATTGCAATATTTTCCCCATTAATTTTAAGTATCTCTTCACTCACATTTTATTAGTGATTTAATTAATGCTAGTCATCATATAAGTTATGAGATGACCCTTTATTTCACTTTTAAACATCTCATACAAATTATATCTCATTTTGGGCCGTTTGTCAACTTCTGAATAAGTAACTACTATATAAGTAAGATGTCCGAACCATTAAGTGTTGAAAAAGTAAGAGGTCTGAACCATTAAAAGTCAATATAATACTTAGTCATTCAGAGATAAATGTCAGACCAACTCAAATAAGATGACTTAACCATCCAGACTCAATATAATGCTTAACCATTCAGAGGCAAATATCTGAACCATTCAGAGTTTCAGACATCTACGCGCGAAACAAACAGTCGGAACCATTAAATGCTGAACCAGTAAGATAAGATGTCTAGACCATTAAGAGCCCATTAAGAGATTAAACAAACAACCCTTATTTGTGTGAAAAGAAGTTTCCTTTGATCAAAATAAAGGACTTGTATTCTCGCTTTGTGGACAACACCGCACTAGCTATGTTGGTAGCGAAAAAGTGTGTAGCTACTTGTTTTTTTTATGTATTAATCAATAATAATGTATACCTTACACAGAAAAAACAGCTTATAAATCAACTATTTTACCTGTCAAAAAAAAGTATCAACTATTTTGCATTCATAGTCCACAACATTAATGAGATTAACTTTTTCTTTTAAATGTATGTAAAGTTACATGTGTTCTTAAAAACAAACATGTTGTAAACAACTAAACCTATTAGTAATATAAAAAGAAAAATAAGAGAATAAAGTAGTGTAAATCTTATTGATTGATCTATGTACACCATATACAAATGCCACTATATATAGACACATATATTAATACAAAAGAAATAAAAAAGATAGGAGTTATAGGAGTTATGTATGTGGAGAGTCACCATATAAATGATACATTCATAACACTCCCCCTTGACTATCCACATACCTTTAATACGTTTGGTGATGTTGCCTCGTTAAAAACCTTGCTAGGAAAACCCAGTGGGACAAAACCTCAGCTAAGGGAAAAATAGTGCAGCGCGTATTTTCTCCTCCTGATACTTTTGGATCAGGTATGTTGCCTCATTAAAAACCTTACTAAGAAAACCCATTGGGATAAAACTTAGTCAAGGGAAAAAGAGTGCAACTTGTATAATCCTCCCCCTCATTTTTACATGTATCCTATAAGTGACCCAGGTCCGGCTTCTTTGAAAGTTGCTCAAAACTTCGTTATCCATTGATGTCTTGGTATGTTGCTTGATCCATTAATGTCAAATCCTTCAATGAGCATTGATGTATAATCTTCATGTGAAATTTTAATTGCCTTCACTTGTAAGTAGATACCATAAGATCCATAAATATGTTTTGTTACATTCCCTGTACTTACAAAACTAACCAAACTTGATGATGGGTTAGTAAAATATGAATCCATATCTTTTGTACCTTAAGGGTATAAAAATATATGTTTTACCCGTTACATTATCTCCTCGCTATACACGAGTTACATCTTGTCAACGAATTTCATGACATGTGTCCGTGTATACATACTAGCAAGATATACAATTTGCATTTAACTATGGTACTTTTGGACCAATGATCTTTGCTTCTTTAATAGGAGATGATAAGAGTCATTTTCTATACCAACTACTTGGACATCATAAAATGTACGTATACCATAAGCTTTGTGCGTATGAAAATGTCCACCATCTTCTAGATGTATTATGATTGATGGATAATAATAATAATATATCAAGCCACATATTTGCAATACCATCTTTAATTTGCAAATTCCTCCTTTAATAATTGAGCTTATTTTTATCTTTTCAGGTGATTCAATGATATCAGCAACATATATTAGAATACTCATAGACCTCATATTGTTCTTTTAATGAAAACAAATGGATTCACTACAATTTATGTATTTCTCTCTTTGTTGAGCTCATTAGTAAGTCGATTATACCACATTTGAATCGACTATTTTAGTCCATACTATCTTTTTTTAACTTTATAAATATACATTCCTGTACTCCTTTCCACTTTGACCAACAATGTATGTGCATACACTCTTTAGGAGTGTTGACACACAAACCTCCTCATTGATTTTATATTATATGCAAGAATGTCTTAAACACTTGCGTCATTTGTAAAATCCATATTGTACCATGTTTGTACACTGTGTACATTGAGATGCCATAATAACCAGGTACACATTTTCTATGTATGTTTATTGGAGTATGGGTGCACAATAATTACATCCATAAGGTGTTTCAATTAACTTGTTAAGCACTCAAATGCTTTGTGATACTCATGGGGAGTTCCAGTTATATTCAATTCAATAACATATACAACTATACGTATTCAGATCCGAATTTATATAATAATCATAATATTCTCGAGAACTTATTTTATATGACTTAGTATCAAGTGATACATAACTTGCATAAGACGCATGTCAATTCTCTTTTATATATTACCAGACTAATAAGATATTGGAAAGTCAAAACATCCACCAGGGAGAATACGACTCCTCATAATCAGTCATAAGTCTTTGCAAAAATTCTTGTGCCACAAATTTTGACTTATATCACTTAATTTGATTTTCACATGATTTGCGTAAAAGACACATTTGTATCCAACATATTTTAGAACTTCAGTTGTATGGATTGTTGGTCCAGAAACTTTCCATTTCATTAGAGAACTAAACTCTTCCTTATTTGCGTCTTTCTATTTTTTGGCCAATCATTTCTTAATATTCATTCATAGGCAGATCTTAAATCTTGATCCTCATCATTTAATCATTTTAAGCGCTACATTATATACAAAAGTATAACGACGTCGATTTTTATTCGATTCCATACATATCTTAGACATTATACAACTTATTGAGATCTCTTTATTTTCAAGTACCTGAGGTTCTTCTTGAACCATCATGTCTAATGCCTCTGTAGGAGATCCTATTACTATAACCTCGACTTGACCATCTTAATTACTTGCTCCAATTTTCGAGGAATTTTATTATTGGAATTGACTAGTCTACCACGCTTCAGACGTGCAATAGACTTATTACAAAATATGTGGTTGTCCTCTTGGGACACAAATATAACTGGAGTATAAGCAGTTGATTATGTGACTTAGTCACTCTATTTAGGTCAGTGAACTTGTCTGGTAATTTATTCTTTAATATTGGTAAATGAATTATACTTTAAACTTCTAGTTCATAGTTTATAGTCTGAGGATCAAGATGACATGATAATTCATTTCACTTTTCACTTTCCAACTGCTTGTTATCTCCCCCTAATGTTGGGAACATTCATTCACTAAAGTGAAAACCAATGAGCTATAAACAAATTTCTCACTAATGGCTTTAAGTATTCAATCATAGACGATTATTTATACCCAACATATTCTTAAACTTTTTAGAAGTTCCATCTTTGTGAGGTGTGGTGGATGAGTTTCAATATATGTCGCACAACCAAATCTTTGATGAGACATCTTTGGTTCCTGACCAAAAGCCAACTATATGGGGAGAATTATAACTTATTGGCTTGATGCGAATTGATGGTACTATATATAAAATTACATGTACCTAAACAAACTTTTGCACCTATCATGATCATTGGCTCTGTAACCAATAGTAATATGGATTAATATGCTTGCTATCACATTAGCTAAGTCACAATCACACAAGCTTCAAGTTGTGGATTTGATAACCATTTAGACGATGCATCGATTTCAGAATACTAAATGGTATCATGTCGGGATACACATATTCCCTTATTATTTCCAATATATTTGGGGATCTAAACCATACGTTTGTTGGTATATCAATAACTTCCCTTGAGAGCAAATATTGCATGTGTAAGTACCATAAAGGATCTTCTAGTTCTTTGATATTTTTCACATCATCTAGACTCGTTATGGTCTAACTGGTCATGCCAATCATTAAATGATTTTGAACCATAAACTTCGGGTTTGTGATCATCATATATGCTTTTAGTTGCACTCGTGTTTGTTCAATACACAAATAGAAAATACAAGAGAATAATAATTATTATTTCAATCATTCATTAACATGTTTTCCATATTTTATTCTTGTATAATGACTCCCTTATATTGCCACTTCTTGTGGTCGATTTCAATATAAACATGGTTGAGGATCATTACAGTTTCCTCATTTACCATGATCATGACCTTTATAACGATCGTTTTATAGTCATTGTAATATAAACATGGTTGATCTCATTACATGAGCATCATTCCTCAATTACCATTATCACGATCTTTGCACTAATTATTATATCATCACATTTTATTCAAGGAATAATCATACAACATTCATGGTGGCGTCATTACAATTTCCTTAGTTATTACATGATTGTGACCTTTCATTGATCGTTATATCATTACATTCACTTTAGGGAATGGATAACTCTTATTCTGGTAATAACCTTGAATATTCTTTAATATTGCTACTTTATGAGCATATGATCATATATGTATTACTTGCACTATGTTTTATGTGCACATTGTTTGTATACTGAACATATAAAATACGAGACAACATCGTATTAGCATCTCAAACTTTCAACACTTTATTCTCATATGATCATTCTCTTTATTCGCCTCTTTTGGTGGTCTACCTCGTTATTAACATGACCATCATTACACTTTTTTATAATCGATTTCATTATTAATTTGATCATCATACCAATTTTTCAGTTATGTCCATGATCACAATAATCAATATATAATCACATTCACTTTGAAGAATGAAGGACAGCCAAAAAAATGCTTCATAGCTTTTCATTATACGAAATCATTTCAAACTTTTCATTTGATATTGCTACTTCAAGATTATATCTCAGGTGTGACCAATGGAAAACTTTATCTTGTTTTTCCTTAAAAGCAATCTTATTTTCTCATTAATATATAATTTGAGAAAAACTTACATGACCGACTCGTATAAGATTTATTGGTCAACATATGACGACCTTTCAGAGAGTATGACACGCTTTTAATGTCATACCTGAACATATTTATAATAATTTATGAGAGTTGGTAAACCACAAATTTTGGTTTTTCATTTGCTTAATTTATCCAATAATATTTACATACAAACAATATATAGCATATAGATGACATATACTACAAAGTTAAATCAAGCAATACATAACATTATAACATGTTATCAAATAAAATAAGGTTATAATAAAACCTTATGAAATAATAATATGTCATCACATTCAAGCAAAATATATAAATTATGCATTAACTTATCATGGCATAACCAATCACATGCATATCTTATATAAAATATTTGTTGCTCTCACATAAAAAAATAGAAACATCTATATATATATATATATTCAATACGAAATAAAGAAACCTTACACCAAATAATATGTGATAATATCATGCACAATTATCAACATCTTAGTTGATTTAGTTGATATTGAAATATTATGCAATTCAGTTAACACATGTTACAAAATAGTGTTGGTTCATCAATTAACAATTTAAATAATGCACTTTACGTATAATAAAAGCTTATATCGACTTAGAATATGTTTATATGGTTTGATCATTCTTATCATTTAAGGCATATGCTGTTAATGTACAAACAAGACAAATAGATTAAGAATAATTTTCTATGTACCAGCCAATTACATAAGCCATAAAGTAATCTTAAAACCAATTTTCTAACGATAACTACTTAATTTATTTAATATATTCAGTTCATGTAAAATATATATGAATAGAAATAACAATTAAATTTGAACCATATATTTTTAGTAAATTCATATCAAATTAATTATATCAAATATTTAGACGGTTAGTTTATCATGAACATTCACCATATATTCCACAAATACTTGTTTTCAAAATAAAACAAAGAATATAAAATTTATGTATGCCAAAACAACAACTTAATAAAATATCTTAAAAAATCACATTAACCATACTGATTAATAGCATAATAAAATCACTAGCCATAAAACACACGCATACATAATTCAATTTATATATTTTTATGATTAAACACTTATTTGCATCACTAAATTATTATTAAACACTTATTTTCATTACTAAAACAAAATAACATGTATAGTAATGATCAAATCAAATACTATTAAAATTTTACAAAATAACATGTATAGTAATAAACAAACATTGATATGGCTTGTAATTATGTTGTCCAACCTAAACCGAATATAAAATTCTTACAATCCCATTAATTCATTACAATATATTATCATCGGAACAATAATTTCATTAAAACATTAATAAGCTAGTATTAGAAACCATTAAAGAATATGTATATCAAAATTAATTACCATTATTATTGTTATTATTATTTTCAATTCAAAACAGTCATGTGGCTATATTATTAAAATAAGAGTTTGGAAATTAAGATGCGTATATCAGTTTTGGTGACGGATTAAACCCGAACCTCCCATAAGACAATCAAACGCCAAATAACTATAAAATTCATACAGGCCTATATGTATCCAAACTAATACGCCAAATCTAGTGGTTAAAGTAAAAACTCAATTGAAAACTTACCAACAAAATCGGGCACGTTCTAATGTAATAACAATCAACCGAATCTTCATTAAGCCGCCTTTGTGTGGGATAGTCTTATTGAACATGCTATGATAATCTTTTGTATTAACTTTGAATGTTATGATTCCATGGCAGGGGATTATAGTTTTGGTGAGAGTACTTCGTGCTGATAACGTGTTGTAAACAACTAAACCTATTAGTAATATAAAGAGAAGAATAAGAGAATAAAGGAATGTAAATCTTATTGATTGATCTATGTACACCATATACAAATGCCACTATATATAGGTACATATATTAATACAAAAGAAATCAAAGAGATAGGAGTTATAGGAGTTATGTATGTGGAGAGTCACCATATAAATGATACATTCATAACAAAACCTTATTTATTACACCACCACCAATAAGACTATGTGTAGTCGATACGTGGTTAGCAAACCACACACCAACCACGAGGGGAACACCCCCCCCCCCCGCTCGTAGTTGAGTGATTTTGGGCTTGGCTCGTGGCTGAAACAACGAAGTGCATGCACGAAGTTGAGGGAGCAAGCCATTACCCCCTTTAATAGTTTTTTCAAAACCAAAAAACTATATATAAACCTAATTATCTTCACATTTTAACCACACCATACTACTGTAATTCCAAAAATCTTTATCTCAAAACAGTAAAATGTATGGATTATCTTTTGTCTTCCTCTAGTAATGAAGATAGTACATCATCCGACTCTTATGAGATCTCGGAGGCTATTACAAGTGCGGTTCAACTCGTAGCGGAGTTTATGCAACACGATAGTCAACCTCCTTGTCCGATTCTTAGAAGACAATCGGTTGAATGGGACCATGAGGCTGCGAATGTGTTGTTGATGTGGGATTATTTTTGTGATGAACCGTCAACGGTCCTCGAGAATTTAGGAGTCGTTTTAGAATGAGTAAACGCTTAGTTTTACGTATTATAAATGATTTGGAAGCCAAGTATGAACACTTCGAATAATGATCAGACGCAAGAGGAAAAATGGGATTCACCACAATACAAAAATGTACATCCGTTGTTCAAGTGTTAGTGTAAGACTCTACACCGTTTTAAACAAAAAATACGCAGCGGAAATACGAACCAAAAAATTTCTTTCTTTATAAAAATTTTAACATACTGAAAACATTTGGGATAATCCCTTTTACAAAAATTGTCTCCATCATTCTTACTTATAAGATAAAACATAATCTACATTTATAAACTATACATTCTCGCTCCCGTATAATCCACGTTCTTTGACTTGATCTTCAACCGTTAAGACTCCATAATGATTATAATTCTGTGCAACCTGCAATCACCACATACATCCTCATCATTAATATTTGGTGACGTCATACATAATCTAAACATACGAAATTAAATGGCTATGACGCATTCTTTCTACTTATGCTAACCCTCTCGGTTATCTTTCCGGGTACAATTTGTATCCCAATGTCAAATCTCCATAAGGTCAACAATAGTATGCCTGCACTTTCATTTCATTCTCAAGGCACATGATTAGTAACGTTAATACTCAAACGTATTGAAGCCATGTATACATATATACATGCCCTATTCTTTCGTGTACAATAAATCCCACTTCATACATACATACATACATACATACATACATACATACATACATACATACATACATACATACATACATACATACATACATACATACATACATACATACATACATACATACATACATACATCCATATCCAAGATCTTACATACCACTTACATTCCCATAATATTATACTACAAATCTTAGTCACAAACATCCATATATATATATATATATATATATATATATATATATATATATATATATATATATATATAAGTCTCATACATACAAACCTATGTGCATGCTCATTTCTATTCACTAATATGTAGGTAAATCCATACACATACATGCTTACATACTTATTTCGTTCCCGCACATACTTACATATGCACTCTCTTATTAATCTCACCTCATAAACAATCTTTAATAAGTTTGGGGTACATTTCGGGAGCTTAAAAATGAGTTCGATACTCACCCGTAGCTCACAAAACTATTTGGTAAGGTTAGGGTATATTATGGAAGTTTAACGAGGCTTAGGAATGGGTCTACGGGGCCCGAAATCGAAGAAAAACGAAGAAACAAGGCTACTGGCATCGGCTGGCGTGTAGACAACAGCTTAGGGCAAGCTGCTGCCTAGCGTCGACGACGCCGCCTGCAGCACCGACGCCTGAATTTTGTTCTTTTCGACGTTTAGAACCCCGTTCACGCATCCCGAACTTCCCTAATCGTAAAATAACATTATTCCAAGCCCCCAAATCAATCTAACACTTAACCCCATCTCCCCATAATCAAATCTATACTTTTATCATACTTTCTTGATTTTGACCCGTTTGATTTTACCACGTTGTTTCCGACATAGTTATCTACTTTCGATCTGATACACAATACTTACCTTAGTACTTCCATTTACTACACAATCTTACATGATTTCCCACATTTAAAGATATCAAGACTCTTTATACTTACTAAGAAGTGAGTCGAAAATCACTTACCTTAAGCGTTCGTGATCGTGCTTGCCTCCTCGCATCCTTTTGACCCATTAGTCTTACATGCTTGAGTCCGTGCTAATGTGGTTTCCTATCCTTTCATGCTGACATGTTCATAACATTGTAAGTATGTTTGCTCATTCATATCAACATCCATTTCAACTCTTAGTAACATCAACTTTTATTAATAGTTCATGAACATGTATAAGACATGAATTGACATCCACGTTGTTCAACATCCACGAAACCCAAATTTCATCATCATACATAACACACATTTGGTCTAACACATATCTCATGATCTCTTTAATCTCACATTTGTGTTAACATGCCTAACCATACTATCTATACATTATTGACTTTCAGAAAATCAACCCTTCTAGCATATAATTTCCAACTTATGAACACACATTTATCTTGATATGATAGACCATTGTAATAACATCATATGCATTTCATAGTCATGTTGTGTGGAACATACAACTACATAATCACTTGATTTCATACCCAATGTTCACAAAATCATTTTTACACATACTAATGCTTTCATGATTCTACATTTGACAACTACATACCAAGTTAGCCAATTTAACATAATCATAACATCAACCTTTACTAGTAAGTCCATAAACTATACACTTAGTACACATCCATTTCTAAATTACCAATAAGCCACTAATCCGACTCATGGTGTGCACCATCATTCAAGCATAGAGTACTAATACCTAGAGCATACTTTTACCGAATCACGTCATCAACTACATACTCACATGGATGGACTTCATCAAAACACATTCCTCGTGTTGTTTTTACTATTAAGTACATCATCATCACTTTCTATACATGTTTACCCATTACTTACATACAATTTCACATATTTTTTTCATTTAGACATTTCGTCAAACACTTGGTGTACGTACTACTTTCTAAGCATAATGTACAAGTATTTCATGATCTTCTTCCTACTTATCACTTTCATTCATCAACACAAGTAAACATCAAACAAATTTCATACCATACTCAATCTAAATAACAAGTATGCATCGTATACAACATAGTATATCAAGAACTGAACACGGATTAGACATGGGTGACACACCCATGTCGCCATCTTCACCACCAATGGTGGGTTTCACCTCCAAACATCGAATTAATCAAAATCATGTATAACACATGTTCCATATGGTGATACTAACACATATTCATGCTTAATTTCATATAAATTCGTGGATTGATCATAAACCCACTTCTTACAAAATCACCAAATCACAATTTACAACTTACCACATGTTTTGCATCCTTAGATGATTGGAAATCTTCATTGATGCAATGTTTTTCATTCGATTTGAACCTTGATTTGGGCAGAATTTGAATCCTTGTTCTTGAGAGGATTTTCTCTTCTCCTTCTCTCCATGTAGACACACACACACACACTACACACATTTAGGCTAGTTTTTATCAAACTTCAATTTCATTTACCAAGTTTAGTCTCTCATGTTTGTCATTCTTTCCACTTGTCACAAAACTTCATTTCTTACTACTTAACTTACACTTTAATACTAGGTTATTTAAACAAGTCGAACTACTTCGTGCCATCTAACAAGGAAACATACTAGTGAATTAAACGTTCGGGTTTTGATGCGTTACAGTTAGCATACGGTACTACAACAAATGCATGGGACCGAGTATCTAACAATGGTGGGACAAAACATCGAGAGACGCTTTAGCATATTTTGCTCAAGGTAAATTGTTATTTTTTGTAACTTATATATTTTTTAAGATTATTTTATTTTATAGTATTTATTTGTGTTTGCTTGTGATTTAAAAAAAAGGTGTCGTTGAACTATACGGGGAATGGTATTTACAAAAGCCTACATGGAAAGATCTACAATGTATATACGATGTGCATGAGGATCAACATCGTTTACCCAACATGATTGGTGCCATTGACTATATGCAATGGGGTTTGAAAATTGTCCAACGCCTTAGAGAGGTGGATATACTCGTAGTGACCAGAAAGGACCAACACATATCCTTTAAGCCATTGCTTCATACGATCTACAGATTTGGAATGCATTTTTTGGTATTCCTAGTTCAAACAATGACATCAACGTTTTTGAGAAGTCCCAATTGAGGATCCCATAGCAGGTAACGTAACCGTCTCTTCTTTTTGGGCTAACGTAAATGAGTACCCACACGGTTACTTTTTGGCTGATGGTATATATCCAGAATACACGCTTATTGCAAAAACATTTAGAGATCCTATTGACGATAAGAGAGCTCATTTTAAAAAGGTTCAAGAGTCGGCCAGAAAAAATGTTGAAAGGCTAGTTGGCGTGCTACAACAACGTTGACATTTTGTGAGGAACCCTTGTCCACTATGGCACAAGGATAGGGTAAGAAATGTAATGTATTATTGTCTTATTTTACACAATATGATTCTATAGGAAGGGAAGAAAGCGATTTGCCAAGATTACGATCTACAATTTTTGGAAGCCAAATAGGGATGAGCATTTCATATTGGGTACCGGTACTGAATTTCTCGTACCGAATGTTTTCGGTACCGGTACCCATTTTTTGGCATTTTTGGTATTGGTAACGGTTTGCTACGGTACCGGGAAAATACCGAATTTTAACTTCAAATACCAGTACCGGTACTATACCGAATATTTCGCTACCGGTGCCCAGTTTTGACGAATTTCGGTATCGGTATTTTCGGTACCGGTTCGGTACGGTACCACACTTATCCCTAAAGCCGAACAAGCTGGTGCAACTATGGAATAAAAGATACAAAATTCCACATTTATGCGTAGCTCTCAAGCGCACGAAGCTCTAATGGAGGATTTGGTGCAGCATGCTTGGATGAAAGGACGGGATGACAAAGATGACGAATACGAATAATTAAATTTATTTTGACTCAGTGTTGTTAGTTTCTAGTTTTTCTATTTTAAAGTGTAATATTATTTATGTTTTATTATATATTGGAAATTATAAAAAATTAAATTAAATTAAACAATGATTAGGTAATTATTGAGTAATGTGGCAAAAACATGGCAAAAATGCATGTGGTTTAATTCACCACTACTCATGGTTTAATATTAATAACACCACCACCACCACAATTATTATTATTATTATTATTATTATTATTATTATTATTATTATTATTATTATTATTAAATTTGACTATAATGTACCGTAACTTATCTAAATTTATATAAAAAATACATAGAGTTGAAAGAAAAATAAAATATTTCATTTTTCATAAAAAAATATTGTTCAAACATGCAAAGTTAATATATAGATTGAATAACCTATCTAAATTTATTTAAAAAATACATAGAGTTGAAAGAAAAACAAAATAATACGTTTTTCATAAAAAAAAAATTTGAAACATGCAAAGCTAATAAATAGATTGAATAATAATTTAAAATTTATTTAAATAGTTATTTTTGAACAAAATTTGGAAAGTAATTAATTGGAAGATGTAACTTGACAAAACTAGGCAATAATTCATAGTTCTGTTTAATGTGATTTTATAAAATTAGGCAATTAATGTGTTAGGAACTGAGGCTCTCATGATTGTGCTTGTTTGTGTAAATCGAACAGTCAATGAGTATGAAAACATGTTAAGTGCAGCGGAAATGAACAACAAACTTTATAAACACAATCAAAGAGGAAAATAGTTTGATAAACACATGATTTGCATTAGTCGAAAGATTACAAAGTCAATCAAAAGATTACAAAGCATGCTTACAAGCTAAGCTCCCCCTCAGCCTGATACCCCAAGGATGGTTGCACACAAGATGAAAGGATTGGACTAGAGGAGAAGAACTCGCTCAGTCAATCGAATGTAACAGTACAGGGTACTGTTACATTTATAGGCAAACCAAACCACTGGTGTACCTCAGCTGACGTCACCATGAAAGCGACGTCTAACAGCCTAACAACCTGTATCTACTGTCCTTACACAAACACTGCTAAACCTAACCACTGACTACACATAAAACAGATAATTCACTAAACAGCTGCTCTTCCTTTATGTCAGTGCTTTACTCAAGGTTGATCAGTCCTTGACTGGGCAGTGTTGTGTCATCAGCAGTTTGTACCAGCAGTGCTTAGTTTCCAGCAGTCTTTGAGCTTCATCAGTAGTTATGCTGAGCAACAGTCGTATCTGGGCAGTGGATATAAGTCCATCAGCTGTTGTAATCACTTTCAAGGGAGAAGACTTAGTATAAACAGCTGCTTATTGTGAATCCACTGTTGTGACCTGGTTTTGGCTTTACATTATCTGTTCCTCTGGTAGGGTTCAATCCCAACAATCTCCCCCTGGAACAGATAATGCCAAAACCTGTCATTATTCTGGATCTTTATTGCTCATCACAAGTTCCCTTGCTTTTCTTTTGAATTCTTCTTCAAATGCTTTGGAACTTGTATCATCCTCATCCCGGCACAGTGTAAGTTCAAGGAGATCCTGCAAATCTTGAACACTAAGGCCTAGTGCTTCTTTCCTTGATATGTACTTCACCTCTCCATTGGATTTGACCAGAGTCAATACGTGGGTCTTTTGATCAGAGAGCCACTTTAGTACTTTTAAACCCAATGGATTTCTTGGGAGAGATTTATTTGAATGATGAATTTGGAGATTGAGGCTTGGTGATGACAACTTTGAGCAGTGTCTTGAGATTTTGCTGTTTCTTGTAGTTCTGCTGTAAGTGTCTGAAGAACCATCTCCATGATATATTCTTCTCAAGCATGTTCTTCTTTTGATATTTCTGCATCCATCTGCTTTGTTTCCTTCTTTGATGAAGGATGGCAGCAGGTGGTGTTTATTGTGGTTGATTTAGTGGGGATGGCAGTGGTTGTGGTGTGTGTTGATGTGGTATTGGTGGCAGTTGTTTGAGTGACAGATGTTGTTAATGGTGGAGGTGTAAGTGATTTTGTGGGAACAGAAGTTGTGGTTGAAGTAGTAACTGGCTTAGTTTTAGAAGCTGTGGTGGTTGATTGCCTTGTTTTTCTAACAGGACTCTTCTTTAATGAAGTACCAACCTCTTCTTTTTCCTTTTTGCAGAACTAACTTTTTCTCAACCAAAGCTCTGCTCTCATCCCTTACCCTTTTTAATATCAGCAGTGGTTTTGAGACCAGCTGAATTGACTTGACTTTGAACGATCCTCATTTGTGTATCTTCATCATCTGCTTGAATTTTCAGGGTTTCATCACCTCCCTTTTCCTTTTCTTTGACAGATGTTTCAGCATAAGTTACTGAGAGATTTTCCTCAGAGTCATTTTTCTCCCCCTTTTTGGCATCATCAACTCTTTCGAAGATAGTGCAGGGGTTGAAATAAATTCCACAGCTCATCTGGAGTAGGAGCAGATGATGGAGTAGCTGTTGGAGATAGTGCAGCAGTGGATGGTACCGTTTGTGCTTTCAACAACTGTTGCAGCATGTCTTTGATTTCTGCAACAGATGTATCCAGTTTATCAATTCTAGCCGTCAATTCTTGGTACATTAAACCATCACCCAACTTAATGGGGTCATCTAATTTCCCACTAGCAGTGGTTGTAACAGTGGTTGATTGAGGAAGTGTATCCCAAAAATCATCCACTGTTGCCCCTTTGTCTTGGTACTAGGGACTTCTTTCTTCATAATGAGAAACACTTTTTAGTGAACCAGTGAAGACTGGATACACAAGAGTTCCCCGTGAAGAAATTGCCTTCAAGGAAGTCTTATTGATGAAACTACTGTCCAAGTGCAAACCAGTGGGTTCAGCACTTGTAGTAGCTGCTTCACTTGAACTACCACCAAGAGTTACTTGTAACTCAAGGGGTGTAACCTCCTCAGTTGTTGCTGGGATAGCAGATGTATAAGCATCAGACTCAGTCACTTGTTGGAGTGTACTCTCAGTGATAGGTGGTTGAGAGGAACTGATTTATGTATGAGTTATATCCAAAGCATGCAACAAGGTCATTATTGAAGTGGTATATGTGAAGTGATGATGGGAGTTGAAAGTGAATTTGCCCCGGGCAGTGGACTGCGGATGATGGAATCAAGTGATTCTAGAGCATCATAATTTGGTGTCCCTGTTTTTACAACCTGTTCTTTTTGAGAAGAAGCAGGAGGAGTTTGAGGCATGGGTTGAGACCTTTCTACCATCTGCTGTGAGGAAGTAGCATCAATGGTTTCTAGTGACTTTTGTGTTGTCACTGGCAGTTGCTCTGGGATCTCATCTTCCAGAGTTGCCTTTATTGCAGGTTTGGGGGGATTTTGAATTTTCTTTTGTTTTGGTCTTTTGGTGGATTTAGGTGTGGGTTTCACAGCAGTTGTGTTACTGCTGTGATCACCTTGAGCAGTGGGCTCAGCAGCATATATCTAAGGAGTAGTGGTAGCTGCTAAAATCTGCTCAGGTACCTCTGCTTTTGTTTTGGAAATTTTTGATAGCCTTGTAAGTGTTTTCAGGTGTAAGGCCATTTATTTGAAAAAGTGATGATGGCATCTAATGCACACAACTGTTGAATAACATCTGTCCCCGTGTAACCTCTGTTGTAAATCAGTGTTTTGCACAAACAGAGGATACACTTTGGCAGTGGATAGATTTTACTATTTAACAGAGTTTTAATGCCATCAGTGCTTTGAACAGACTTTGAGGATTTATTGAAAAATTCAATTTTAAACTATTTTTAAGGTTATTTTTTATTTTTCTAAAAACATTTTTATGCTATTTACACATGGAACACAAGAAAGCTTGCTTTAATCCATGTTTAGCACTCCAATCATAGGGATCAAGTTTTTAACAGTAGATGAATCGAATTTTTAAGTTTGTACATCTACCACCTGATCTTTAGGATGGACATGTTAAAGATGAAATCAAACCTTTTTATAGCAATCCCTCACAAAGTGATGTCTGATAATGAATGATGGTGAATTAATGAGATATTGAACTTTTTGATGATATATTTCAGCTACTTGACTGCCCTGCATAAAAACAATCTTTTGAGCAACTATACCAAAATTCAATAACATATTTTGAAGTTACAAACAGTTGGACTTTTCAGCAACAGCAGTAGCATCATAATATTCTTCAATCTGTGGTTGGAAATATCTACTGCATGTGCACAGTCAATAACACCTTGATGTTTGTACTTGTTCTTTGAGGACCCACTTTTCGCCAAATAGATTCTCATCCTTTGGCTGTGGCACAAGGTTTTCAAACTTGTTGTCACTGAACTGCTGAAGCTCCTCTTAAATGACAGCTACTCAACTTTCTGTCTTTCAGTGCTATAAGGCACATGACTTGTTGATGGAATGGTAGAAAGTCAAGAAGAAGACAAAGGTTTTGGGATAAACTTTTTATAAGAATCCCTTCCAATTGATGTTGTCAAGTGTATGGCAAAATGGATGTGATTAAAAAGGATTGAGGTTTAAAAGGTGAGGCTGCAGATGTGAGTCATCTGAGCTAACAACTGTTGGTGACTTTAATGATCCAACAACTGTTTGAAGGTGAAAGTGGAGGAATAAAAGGAATTGGTGATAACCAGTGTTGATTTTTATCCACTGTTAGTTGATTTTTATCAACAGTGGTTGTGGACTTGGAAATAGAGGTAAAGGGCTACTTTGATCAAGCAATTGTTGAGGTAGCAGTCAAATGATCTCTGTCCATTTTTTTATGGACTTCTATCAGCAACTGCTGGTGGATCAGTGGGTGAGCTTTACCAGCTGTTTTGTACATCTGCTGCTCAGATGAAGGAAATGATTTTGTCCTGTGATAACACAGTATCATGTCCAACATCTTTTGATGGTGATAATGAGATATCTGCAAAGTAACATCCTTGACAAAACATATTTTAGATGCATATTATCAAGATTAACACATTAGCAGATTTTTACAGGGATTTGTATTCAAGGTTTTACTACTTATCACTTTCCTGTTTTAAACATTTATAACTTTTGACAGTAGTTGAGTATCCCAGATGATGATGGTGACCTTTTCACTTTGACTACCCATTTTGTTTTCTAATCCTTAGAGTAAAACATGAATAGTCAAGAATTTTAAGGTCTGTTAACAATCAATCTTTGATCTGTGATAAAACAAACTTGAGTTTGACATGACCTTGACACATGTATCATTTCCTTTTGAGCTATTTTCTAGGATAGTATCATCACAAAATAAGAGAAACACATCCTGACAGGAGATGAAACTTTTACTAAAAAAAAACAAGTAGAAGTTCAAAATATATCACTCTCATAAAAAATGGAGAATAATATATCTTGTTTTATAGAAAAAAAAAAACTTTAAAAAAAATTAAAGGTTATTCTGAAAATGACATCAAAAAGGATCTGGTACATTTTTTAATAAAGCTCATAGTCATATCATTCTCAAGTCTTATGAAAATGGTCAATGATTTGAACAACCACTGTTTGAGACCATTTCTTTGTCAATTGATTGCTAAAATGAAGAGACATGTACACATAAGTTTTGAAAGTCCTGTTATAGACTTTGTTACCATGTGATGACACTGAAAAATTTTGTCTAGTCCTCTTTGTAAGTTTAATCACTGGTGATACTTTTGTTACCTGAATTTCCCTGAATCAATGAATGCACATAGTTGCTTGATGACCATTATTCACCCAATTTTGGACTCTTAAGTGTTTTATGTTTATATTCTTTTCTTTTGATTTCAAAAGTTTTGAGATAAACACACTTTTGAGTTTTTGTAATTTTTCTTCTTTCCCTTTTTACCCTTTCCATAGAAAAGTATTGAAACTTTTACTGGAAGGTTTTCAAGGAAAAAATACTCAATCCAAAATCATTTTCAGCAATGTTTTGAGCGATTTGGTCATTTTTGCACATGCTTATGCCAAATTTCACATTACTCGTGATCTGGATATTTTGACTGCTGATTTTCTTAATGTATTCTTAACACAATTGATTTTGGTCCTTTTAGAGGACACTCAACATGTTTTTCAATAGATAAGATTCAAATCACTAAAGTTTTGATTTCCCTCTTTTTATGTTAACAAAGACACTAGTGCTTTTATCCGCACATAGGCTTTTGTCAACCATGAGGTGAACACCTTAGCTGTAGTTATGATGAAAACAATACAAACTTCATAATAACATTTGAAATCAATTTTGTAAAGAGAATAATCACACCAAAGTCACCAGACAAGTCTCCAGATCTGAAACTATTGGTGATTTATGCATGACATCACTTGTTATGTGAATTTTGTGTGCCTTATGACATCTTGGTTGTTTTACAGAGTTTTTGAATAAACAACTTTGAACGTTATTACTCTTTACTCTGTTTTTCAACAAATATGACCAACCTTAGTATCAATGAAATACTGTTATGTCAAATTGATTGTTAGATCGAATTTGACTGTCCAGGCTCTGATACCAATTGTTAGGAACCGAGGCTCTCATGATTATGCTTGTTTGTGTAAATCGAACAGTCAATGAGTATGAAAACATGTTAAGTGCAGCGGAAATGAACAACAAACTTTATAAACACAATCAAAGAGGAAAATAGTTTGATAAACACATGATTTGCATTAGTCGAAAGATTACAAAGTCAATCAAAAGATTACAAAGCATGCTTACAAGCTAAGCTCCCCCTCAGCCTGATACCCCAAGGATGGTTGCACACAAGATGAAAGGATTGGACTAGAGGAGAAGAACTCGCTCAGTCAATCGAATGTAACAGTACAGGGTACTGTTACATTATAGGCAAACCAAACCACTGGTGTACCTCAGCTGACGTCACCATGAAAGCGACGTCTAACAGCCTAACAACCTGTATCTACTGTCCTTACACAAACACTGCTAAACCTAACCACTGACTACACATAAAACAGATAATTCACTAAACAGCTGCTCTTCCTTTATGTCAGTGCTTTACTCAAGGTTGATCAGTCCTTGACTGGGCAGTGTTGTGTCATCAGCAGTTTATACCAGCAGTGCTTAGTTTCCAGCAGTCTTTGAGCTTCATCAGTAGTTATGCTGAGCATCAGTCGTATCTGGGCAGTGGATATAAGTCCATCAGCTGTTGTAATCACTTTCAAGGGAGAAGACTTAGTATAAACAGCTGCTTATTGTGAATCCACTGTTGTGACCTGGTTTTGGCTTTACATTATCTGTTCCTCTGGTAGGGTTCAATCCCAACATAATGTGACAACTGTCAAAAATCCAGGTATCCGTACAATTAATTAATCATAATTAGTGCTTAATGACTGTGTTGAAATTACAATTAACTGCATTCTGATTACTGCCATACACAAACATGTGCCTCATACATTGTCAAATGTCATACCAATATTTCTTGAAAGCTATATTGCCCCAAATGATGCCTTGAGTACAGTTAGCACAGTTACCTGATAAATCAGGAATATGTTGACGAAGTTCAGCACATAGACAGGCAGTGTGTTGAGACACAGAATGAGCCAGAAACTTTGTACTACACTAGTATAGAGTGTAGGAAAGTAAGGATCCCAAAACTGTCTTCCTAGTGATAGTTTAAGTGCCGGAAAGTGCCTAAAACTCACATAAAGTGCTGAATTCAGCAAAATTCAGCAAAAATCAGCATTTAAACATACTAATATTATGCAGAAACATGGTTAAATGGTCCTGAATACTTTCCTAAGTGTCGGGAATTAAAAGTGTCACAAAAGGATACATAAAGCACACTAAACTACAAGTTTAGCACCTTAACAAACCAGTTTCCAACCGAACAACCGGACACTACTTGAAACATCAAAATTACACTAGAAGCACTGTTTTAATCTTTCCAAGCTAGTTATGATCCCCGAACATCATAACACCCCATACAAAATATCTACTAACTAAAGTATGCAACTAACACTTGGATTTGAACTTGTATGCAACTAGATGGTTAAAGCCTAAGCTAGACCCCCCACCTATCTCATAGCCCAACATGGCCCACACATGGAGATTTCATTGCATTATTTTTTGGGATCTTGTTGTTAGTCCATGAAACATATTACACAAGGGTTAACACCTAAACTTGGTTATAAGCAAGACATGGGAGGTTATGATTTTATTATCTCACACACACTTACACACACTTGATCTTCTCCCCCCTCTTGCTCTCATTCTCGGCCGAACACCCACACTTACACCACCACCATCATTCAACCTTCTTCATCCATTCTAAGCACATACAAGGGTGGTAGAGTTCATATAAGGAAGCTTGGTGGCTTTGGATCTTGAAGGACCTCTCTTGCTTGCTTTTATCCTCTTCATTTCTACACTTGAATCATCCCTAGCCTTGAGCTAGTGGTAAGATCCTTGTACACTCCATTTTACTTCTATTTTAGTAGGTTAAAAGATGTTACAAGTAACTAATCTTGAAGAACACTAAAGATCATGAGAAGTAAATATGAACATAAGCTTAAAATATGAAGTAATCTTGATGAATATGAGTTGTGATGCTTGTTGATCATTGATTGTTTGTAGAAATTATGTTGATCATCATATGATCTTGCTAGATCATGATTGAAAACATAATCTAGCAAGATGTGAGAATAGAACTTGTTGTAGGATGATGGATCATCCAAACATAAAGCATGAACTTGAAAGAAACATAATGTTTTCTTGTAAAGTAATGATCAAAGTATATTGTTAATCTTGTAGATCTAAATATTTCATGGATTATTCTAAAGAAACCAAGTTAAAATATAAGTTTTGTTAAAACTTGGTTCTTACATGAACAAACACTATTTTTGGTGGTTAAACAAGTGTAGTAAAACTTGTGTAACAAGAAAATTTCATAAAGAAACATTTTTATAAAACATGATTACAAGTTGTAAACATCTAAATCTTTCAAGAATGATGTTTTTAAATAAACAACCACACTTTAAAGGGTAACTAAACTCACTAAACACACTACCAAGTTACTACAAATTTTCATAAACTTTCAAGTTCATGAAGTGGTAGATTGTTGGATCTGAGTTTCTTTTTGATTGTATTTTCGTTTGAAATTAAGATGGAAATGAAAGAGTTGTGCAGCGGAATTAAGATGAAAACAAACTTTGCATACAATCAAACGAGAGTAATACTTTAATCAAATATCTTTACACAATGAATCGAAAGATTGAATTTGTTTCAACAACGATTACAATGATTGATGAATGAATGCAAACTCCCCCTCAGCCAGAGCTCAGTAGTTTGTTCGTGCAAAGAAGACGATGTGGTGAAAGAGCTAATAGAACAGTACAAAGTACTGAACTATTTATAGGCACTTGCAAACCACTGAGCATCTTAGCTGACGTCACCATGAAAGTGACATCTAACCTCCTAACAAACTCTAACCTCTGATCAATACAAACACTGATGTACTAACTACTGCTATTACAAATCATTACACAAAAGACACTTAAACAGCTGCTGCATCCTTCCACTGCTGTGAATCCAGCAGTGCTTGTCCGGATCAGCAGTACTTGACTCAAGGCAGTAGATTGACTCAGCAGAGCTTTGTTCTTCCATCAGTCTTTGACATTGGGCAGTAGATGTAAGGCAGCAGTTGTAGGTCAGCACTTAGTAAGATCAGCAGATAGGAGGTCAGGAGATATGAAACCACTTTCAAGGGGAGAGATTTGCATGAACCAACTGTAAGCATCTGCTTATTTTGGATCCACTGCTCTGATCCAGTTTTGGCTTTAATTATCTGTTCCTCTGATAGGGTTCAATCCCAACAATCTCCCCCTGGAACAGATAATGCCAAAACTCTTCATTATTTGTGGAAGACTTTATTGCCTCATCAACAGCTCCCTTATCTGACCTTTAAATTGTAATTCAAAGACTAGGGCATCTGTATCTTCATCATCCCTGCTAAGTGGAAGATCAAGGAGATCCTGCAAATCTTCAAGACTCAGGCCAAGAGCTTGTTCCCTTGATATTTTCTCCACTTCTCCACCAGGCCTGAGCAAAGTCAATACGCAGGTCTGTTTGTCAGTTTCCCACTTTTGTATTTTTGAGCCTGGTGGGTTTCTTGGGAGATGTTTATTTGCAGAAGTATTTGGTGAGGCTGGCCTGTTCATAGCTGGCTGAGCAGCACTTGCAGATTGTTCCAATTCAAGATCCTCTTTTATCATTACTTCCGTGCCTGCTTTTACAATGGCATCTCCAGCTAATAGATCTTGAATTGTTTCCATGCTAAACTGGTTTTTGCTCCTTCTTTTGTAGATGGAAGCACCAGCTGGAGCAGTGGTTCTTTTGACTTGCAGCTTTGGTGGTCTTTTTGAGACCTCTGCTTTGGAATAGTCAGGCTTTTGTGGAACTCTTGGATCTTTCTTTCTAAGTTCCTCTAATCTTTTATAGGTTGCCCTGACTCTATCTTCTCCCCATTTTGTCACAGAGTTCTTTAACCCATAATCAGCTGCAACCAGCTCCTCTTTCATTCTCCTCAACTCTAACATCTTCTCAGCTTCAAATTGTTTGAATTTTTCAGGAGGAGTCTGCTTGACCTTATTTTTGATCATGTCTTGAATCCTGGCTGCTTCTTTTTCAAGCTCAGGAATGGTCCAGTTCTTGTACATGTGTTTCTCCCCCTTGTATTTCTTGTAGGTCATGATGTTTTCAATGTAGTATTTTCTTAAGGACTCATCTGCCCTTTCTGAAATTTTCTGACATACATTTTTAGCAAAACGCTCCATAGCATTGACCTGTGAGAGTAAAAACTGATAGTTTTGTTGAAATTCTCTATCAGATTTCCCTTTTCTGTTTTTGATTGCAATATCCTCTGCTTGTTTGGCTTTGAGTTTCAAGTATTCTTCAATATTGTTAGGCCTGGGATAATTTGCAATTGATGGCAAACTCCTTTTGGCTGGGTCATCTTCATAATAAAAAGATTTGATTTCTTCTCTGACTGCAATGAGTTCCAGAGGAAATGAGACACCAGCAGGAGGTAGTGATTGTATAATTTGAGCTGAAGAGAGAGGTATGGGTTTTGGAATAGTGACAAGTGACAGGGATTTTGAAGATGTTGGTGATGGAGATGTGTCATCATCTTTTAAAATTAGCCTTCTCCTTTTTGTAGGAGGGACTGATGATGTTTTGGATGGAACAGTGGTGGTAGATGTAGTGGCAGTGGATTGTGATTGACTAACAGCTGTTGAAACAACTGGTGTTTCAACCACTGTTGTCATTACAACAGATGTTATAACATCTGCTGTCTTCTGCTGTATGTCAGCAGGTGTTGTCTTTGGTGGTGATGATGGTAAAGCAGTGGATGTTGTGTGTGTTGAAGTGGTGTGTGTTGATGGAACAACTGTTTGGCAAGCAGTAGTTTTTGTAACTCCTGTTGCATCAGCTGTTTTGTATGGTGGTTTTTTAGCAGACTTTGAACGTCTGGTTGGAATGGATTTGGGTTGCCTCACTTTTCTAGTAAGCTTCTTCTTTTCCTCAACAGGATTTTCATAATCCTTTGACCCAGAAGTACCCTGATCTGGATGATCCATTCTCTCCACCCTGGCTTTCCTTTTGGCCTCTCTATCCCTTTTTACACTTGCAACTGCTTCTGCTAGTGCATTTGTTGTCACATCAATTTTCTTGCTGTCATCTGGCAAAGGGATCTTTTTGGTCATGTTTGAATTTTCTGGTTCAAGATAGAGACCATCCTCTATAGCCTTCTTTTTCCACTCCATAATTTTCTCCCCCTTTTTGGCATTATCTTCTGGGAGTTGATAAATGTAGCGTACTTTTGGAGGAGCAGTGCCAGTGGTGTGCAAGATCTGAGTTTTGAGAGCCTTTAAATCAGCCTGAGTGTTCTTGAACCTTGTCTCCATTGCATCTCTCAGCTGTTGTACATGTTTTTCATGTTGCTGATCTGCTAATTGTGCTTGTTATTGGAGAAAAGATTGAAATAGATTCCAGAGCACATTTGGAGCAGGTGCCCTTTGTGGAGCAGGTGCTTGAGGTGGAACAACAGTTGATTGTACCTTCTAAACTTGTAACACCTGTTTTAGCATAACTTTGAGTTCTGCAACAGAGTTATCAAGCTTGGCAATACGATCCGTCAATTTCTGGTACTTTAAACCATCACCCAAGTTAATGGGATCATCTGATTTCCCACTAGTAGTGGTTTTATCAGTGGTAGATATAGGGAGTATACTCCAAACATTAACCACTGATGCCCCTTTTTCTTGGTACTGGGGTCTTCTTCCTTCAACACTTGACAACTTTTTGATGTTGCCAGTAGGATAAATAAATCCACTGGTGGTTGGCAGAGGTGCTATAAAAGGAATTGCCTCCAAGGAAGTCTTATTAATGTAACCACTGTCCAAATGTAACCCAGTGGGTGTAACACTTGTAGTGGCTGCTTCACTTGGATTACCACCAAGAGTTACTTGTAACTCAAGGGGTGTAACCTCCTCAGGTTGTGTTGGTGGGTTAGCAAAGATTGATACATCAGACCCAGTCAGTTGTTGAGGTATATTCTCATCAGTAGGTGATTGATGTGCGGTAAGTGTCGTATATTTTAGGTGTATATTTTAAGCCCTTTTTAACACTTATTTAAGCCAAGTTTTAAATTTATAAAACACGATATTTCACTGACACTAAACACACATATGGGCAAGTGCACCCATCGTTGAGTGTAGTATAGTGTTGGTAAGATACCAAGGTCGTCCAAGGACACAAGAGCTTTTAGTACCGGTTTATCCTCAACGTCTAACCAAAATAAAAGTTTAGAAAAATGTTTTAAACTAAGAAAATTAAAAGCTAACTAAAATGCTGAAAATAAAAATAAAAAAATAAAAACAGATAGACAAGATGAATCACTTGGTTCCGACTCGTATCTAGTATAACCTTTGATTATTTCCGCACTTTTGCACATAATTAAGAGATTATCTTAGTTATTGTAGTAGGCCCCTCTTTTGAAGGTGACGTTACCCTCACCCCAGTAGTTTGAGTCAGCAGGGATACAATCCTAAATGGGTGGATTATTGGAAGATAATGAATTAAGTTATTAATGCAGTATTGTGGTAGGCCCCGCTTTTGGCGGTGACGTTACCCTCGGCTAAGTAGTCTGAGTCAGCAGGGATACAGTCCTAAATAGTCGGGTTATAGTATTAATAGTAGTTAACTTATGAGGGGATCAAAGAGTTTGGACCCCCGCCATCCAATACCGTGAAGTATTGAAGGAGGTCCTACTAAATTTGACCCAGGTCCATTGCAGGACCTCTAAACGCTGAACAATGGCAAGACCTTTACCAAACCGTTCCCTTAACCCCCTACCAGGTAGCCAACATACCTCCATATAGACCGTGGAGATATGAATGGTGAAAATCCTTTATTTTATATAGACAGTAAAATAATGCCAAGACACCACGGACAAACGATAAGGAAAGATCACCTTCAACATAAGTAACTAGTTATTAAAGTCATTAATACAAAACCAAATAAAAAGTGCAAAAGATTAGAAATAAAAAGTATTATACTAGACACTTTGTCTTCACCAAGTGATGTAAGAGACTTAGGCAAACATGGCCTTGATTGTCAAGAACTCTTACGATCAATCTTGGATCCCGAGACGACTCACACACTCTACGATGGACAATGGATGATGGTGGTGGATGATGGTGTTGTGATGGTGGTGGGTGGTGGATGAAGTGTGAGAGAGGTGGTGTGCCAAGGGATGAGATGAAATGAATCCAAGCACTCCTATTTATAGGCTGAACAGAGTGCTGGACACGGCCCCGTGTCCGCTGGACACGGCCCCGTGTCTGTCTGACAATCTCTCTCCTCATTAATTGTAATTCGCAATTACAATAAATGCGCCTGCTGTACTTTCGACACGCCCCCGTGTCCGCTGAGCACGGCCCCGTGATGGGCAATAGAAGCTTCTATGGATTTGTCTTTTCTGCTGCTTCTTGGGCACGGCCCCGTGCTGGCTGAGCACGGGGCGTGTTCAGCCTTCTGTCTTCTCCTTTTTGCTTTGGAAGGTGCCGTTGAGGGGTCGGGCAGTCCACTAATATTCCTTTTCTTGTATTTATGTTGGATTTAGCTGTCTTTTTGCTTCTTTTGCGTTTTTGAGCTCATTTAATCCTGAAAATACAAAAGGAAGACAAAAACACTCTTTTTCCAATATTAGTACTTAAAAAGGGTTAGTTTTATGCCTCATTTGATGTAATTTATATGTTGCATTTTACACACATCAGTGATTGAGAAGGACTGGTTAATGCCTGGTTCAAATCAATTGCATCCAACAGTGGTTTTATTGGTGAGGGAATTGTGGATGTGATGATTGGTGTAGAAAAAGGATGTGTCCCGGGCATTGGACTGTGGATGATAGAAACGAGTGTTTCCAGAGCATCATGATGTGGAGACCCTATTTGTACAACCTGTTCTTTTTGTGAAGAAGCAGGAGGAGCTGTGGTTATGGGTTGAGATATTTGTACCAACTGTTGTGAGGAAGTAGCAGCAGTGGTTTCTTGTGACATTTGTGTTGTCACAGGAAGGAGCTCTGGTATCTCATCCTCCAGAGTTGCCTTTTTGATGGGTTTTTGAGTTTTTCTTTTTGGCTTTTTGGAGATAGTAGGTGTGGGTTTCAAAGCAGTTGTGCTGCTGCTTTGATCACCTTGAGCAGTGGGCTCAGCAGCAGATACCTGAGGAGCAGTTGTAACTGCTAAAATCTGCTCAGGCACCTATGCTTGTGTTTTGCAAGGTGCTAACATTCTTGAAAAAGTTTCAGTTGTTAAACTGTTTATTTGAGTAGAATCACCTTGGTTTATTATAGCTAAATCATCCTTACTGAATTTCTTTGTAAAATAGTAACTTAAAAACCTTGGAAACAGTAAGAATGATTTTGTTTCAACATTATTAACCAAATCTTTAAAAATTTCCCGAGAATAGTTAAAATTTTCTCCTTGAAGAATTGCATATCCCAGATTTTGAATCTTTAAAGGGATTTCATTGAAAGAAGTGGTTTTGTTTGAAACACATAGTAGGAGGGTATGAAATAAAAATCTGGTTGCAGACGGAAAATAACCTTTTTCTAAGGTAATTTTCTTCATCATTGTGGCTTCATACCCTCTCTCAATGAAGTCAGTTTGTAACTCGTTTTTAGTGAAAGAAATTTTACCTTCCTGATCACCGAGTTGAAAGACCTCTGAAATGGATTGTGGCATGATTTGGACAACTTTACCCTTTATCGAAGAGTTTATGGTGGTTGCAGTGTCTCCTTGTTTTTCAAGGGTTGCATTTTTCCAGAACTCCCTTTGGGTTGCCAAATAGATTGGTGCATCGGCAATGAACAAAGTTTTGTACTTTGATTTTGCCATGAGATCAATGATGGAATCGAAAACTTTGGTGGTTCCTGGTTTTGTGAGAAGACCCAGGAGATTGTGAGATGGTTTATGTGGAATTTCAGTTGAGATTGCCTTTTGAGAGGCTGTTTTCGATGATGATTTGGATGAGGGTTTTGCAGATTTCTTTGATTTTGTCATTTTGAAGATGATTGATCGAAGAAATTTGGGAAGAAATGAGATGAAAAACTGCTTTGAGAAGAGAATTTTTAAGAATTCAATTCGACAGTAAAACCCTGTTTTGGTGGTGAGTGGGGGATTTTATAGGGAAGAAAGTGAATGCTGAGGTGGCAGCCGTTACAAAAAGTCTGACCAATATGTACTGCCCACGTGACAACCCCTGTTGAAAGTGAAGGACAGTACTTGTGTGATAAGGACAGATGAAGGCAGTGGTATGAAAGCAGTGGATGATTTTCACTATCAGTGGATAGCATATCAGTGGATAAGACACTGCTTTTGAACAACAGAGTTTATCAAAGTAATGAGAGAGCAGGGGTTGACTTTCAGCAGTGGACAGACTTTTGAAAGAAGCAGAATTTTGAACAATCAGTGATTAATGGCAGACTTTTAAGGATTTTAATGAAAATTTTCATTTTTAGCTATTTTTAAGGATGGAATTTTGATTTTCTGAAAACATTTTGTTGCTTTTATTCATAGAAAAACAAGATGTTGCTTGTTATTCCATGTTCAGCATCCCAATCCTAGAGACCAAACTTTCAAAAGTGGCTGTATCAAGTGCTTTTGTGAGCACATCAGCCCGCTGGTCTTTAGTTGGGACATGATGCAGAGAAATCAAACCTTTTTCATAGCAATCCCTCACAAAGTGATGTCTGATGTCGATGTGTTTGGTGGTTGAGTGGGAAACTGGATTTTTGATGATATTTTCTGCTGCCTGACTGTCCAACATGAGTGGTGTCTTTAAGGCAGTGATACCAAAATCCAGTAACTGATTTTGAAGCCACAGGAGTTGGGCTGTACAGCTTGCAGCAGTAATGTATTCAGCTTCAGCAGTGGATGTTGAAACAGCTGCTTGCTTTTTGCTTTGCCATGAAACTAAGCAATCACCTAGAAACTGGCACCCTCCTGATGTGGACTTCCTTGTGGTGTGACATCCAGCAAAGTCACTGTCTGAGAAACCTGAAAGCTTGATGTTCCCATTAGCTGGATACCAGATACCAAGTGTGGGAGCACCTTTTATGTATCTGAAGATCCTTTTTACAGCAATGAGATTTGATTTTCTGGGAGCTGATTGACTTCTTGCACAGACACATGTTGCAAACATGATGTCTGGTCTAGATGCAGTTAGGTACAATAAAGACCCAATCATGCTTCTATAAAGTGTTTGGTCAATCAGCTCATCCTTTTCATCAGACATGACCAACTTATTTGTTGCCATGGGTGTGCTGCATGGTTTACAATCATTCATATCAAATTTGGTTAAAAGTTCTTTAGCATATTTGCTTTGATGAATGAAAGTTCCATTTTTCAATTGTTGTACTTGGAGACCAAGAAAGCATTGCAGCTCACCCATAGCACTCATTTCAAACTCAGCTGTCATGAGTTCTCTAAACTCTTCACACATTGAGTTACATGTGCTTCCAAAAATAATGTCATCCACATAAATCTGGACAATCATTAAATCCTTCCCTCTCCATTTTAAAAACAGTGTTTTATCAATGGTACCTCTTTTGAAACCATTTGAGAGTAGGAAGTTGGAAAGAGTTTCATACCAGGCCCTTGGTGCTTGTTTCAGGCCATACAAGGCTTTGTTTAGCCTGTAGACATGATCTGGATAAAATGGATCCTCAAAACCTGGAGGTTGACAAACATACACCTCTTCTTGAATTGTACCATAGAGGAAAGCACTTTTGATATCCATTTGAAACACCTTCATATTGTGGTTGACAGCAAAGGCCAGGAACAGTCTAATGGCTTCCAATCTTGCAACAGGGGCAAATGTTTCATCATAATCAATCCCCTCTTCCTGTCTGTAACCTTGAACCACAAGCCTGGCTTTATTCTTGACAACAATACCCCTTTCATCAGTTTTGTTCTTGAAGACCCACTTTGTGCCAATGGGACTAACCTCTTCTGGCAGTGGTACAAGCTCCCATACTTGTTGTCTTTTAAACTGTTGGAGCTCCTCTTGCATGGCTTCTACCCAGCTGTTGTCTTTCAGTGCCTCTTGGTACTTGACTGGCTGATGGAGTGATAGAAAACCAGCAAAAAGACAAATGTTTTGGGTTTGGCTTCTTGTGAGCACCCCTTCATTTATGTTGCCAATGATTTGATCAGGTGGATGAGATCTCAAGAAGATTAAATCTCGTTGGTATGGAATGATGGCATTGGTTGGTGAAGGCTGCAAATGTGTATCATCTGAGCTAACCACTGCTGGGGACTTTGATGATCCAGCAGTGGCTTCAAAAGGTGGTGGTATAGGAGGTAATGAAGTGGACAACTGCTGACTTTTATCCACTGTTTGAGGACTTTTGTCAGCAGTGTTTGAGGATGTGGAAGCAGTGGTTGATGAGCTACTTTGGTCAACAACTGTTGAGGTGGCAGTGGTTGAGCTTTGACAACTGTTTTGAACAGCTGGGGCTTTTCCCTTTGTGGCAGACCTTTGAGGGATGATGATTTCATACCCATAGTCTGGTGTTGTATCCTCTGATGGACCTGCACTGTTAGTCTTGACAGCAGTATTTTCAAAAGTGAATTTTTCAAGATCAAACAGATCTGCAGGGTTTGCTGGGATTTTCATTGATGAGAGTTCATTGAACTTAACATTCAAAGTCTCCTCCACTGCCTTAGTCCGTGTATTGAACACTTTGTAGGCCTTGGCAGTGGTTGAGTATCCCAGATGATAACCACAATCAATTTTGGCTGCAAATTTTGAAATGGAATCTTTTAAGTTCAAAATAAAACATGGGCAGCCAAACACTTTGAAATATGAGATCAGTGGTTTAATTTTATACAGAATTTCATAGGCAGTCTTTTTGTGCCTGGGGTTTATTAACACTCTGTTCTGAACATAGCAAGCAGTGTTTACTGCCTCTGCCCAGAAAGTTAATGGCAAACCTGAATCTGCAAGCATGATTCTGGCAGCCTCAATCAGAGTTCTGTTCTTCCTTTCCACTACCCCATTCTGCTCTGGTGTTCTTGGGATGCTGTACTGCCTTACAATCCCTTTCTTCACACAGAAGGCATCCAACTCCCTATTTTTGAATTATGTGCCATTGTCACTCCTGAAGCTTTTCACTGGAAGGTCAAATTGCTTTTCAACCTGTATTACAAAGTCTTGCAAAATGCCTGCAGTTTCATCTTTTGAGTGCAAAAAGAAAGTCCATGTGAACCTAGAAAAGTCATCAACAATAACCAAACAGTATCTTTTCTTTTTGAGGCTCATGACTTGAACTGGACCAAACAAATCCATGTGTAGCATTTGCAAACACTGGGTTGTTTTGGACTCTTCAATGGACTTGTAGGAACTTTTATACTGTTTTCCTTTTAAACAGGAAATGCAATGTTCAGGACATGAAAACAATTTTTGTGGTAGGCCTCTCACCAAACCATTTTTTGAAATTTCTGTGATTGTCTTAAGATTTGTGTGTCCCAGCCTTCTGTGCCAAAGTTCTGTCTCTTTGTTAGAGGCAGCTGAGAACAGACAGGCATCAGCTCTGGGACACTCTTTTGACATGTCAACAACATAAACATTGCCACTTCTTTGAGCAACAAGTTTAGTTTGACCAGTTTTGATTATTGCTTCAATCTTTTTGACCATTTCTGGTCCAACAATCCTACAACAATCTTTTGTGAAGAATGACCCAAAACCCTTGTCACTCATTTGGGACACACTCAGAAGGTTGAATTTTAGATTGTCTATTAGATTGACATTTTCAAATTTTACTTTTCCAAACTCCACTGTACCCGACCCCAGAACTTTTCCTTTACTGTTATTCCCAAAGGATATATCACCCCCTCCATGGATTTTAAAGTCTTTGAGGAGGGCTTTACATCCTGTCATATGCCTGGAGCCTCCACTATCTACATACCAAAGACTATCAAAGCATGCAGAAGCTCCCTGCACATGAAGTAAAAGATTAGTTCATTAGGGTCTCCAAAGCCAGCAGGGCTTTGGATGGGGTCTCAACAGTGTCTGGGATGGATGCAGAATGATGGACAGTGGTTAGGTCAGGGGTTTGAACTGTTTTAGGACAGTGTTTCTCTAACCACTGTTGTGGGTTCTGACCAATCATCTGCTGGTAACCAAAAGGATGCTTGTTCACTTTGGGTTTAGAGGGCCTTTTGTAGGCCTCATAAACGTGAGGAATCCTTTGGTAAGACTGTTTTTCTCTGCCTTTTCTGAACTGATTGGCAGGGGGTGCATCAGTAACCTGAACATCTCTTTTGACAGATGTTTGGTTCAGCTGTTTTGTAACAGTTGTTTGAACTGGCACAAACAGTGGTTGTTTCTTGGTGAATTTGACAGATGTTGATGATGATGATGGACTCAAGGATGTTTTAGCCATGTACTCATTCTTTTTCACATCAAAGTTTTTGAGGTACACACATGCTTGAGTTTTGTGGTTTGTTTTACCACAAACAATGCAGCTTTCTGCTGAAACAATGACACTTGTCTTGTTTAAATCATAAGCTTTCAAGTGGAAACAGTCTTTTGTTAGATGATTCCTTTTCTCACAGAATTCACAAAACAAGTTGTCGATTTTTTCTTTCTTTTTTCTCTTTTCAGACTCCTTTGCAGCAGAGGTTTTAACCACTGCTGGGATGTCCTTGAGAGGTATGACTTTAGCTTTTGGAGCTTTAACACCATCAATTGATGTAAAGTCCATTGGCTTGAAATTTTCAAGAATATCACACTCATCAGACCATTTTGGTTTAAACTGATGATCTTCAAGCTCCTTGAAAGTGGAGGATCCCATTGGTCTGGTAAGTGTGATTTTGTTACCAAGTTTGTCAGTGATTTTCACTTCTTGGCCATTCTTGTTTGTGGGGATGAGCTCAGTAGCTTCATCAGTGGTTTGGACAGATTTTTCAAAAGCAATATGTTCATCATCATATTTTCTATAACCAACCCCAAATTTCACATTGCTTTCAATCTGTTTAGCAAGCATCACCTCATATCCTCTGCAGGATTCCACCCATCTTTCACAAGTAATCTAGGTGGATTCCAACTCCTTTTTGCAACTTTGGTATTTTTCTACCATAGTTTGAAGTTGGGGTTTGGTGATGCTTTGCTCTTCTTTTAGACAACTAATCTCTTTTTCTTTTTCGGTCAATTTGTTTTTAAGTTCTTTTAAAGACCTTTCAAATTTGACCTCATCAGTCAAGATTTTATCCCGAAGGTTTTCATTCACCTCTTTGATGTTAGCAAAAGCAATTATGCAATTGTCAGAACACAGTTTTTCAAGAACTTGAGGAGATACCTTGGCAGCTGCCATCATTGCACAATCACATTGATGATCTTCTTCATCATCAGCTTTCACCTTCTTTTCACCAGCCTTTTCTTCTTTCTCTTCTTCTTTGTCCTCTACGGACCATGGATCTGTCATTGGTTCAATCAGGGTACCTGAACTTTCTCCTAACAGTAGTTCACCAGCCACAGCAGTAACCACTGCTTCAGTCACCTCTTCCACTGTTTCAAAGCACTGCTGTTCCTCCTCAGTTTCAACCCCCTCCTGTATTGACTCTAGTGCCATTAAACAAAACTCATCATGAGAAGAATCATTAGAAGCATAGAGTGCAAAATTTTCATCACTAAGATCTTCAGGCATACTGCTCCAGTCAACAAACCCTTGAGTGAAAAAACTTTGTTGATCTGGTTGTGCTGCTGCTGGAGCAGTGGTTTGAGGTGCAACAGGTTGCACTTGTACCTGTGGAGCAGGGGTTTGAACATATTGGATTTGTGGAACAGTAGTTTGGACATAATGTACTGGCACAGGGGCAGCAGCATAGTGAGCAGTGTTCACTTTAGCTGCTGGGGCATATTGGGCATAGTGCACAGTGTTTTGGTTTTGAGGTCTAGGATTTGAGCTAGGATGAGTAATTATGGGACCAGTAGTTTGACTCCTACATTCCCTAGCGAAATGTCCCAACCTATTACACTTGTAGCACTTGATTTTCGATTTATCCAACCCAACCCTTAGATTCCCATGCAAACCTGGGAATTTTCGCCCTGTTCTTTTGTAGAACTTGCTAGTTCTAACACTTAGCAAAGCCAGTTGGTGCAGGATGTCCATTTCCTCTAAATCAGTGGGATCAAAATGTTGTAAATCATTGAGTTCAAAGCTTAGATTATCTGACATCTGGTTTTCATTTGCAGTGAATGCATAACTAGCAGAGTGAGGATCAGGGTTGTTAAAATTTGCACCAGCAGTTATGTCAATGAAGTGATCATAACCCTGGTCCTTACCACTGCTCCCAGATTCTTCTTGACCCAGAAGAGCAGTATTACCGAAAGTGTAATCATCGGTAACTTTTCCTGACTCTTGTAACCTCCTTTTCTGGTTCAACTCCCTTTCGTAGGTCAGGAGTCGACCATGGAGTTGGGTCAAGGTCAGATCCTTGAATTCAGGTGAGTTTCGGGTGAAAAAAGCTATAGTGTCCCATTTTTCTGGCAGTGACCTGAGGAACCTACTATTTTGAGTTGAGTTTGTAAAAGTGGTGTTAACAAGCCTCAGTTCACTGATGAGACAACTAAAACGCTCAAATTGTTGCGTTAGTGATTCACCTTTAACGTAGCAAAATGTTTCATACTGTTGGTTCAGGATTTCCCTATTGTTTTCTATGACTTCTTCAGTTCCCCCAAACTGTTCCTTAAGTGCGTCCCATAACTCTTTGGCACTGTTACAGTGTAACAGTCCAGCATATATCTCATTGGGCAGCGCTGATGCTATGATGCTAAAAGCCTTAGCATCTAGTTCGATCTTTTGAAAGTCGGTTTCGGTATAATTTTCAACTGGTTTAGGAACGAACTTTTTAGCATCTTCAGCGCTTGGCACTGAAGGAACATGGGGACCATAAATGAGAGACCTCCAACAACCTGTGCTTTGTTGAGCGAGGATGTGACCCATCCTCCTCTACCAGATGTTGTACTCATTTCTTTTTAGCATAGGTGGTTTAAAAAGCGAGCCGATGTTGTTTTTATCATCCTGAGATTGTGACGTCATTCTTGTTGTTTTACAGACACTGAGAAATCAACTTTAATGGTGATTAATCCTTGCTCTGTTTTTCAACGGACGAACAAACGATCAGTATCAACTGTTATGAGCTGAACTATTTACGTCAAAATGATTGTTAAATCAAATTTGACTGTCCAAGCTCTGATACCAATTGTTGGATCTGAGTTTCTTTTTGATTGTATTTTCGTTTGAAATTAAGATGGAAATGAAAGAGTTGTGCAGCGGAATTAAGATGAAAACAAACTTTGCATACAATCAAACGAGAGTAATACTTTAATCAAACATCTTTACACAATGAATCGAAAGATTGAATTTGTTTCAACAACGATTACAATGATTGATGAATGAATGCAAACTCCCCCTCAGCCAGAGCTCAGTAGTTTGTTCGTGCAAAGAAGACGATGTGGTGAAAGAGCTAATAGAACAGTACAAAGTACTGAACTATTTATAGGCACTTGCAAACCACTGAGCATCTTAGCTGACGTCACCATGAAAGTGACATCTAACCTCCTAACAAACTCTAACCTCTGATCAATACAAACACTGATGTACTAACTACTGCTATTACAAATCATTACACAAAAGACACTTAAACAGCTGCTGCATCCTTCCACTGCTGTGAATCCAGCAGTGCTTGTCCGGATCAGCAGTACTTGACTCAAGGCAGTAGATTGACTCAGCAGAGCTTTGTTCTTCCATCAGTCTTTGACATTGGGCAGTAGATGTAAGGCAGCAGTTGTAGGTCAGCACTTAGTAAGATCAGCAGATAGGAGGTCAGCAGATATGAAACCACTTTCAAGGGGAGAGATTTGCATGAACCAACTGTAATCATCTGCTTATTCTGGATCCACTGCTCTGATCCAGTTTTGGCTTTAATTATCTGTTCCTCTGATAGGGTTCAATCCCAACATAGATTAAGCATGGTTTTGGCAAAATTGGTAAGTGTAAGTTGTTTAGAGTTGATTGTAAATTGATTGTGATGATTTTACAAAAGAAAATGATATGCTTGAAAGCATGGAAACCTCCATTTTTAGGGGAAACTATGGCAAAATTTTCTAAAAATATAAACACTTAGAAAAATATTTAAAAGTGTATTTTAACCATGAGTTTTCCACATAAACTTTGCCATAATTTTTGTTACAAAAATATAAGTGTTGGAGGTTGGTTTTTATAAAATAAAAGTGGCTAAATATATATTTAGAATATATATATATATATATATATATATTTAGAAGACACATGTGTGTGATTATTTGTATACTTTGTGTAATAGTTATATTATTTTAGGACTTGAAATAATATAACTCACCAAAAATAACAAGTATTACAATCCAAAATATTACCAAAATTTCAAGGAATAAATATACAAGTTACACACAAAATATTGATGAAACCGAACAAGAAATGTAACTTACAAAATATTCCGGAAAATATGTTCACAAAATATATTTTTGGTAAATAATATTTTGGATACAAAGGAATGAAAATATGATTTTCACAATTACTTCAAGAGTATATCATATTTTGACAGGGGAAGAATATAGCATTTTTTATAAGTATAAAAATATATATTTTCCTTGGAATTATTAGAAGATATATTATTTTTGGGAAAGATATATATTTTCTTGAGTAAACTTGAAATACATTATTTTTGGATAAAAATAAGTTTATAAATATTTTCTAAGTTAGACTTGAAAATATATTATTTTGGAACTACAAATATTTTTGCCAAAAGAAAAATTATGGATAATTTTTCTAAGTAATACTTTCTTAAATATATATGTTGGTGGACTTTTATTCGAATAATATTCCGGAAAGTTTAATAATTAATTAAGTATGAGGATACTTAATAAATACATTAAGAATACGTATTCTCATACGTATAAATACACGCCAGAATAAGACCCAAAAAATATGGCAAAAATACACATGTATAAGATACCCCCATACTTGGGAAGGAAATACAAGTATAAACACTTGGGAAGTATTATTACAAAAAAAATGTTGTTTAACAATTATTCCAAAATTTATAAATATAATCTAAGTTAAAATATTAATTATTTTAACTAATAATTATATAACTTGGAATAATATCAAAAGAAACGTAACTCAGAAACGTTAATACTAAGCCAAGGCACGGCCCGTTCGTCTAATAGACATTAGTACGTTGTAGGTAGTCGTGTTCACCGGAGAAGTTCGAGTTACGATTGTTGAAGACGCAAAACTGTGAGTTTCGTGTTCCCCCTTTTTTCTTTAATTGTTTTCAGTTTTATAACTTCGGGGGTGAAGTACATGTTACAACTGTTTACAAACGTTATTATTTGGTATGGTTAGCTAAGGAAGGGTACACTTAGATCATGTGAGTGGTGGGTATAACGTTTAAGGCCATCAATCCTCGTAGTAGGACTGAGGGACATGAGTGATAGATCTATTTGGGTGTAGCAAGCCCCGCCCATGTTGGACCAGGGTTGGCCCATGGGTAGACTATGTCTTACAGCCGGAAGCCCGGTGCAAATTTGCTAGGTTTGAGCTTTCCTGCATCACATCACACATATCAGTGGCCTTGCAAACCATTGGTGATCTGTTTTTCCTTGTTGCTTTCATACCGGGATTTACAAACTTACATACATACTTACAATGGTTTCAAAGGTTTATTCATACACACAAACTCGCTCAACTTTTGTTGATGTTTTTCAAAATACATGTATTTCAGGGAATTAGTAAGTGGATCTGGCGGGCGTTGGAAGTTTCATGTTGCGTTGTGAATAAAGATGTCATCCATGGTTTTGAGGTTTGGGTTGGGTGTCTTATTCCTGGACGAGACACGTCTTCCAAACCTTGGTTTTATTTAATATCTTTTGATGAGTCCTTAGTGAACTCCTAAACAATTCGTATGGGTTGTAAAACTTGAATTTGAAGTCTATGTTTAAACAATGATGTTGTGATGTTTTCAAACTTATTTAATGGATGATGAATCTTTAGTTTTATCATATAATTGTTGTTATGATTGAATGCAATGGTATTAAGAAAGTCACACCATAATCACGCTTCCGCAAAAGTCAGGGTGTGACAGCTTGGTATCAGAGCTTCGATTGTAGCGAACTAGGATTCCTTCCCGAGTCTAGACTACAATCATTAGGGCTCTCACGAAAATGTTTTCACAACATATTTTCATTGCATACACGAAACGCCCAGATCCAGGAAACAAACATTTTTACAAACAAAAAGACACGAAACACATTTCAAAGTTTATCTTTATGGTTCAGTCTGAGAGACTGGGTAGTTCAGTTTGAGAAACTGAGAGGTTTAGTCTGAGAGACTAGGCGGTTTAGTCTGGGAGACTGGGTAGTTCAGTCTGGGAGACTGGGTGGGATAGTCTGGGAAGACTAGGACGGATACGTGAATACATTGTTATTAATTACATGCTTACTGATGGTTGTTGATATATGTGCATATGTTGTGATTGTTTTGTTACAGATACTATGTCTTCATCTGAGAGTGGTATGTCTGATACTGTCGACCCCATGGCCATTGTTTCTAACGATGAGATCGTCCCAGAGCCAGAGATCTTTACCTCCGATACTGAGAATGACCCGGAGATGATGTCGGACGATGACGACGACTTTCAGCCTTTTGCGCTGCCTGACTTTGGTGATGATTTACCACATGCTGATGGTATCCCCGATGACGATCCCTTTCTTATTCCTATTCCTGCCCAGGACCATCTCATCCTCGGACATCCCGATGGTGAGCATGTCGTGGCACCGATCCTCGCCGCTTTACCTCTTGCGGCCTTTCCTTTAGAGGATTTGCCTTTTGATGACTTGTCTGATGATGATGTCGATCTTTTTATTGAGGGTCCCCCTAATGATGCCCAGGGTGATGGAGTTTTAGCTGAGGATGTCATTGTTGTTCCACTCGTTGAGATTCCTAATATTGAGGTTTCCTCTGATCATTATGTTCCAAATTCCTTCGAGTCTGTGTCATCCACTGCCTTGCATGCAGTGGGACTGCGACGTTACGCCACTGATACTGATGACGACACAGCCATGTCAGCTGCACCGATTCCCCCACATGACGTTGAGCCTGGACTTGACCATGATTTTATTCCTGTCGATCAGCCTATTGATGCACCTGCTGATCCTGAGCCGATACCAGCTCCTGAGCCTTTGCCTGATTTTTATCCTATCCCATTTGGCATACCTGATGTTACACCACTTATACCAGATCCGATTCCTGCACCCGCTGGCCCTGCTGCTTTGGCCAGTCAGATAGACCCCCGATACGCTTTCACTAGCAATGGGTGGATAGATGATGATGATGATGTACCCCCTTTTGTTGAGCCAGTCACTCCCCCTCATGCACCTGCACCTATTGATGTTGCCCCTTTTCACCCGATTGTGTCCGATGTTCACCGCACTGACCTGCCTATCACTTTCTTGCAGGACATACCCGCACCCGTCCAGGGGAAGGCTCGTCTAGCCAGCAGCCTAGCCATGTTCCACACGTGTCAGTAGCTTTTCCTCACATGCCTCAGTATACGCCTACTGCTCATTTTACTTCTTCACCGCCAGGCGAGCCACTCATACGGTTTCCGCCGAACACCATGCCAGTTTCTGATCCCTACCATCCCTCACACTTTACTGGTTACACACGGGATGAGTGACTCCTGTCTTTGCAGCTTCAGCAAGAGATCCTGTGTCGTAGAGTTATGGAGCTTGAGAGGACTCCACGTCCTCCACCTTGTTCATGTCCGTCACCTTTTGTGACTCCACCTGCTCCTCTTTTGCCTTATCCAGATTTTGATGTTCGATATCTCACCATGGAGCAGTAGATCAGTTATCTGTTGCGTCACGTTTATGACCTTGAGGAGGAGCTTGCGCATGTGCGCAACTTACTTTTTGTTCCTCCACCTCCTCCTCCACCGCCATCAGCATAGCCGGTTTTTGGTTTTATGTAGGTAACTTGATTTTGATGAGAGCAGCGCTATTGAGCCTAGCTTGTGAAGCCTTTTGGAGACCACTTTTTGATTATATGACTGTTGTAGACTGATAGACATTTTGGACAAGGGTGGTGTGACCCTGTAGTCCCTTTTGATGTGATACGATACATTTGTAGAACATGTAACTGTATTTGTGGTCGATGATTAATGGAAGCTCAATCGTAATGTTCTCATTAAATACGATGTTAAATTACTTGTTTATGCCATGATTGTGATGATTACATGCTTACTTGTTATGACAAACACTATTATACACATACTACTTACATACATACGACCTGACCTATACAATCTTCTTTATAGAAGATGTCTCCACGAAGAAACAATCAGTTGCCCACAATAGAGGCTGAACTGCAAGAACGGATTTCACAAGCAATCGCACAACATGAGGCCTTGCGCTCTGAGCACAGTGGAGGTACCTCAGGAAATAACCCACCTCACGGTAATGTTTAAATCACTTAAGATACATTACGTTAAGTTAGGACATTCCACGTGCGTTTGCTAACACTTTCTGTGAATGACGTTGCTTGTACATGCTGTACTTACAAGCAGTTCCTTGACTGCAAGCCTCTGAACTTTGACGGCACTGGAGGTGCTGTAGCTTTCATTAGATGGGCTGAGAAAACCGATTCTGTGCTGCGAATGAGCAAGTGTGCGCCAAAGCACCAGGTCACCTACATTTCTGGACTTTTCCTAGACGGAGCTCTATCATGGTGGAACCTCCAAGTTCAGACTCTGGGAGAAGAGGCTGCGTATGCTATGACTTGGGATGAGATGAAAGAACTTATGCGCAAGAAGTACTGTTCAAGGGCTGAGATTCAGAAATTGGAGACTGAGTTTTGGAACCTTAAGATGGATGGTCCAAATATTGCTGAGTACGTGCAGAGATTTCATGACTTATCTCGCGTTGTTCCTTACATGGTTGATCCGAAGTTCAAGCGAATTGAGCGTTTTATTTGGGGATTGGCACCCCAAATCATGAGCATGGTGACGACATCAAAGCCTCCAACGATCACTGAGGCCATTGATCTGAGTGTGGCATTAACTGAAGAAGAAATTAGGTTGAACAAGTTCTCGATCTCTGATGGAAAGAAAAAGGAGACTCATGTCGAGTCATCTGGAGAGAACAAGTGGAAGTTCTCCAACTTCAAGAAGGGTACTCAAGGAAACAACAGTGGTAACAAGAAAAGGGATGCGAACCCACCAGCCGATGTCAAGACTGATGTTGCGAGTTCTGAGAACAGGGGGAAAGGATACATGGGCACCTTGCCTAAGTGTGATGTATGCCAGCTACATCATGCCGGCCCATGTAGGTATAGGAAGTGCGAATCTTGTGGGAAGAATGGTCATTCGAAGGAGACATGCTGGGCCGGTACTGGTCATGGAAATGGTGGTCAGAGAGGAAATAGTGGTGGAAACAGTTACGGAAACCGCAATTAAGGAGAAAATGGCGGTAATGGTAATCGTGGTGGTACTAGAAACCAAGCTGGAAATGGAAACCGCAACCAAAACAACAACCAAGGTGGTACTGGAAACAAGCAAGGATGCTTTAGTTACGGAGATATTGGGCATTTCAAGAGAGATTGTGTCACACCCCGACTTTCCACGTGTCACCGATGGGCCCGGTGGGGAGTATCGTGACGTGGTTGGCAAGATAATAGTCAAACAACACAATTATATAAATGCACAGCGGAAGTAATTTAAAAGATGTAATACAACCGAATTTATTATTGTAATATCAAATGTCACAATATTCGGAAGTTTAATCCACAGACGGATTGGAAATAAAATAGAAACAATAGTTCAACAGACTTTGACATCTAGAGCTTGCGAGACTTGAGTAATGATGCCTGGAGTAGCCAGCCTATTTCGTCTAGCACCTGCACTTAACCTTTTTGGAAAATACGTCAGTTTACACTGGTAAATACAACTCAACTGACTCATTTAGAAAAGAGTTTGAAAATTTATTTGAATGCACTTCGGCACAAAATATCTTTATAACTTGGGACAATTATTTGTATATAATCTTGTATACAGTTTTACTTATTTGCCGTCCATTAGCACCGGTTAGAAGGGCCGGTTTAAGTTAACTGACACGCCACAGGTATAGTGCCCACAAGGTTGATTCCTTTAGTGGATTACCAGTTTTTACATAATGCATCTGTCAGGTGTACGCCTACACCCCGTGCTTAGGTCGTGGCCATTTCGTAAAATGATGCCAAGGATATCCGGGACATGGTCATTTAACCCCCAAGGGCCATACATCAAATAATACAGAATAAAGCGGGTTATGTAAATACATTAATCACAATCCGATTTAAATGACTACATACCCGACCAAGCGATACTTTTATAGTACCGTACCCCAAGCCCGTATAGGGAAAATAAGTTAAGAGTATTTACCTGAGCAAAGTATCAATCAAATACAGCAAAATGCAAGTACTTTTACTGGGCTCCTAATCTGGAACGAAGGTTTATAATAACCTATTAGATTTCTAACGGGTCCTTAATTTAGCCTTAGCTTAGACCGGTTAGTTTCAATGATACGGTTCGTACGCACTATTAAGCGAAGACCGGATAGAATGTGATTTAGACCCAACAAGTTTGGAGACTTGTTTAATATTGGTATTTCATACACACTCTGGATTTTGAGATAAAACCGATAAGGTTTGGCCCGTTTAGGCTAGTTTATGTAAACTAGTTACATAAACCGAACCGAACGCGTAATAAGTGTAACGGGTATTCAAATGAGCCATTTACAGGTTTCCTAAGTTAATATGCTTTATATATGTTGTGACATCAGTAAGTTGTCTTTCATTATGCCCGTAACGAGTTTAAACACAAACTATGCCCTTAGGGGTAGTTTGGTCATTTAAAAGTTTATAAAAGAGTTTAAGTATTTATCTGAGTTACAGGTCTGATGTAGTCAGCAAAAATATTTATTTTACCATGTTATAATAGTAGAGTAAGGTATATATGTGAAATTTATCCATTATAACCAAACTAGGCCCCGTATGGGTATTTTGGTAATTTCACATAAGCCGAAAAGCTCAAAACTGAAGTCTGAGTTTCACAACCTTTGCTTACTGTTAAAATATTATATTTTGCCTCAAATATCAGTAGGTATCACCCTTGGTATGTTTAAAATAGTTTTAGTACATAATATGCGTTAAAAACGCTTAAAAAGGCGATTAGAAGCCGTTTCCGGGTTCGATACTTAAATCTGATATTTTTATATTTCCAGAAGGCTTAAAGTGATTTATTTATCATATGTGATCAGTAGCAAAAGGTTTGGAGTCGTTTAGATATGTAAAACTCATTTTCTAGCCCGTAAGGGCAAAACCGACAATTACCGGATTAAGCCTACGACTATAAGTTATGCTCATCCTAAAATTTATTAAAAATCTTTAAAAATCCCAAAATAATATATTACATCAGTGGGTAAAAGATTTGATATCAAAAAGTAGGCTTACCTAGGCTATACGCTAATTACGCCATTTTATTAACATAAGGCTTTAATTTTACGCTAACGAGCATCACTCTTATTCTACACCTCAAACTGATGTCAAACTTTGCATACAAGTCTATATATCAGTAATTAAGGTTTCTACTCTTTTACATTTTCAAAAATCACGTTTTAAGGTGAAAAGGGCATAATGGTCAACATATGAGCAATTAACGGAATCATGCGTATTAATCGGTTAACTAATGAACCATAGTGTATAATCACAGAGGGTTATACTAGTATGTAACCTGGTCCAAATAAGGCTCTTAGCTATTTCTAAATCATACCAAAACGGGTCAGAACTGAAAGTCAAAGTATAAGTCAAACTATGCGACTTTCGGTTCCGAACCGGGTCTAAACAGGAAATTGTCGGGTTGAACATGTTTGGACATGTTCTTACACTTATTACCAAGTTATAACAATGATCAAATAGGTTGTATATGATCTACATTGCTAATTATGCATAAATTGTAATTTAAGTATCATGTTGACTTTTTCTTAGCAAGTTTGACCCGACTTTTGACCTGGTTAGAGTGGGAATCAGGGGGAAACCTTTTGAGGGTTTATTACCCACATAATTACCAACTTATAACTACTTTCACTTCGACTAATCACTGGACCATTAGTGATTAATCTTTAAGTCAACCGTTAATTACGACGGTTTGACTTTTAAGCTAAAACTAAGCTAAAACTGAATTAAGAAAGGATTAGTAAACTTACTGAAGTCCTAAGCTTGATTAGGAAGGACTTGGGTCTGCTTTGAAGCTCCAGAAGGCTCCTCAATTGCAGAATGAAGGTGTGAGGAATGAGTTGCAACTTCATGCCTTTATATAGTGTTCTTAATCACCATAAGAAGTTGACACACAAGTCTACAAGTGACCACAACTGATCAACACATGTCTCTAGTGTCCTAGGAGGCATTTAGGGGTCGCCCATGATGAGAAATATCCGTTTGGGTCGAGTTTTCGCGTATACAGGCTGCTGATTGAAGTTTCTGCATCTGATGTCCCCACGCGGCCCGCCTCAAGTTTTAACAGATCCTACGCGGGCCGCCTGGGCCCTGAAAATCAGATTTTTCATTTTTGTTGTTTTGCAACTTGTCCCTTGGCTTCACGAAAGGTCAATTAGGCCTGTTCTTTGCATTTTGACCCCTTATTATTTACCCATAAGGGCTTTAGGACTTGTACCCACTTCGCCAAGTCCCTGGACACTTCCGGTTAACCCGAAAAGTCTTAACTTTCAATGTTAACGTTTTAATCCCTCGCACACGAATTTGATCATAACTTTCTCATACGATAACGAAACTTTATGAAATTTATATCGCGCATTCTAGTGAGCATAATTAACAGTTACAAAGCTTCGGGTTTGTCAAAAGGTCACTCAGAGGTATATCTTTAAACATGTTGACACATTTAACCCCTGTAGTTTGTAATCTCTCACTTTTAGCTTCGTATGATCCATGATTTATTCGTTTGATGTTATAAACATCATGTAGGGTTATTATGAAGTATATTTATTCACTGTTGACACTTAGAACCCGTATAATCACATACTTTCCATGTTTGTCAACTTTAGTCCTTTTATGACATTCTTTCTCACGTTCAAACTTTATGACACGTGTCAACACATTATAGGACGTGAATTTTCGAGGTGTTACATCCTCACCCCCTTAAAATAAATCTCGACCCGAGATTTACTGAAATAAGTAAGGGTACTTTTCTTTCATCGTGGATTCAACCTCCCACGTGTATTCAGGACCTCTACGGGCATCCCATTTGACCTTTACAATAGGTACATGCTTCCTTCGAAGCTTCTTTACCTGTCGATCTTCAATCGACAAAGGTTTTTCCACAAATTTTAAGCTCTCATCTATATGCACATCTGTATGTGGTATAACCAGTGATTCGTCAGCGAAGCACTTCTTCAGATTGCAGATGTGGAACACATTGTGAATTCCACTGAGCTCTTCTGGTAAGTTTAACTTATAGGCAACTGACCCGACACATTCGATAACCTCGAAAGGTCCTATGTATCTCGGGCTTAGCTTGCCTTTCTTACCAAACCGCATCACTCCCTTCCAGGGTGACACTTTAAGTAGGACTTTGTCACCTACTTCGAAGTGAAAATCTTTACGCTTTGGATCAGCGTAACTCTTCTGCCTGTCTTGGGCAGCTTTGAGACGGTCTCGAATCTGGAAAATCTTGTCCGTCGTCTCGAACACTATCTCTGGTCCTGATAATTGGACATCTCCAACTTCCGCCCAACAAACGGGCGATCTACACTTTCTACCGTATAATGCCTCGAAAGGTGCAGCCTTAATGCTGGTATGGTAGCTATTGTTGTAGGAGAATTCGATTAACGGTAGGTTCTTATCCCAACTACCACCCAAATCGATCGCACATGCACGTAGCATGTCTTCCAACGTTTGAATAGTACGCTCACTCTGACCGTCAGTCTGAGGATGATAAGCCGTACTAAAATTCAAACGTGTGCCCAAAGATTGTTGGAAACTCTTCCAAAAATGTGATGTGTATCTAGTATCTCTATCAGAGATAATAGCCACAGGTATGCCATGTAAGGCTACAATCTTATCAACGTATAACTGGGCTAACATATCGGAGCTATAAGTCTCCTTGATGGGTAAGAAATGAGCTGACTTAGTCAGTCTATCAACTATAACCCATATTGTATCATTGCCTTTCCTTGTCTTTGGCAACTTGGTGATAAAATCCATCGTCACCATTTCCCACTTCCACGTAGGAAGTTCAGGCTGTTGTAGCAAACCTGACGGTTTCTGATGTTCTGCTTTAACTTGTGCACATGTCAAGCATTTTGCTACATAAGCGGCTACAGACTTTTTCAAGCCTATCCACCAATAATTTGCCTTTAAATCCTGGTACATCTTATCAGTTCCAGGATGAACGGAGTATTTGGAACTATGGGCTTCTTGGAAGATGACATCACGAAGTCCTCCATAAATTGGAACCCATATTCGTCCATTCAATTTAAGAAGTCCGTCCTTGCTAAGAGATAACTGCTCCTCAGTTACTCCTAACTTTTCATTAGGATAGTTAGCTTCCAACACAGCTTCCTTCTGTGTAGCTAACAACCTTTCCATCAGACTGTTCTTTATCTCCATGCGCTTGGCATTGATTCGGATGGGTTTCACCCTTTCCTTCCGACTCAAGGCATCGGCGACTACATTTGCCTTGCCGGGATGGTATTTGATTTCACAATCATAATCATTTAGAGTTTCCATCCAACGGCGTTGCCTCATATTTAGTTCCTTCTGATTAAACAGATGTTGGAGGTTCTTGTGATCAGAATAAATCACACACTTAACACCATATAGATAGTGCCTCCAAAGCTTTAGTGCGAACACAACGGCACCCAACTCTAAGTCGTGGGTGGTGTAATTCTTTTCATGCACCTTTAACTGTCTTGAAGCGTAGGCAATAACTTTGCCTTTCTGCATAAGCACACACCCCATGCCAGTGTGCGAAGCATCACAATAAACCACAAAATATTCTATTCCATCTGGCAATGTCAGTACTGGGCGTTGCTCAACTTTTGCTTCAAGATATCGAAGGATTCTTGCTGCTTAGGGCCCCAAACAAACTTAACCTTCTTCTTAGTTAAGGAGGTTAGGGGTGCAGCAATCCTTGAAAAAATTTCAATGAAACGCCTGTAATATCCTGCCAATCCCAGGAAGCTACGAATCTCTATAGGCGTCTTCGGCCCTTGCCAGTTCATTACGGCTTCAACCTTAGCGGGATCCACCTGGATACCACGCTCACTGACCACGTGCCCAAGGAATTGGACTTCTCGTAGCCAAAATTCACACTTAGAGAATTTGGCATAGAGTTTCTCCTGATGTAGAAGTTTGAGAATACAACGAAGGTGTTTCTCATGGTCAGCTTGATTCTTAGAATAAATGAGAATGTCGTCGATGAAAACGATGACGAATTTATCCAAGTAAGGCTTGCAGACGCGATTCATGAGATCCATGAATGCGGCTGGTGCATTAGTGAGCCCAAACGGCATCACTAGGAACTCGTAGTGACCATAACGAGTCCTAAATGCCGTCTTGTGCATGTCTTCATCTTTAACCTTCAACTGATGGTAGCCTGACCTCGAATCAATCTTCGAGAAGTAAGTTGCCCCTTGAAGCTGATCGAACAAATCGTCGATCCTGGGCAAAGGATACCTATTCTTGATCGTGACTTTATTAAGCTCACGATAGTCGATGCACAGGCGCATCGACCCATCCTTCTTCTTGACAAACAAGATTGGCGCTCCCCAAGGAGATGGACTAGGTCTAATGAAACCTTTAGCCAACAATTCATCTAGCTGCGTCCTCAACTCCTTCATTTCTGTGGGTGCCAATCTGTATGGTGCTCTAGCAACTGGTGCTGCTCCGGGGATGATATCGATTCTGAATTCCACTTGTCTATCTGGTGGTAAACCAGGTAGATCTTCAGGAAACACTTCTGGGTATTCAGAAATGACAGGGATGTCTTCTATCTTTGGTTTAGGCTCATCAATAATCACCTGTGCCATGTAAATGACACAACCCTTCTTCAAGCACTTGGAAGCCTTGAGCATGGTCACTTGCTCAGGCAATCCATACCGTGTATCTCCCTGAACGGTAAGTGATTCACCAGACGGAGTCTTTATCACTACCTGCTTTTTGTTGCAGACAATTTGGGCCTGGTTATGAGATAACCAGTCCATACCCAAAACTATGTCAAAACCCGCTAACTTAAAGGGAATTAGGGAGAGAGGAAAAGAGTGGTTCTTAATGGATATAACACATCCATCTAACACAGTTGAGACAGTTTCTATGGTGCCATCTGCTAACTCCACCTCATAATCCACACTTACGGTTTTGACATGTAAATTCAGCAATTCACAAAACTTATTATCTACGAACGACTTATCAGCGCCTGAATCAAAAAGTACTCTTGCAAAGACATCATTTACAAGGAAAGTACCTGTAATCACATTGTCATCTAGAATCTCTTCCTTGGCATCCAATCGAAAGACTCTAGCATTTGTCTTCTTAACCTCTTCAGGCTTCTTGGCATACTTAGGGCAGTTGGTTTTGATATGCCCTTTCTCATTGCAGTTGTAGCATGTGGCATCTTTTATCTTCTTGCACTCTATCGACTTGTGCTCTCTAGACTTGCATATTCCACATGCTGGTGCTCCTGACTTAGAATCAGACTCAAGTCTGCACTTTCCAAAGTGGCGTTTCTGGCAATTCGTGCACTTTGGCTTTTCCTCTGTTCGCTGACTGTTCCTTCCAGACCCAGACTTCTTAGAGTTGGTGTTTCCCTTGTGCTTCTTCTCTGACCCTCGTGAGTTATCATCCTCACGCTTCCTCTTACTTTCTTCAGATTTCTTTAGCGATCTCAACCTGACCGCATCTAGAGTAAGGGATAAAGAGAGATCAGCTGCCGACCTAAACGTAGCAGGTCTTGAAGCCTTAACACTGGCCTTGATTTCTGGGGCTAAACCCCCAATGAAGCGAGCAATTCGCTTGGGCTCTGGTGTTACAAGGTAAGGAACCAGTCTGGACAGGGTGTTGAAACTGGTGAGGTAAGCTTAACAATCTAAGTTTGTCATCACCAATGATAAGAAATCAGATTCAATTCCTTCGACCTCATGTTGAGGGCAGTAGTTTTCCATAATGAGGGTAACAAACTGCTCCCATGACATGTTGTAGAGCGGGATCTTCCCAGCAGCTTGAATGAGAGACTTCCACCAAGCTAGTGCCTCTCCCTTGAACGATTGGGATACATACTTTACTACATCCCTTTCAGCACAACCGCTGATGTCCACCACCGTGTCCATTTCATCCAACCAGGTCATACAATCTACTGCTCCTTTCTCCCCAGTGAAATCTCGGGGTTTACAGGAAACAAAGTACTTATAGGTACAAGACTTGGTACGTGGTTCATTATCGAACGCTATCTTCTTGGATGGAACACTGTGTTCATTTGATGAATGTCAATCATCATCCTTCTTTGGCTCCTCTTTCTTAGAGGGCGGGTTGTTATTAGGCTCTGAATGAGTTTTAGGGACAGACTTAGAGTGGGGTATAGATGAGGCTCGACTATGCGTCCCACTATACTCCTTAAATTGTTATTCTACAGCTTTAGATACAGCTGTGTCAATTAGTGAACGAAGCTCTCCCTTGGTTATATTAATCCGATCATTATCATCGCGGTTTTCCAAAGGATGACTGTTTATCTCGTCAGAGTCAGCCATGTAGTCTTAGTTGCTACAAAAAGAAGATAAGGGCAAGGTTTATTTAGAAGCCCTTTCAGTACTATCGTTCTTAGACGACTTATTAACCATGCTTTTAATACACATTTTAGTTAATTTGTTAAATATAAAAATTGTTCAGGATCTTTATCATAATCCTAAATTATAAGTTAATAATAGCACAAAAGGCCTAGTCACGTAGACAAGTTTAATTTATAAGCCATGATTTCAGAGAATCGAGGCATTAAGGTTTGAATCATAGTTCATTACCTTTTCTTGACAGGGAGTTGTAGGCTACCACTGTCTTTAGTCTCAGAGGACGTTAATTATAGCCCGTGGTCACTTCATCCCCAAGGGATGATTATATAAATAAGGGAATTTGAAATAACCCAATTAAAAATGACCTATGTGATTTTACCGTATCACACTTTGTCAAGCACGTTAATATGCTTTCAGAAAAATTTGAATCTCTTAAATAGGTTCTACCATCTTGGCCATGTCTATAATGACATTTAGGCTAGGTTTTACTCTTTAGATTCTTTTTAATAATTAACGCAGAACAATCCTTAATTGGAATGTTAACGAGGATCTGAATCTAATTGTGGAACTACCATCCTGGCCTTGCCTTAAAATGACACATGAGCTAGGCCTCGTCCTTTTTAGATTTTGCCATTTTATTATAATGGTAGATCTTATAATATAGGAATGATATTTTAAACATAATCGTTCCTTTAAATTTAAACAAGTATATGGTTGCCCTAAACGGGACTTAAAAAAATGACTTGCCCATGCAAGGGCTAATCAGAAAAATAACGAAGGAGTAATTAAAAGACAATGAAACAAATTGGGATTTGTCCTATGTTCTTGTCTAGACTCAAGAATGTGCAACTGTGTAACTGAGATTAAATACAAAAGGCTAGCATTTAATTCACTCAGTGTTGGCTCTGATACCAACCTGTCACACCCCGACTTTCCACGTGTCACCGGTGGGCCCGGTGGGGAGTATCGTGACGTGGTTGGCAACATAATAGTCAAACAACACAATTATATAAATGCACAGCGGAAGCAATTTAAAAGATGTAATACAACCGAATTTATTATTGTAATATCAAATGTCACAATATTCGGAAGTTTAATCCACAGACGGATCGGAAATAAAATAGAAACAATAGTTCAACGGACTTTGACATCTAGAGCTTGCGAGACTTGAGTAATGATGCCTGGAGTAGCCAGCCTATTTCGTCTAGCACCTGCACTTAACCTTTTTGGAAAATACGTCAGTTTACACTGGTAAATACAACTCAACTGACTCATTTAGAAAAGAGTTTGAAAATTTATTTGAATGCACTTCGGCACAAAATATCTTTATAACTTGGGACAATTATTTGTATATAATCTTGTATACATTTTTACTTATTTGCCGTCCATTAGCACCGGTTAGAAGGGCCGGTTTAAGTTAACAGACACGCCACAGGTATAGTGCCCACAAGGTTGATTTCTTTAGTGGATTACCAGTTTTTACATAATGCATCTGTCAGGTGTACGCCTACACCCCGTGCTTAGGTCGTGGCCATTTTGTAAAATGATGCCAAGGATATCCGGGACATGGTCATTTAACCCCCAAGGGCCATACATCAAATAATACAGAATAAAGCGGGTTATGTAAATACATTAATCACAATCCGATTTAAATGACTACATACCCGACCAAGCGATACTTTTATGGTACCGTACCCCAAGCCCGTATAGGGAAAATAAGTTAAGAGTATTTACCTGAGCAAAGTATCAATCAAATACAGCAAAATGCAAGTACTTTTACTGGGCTCCTAATCTGGAACGAAGGTTTATAATAACCTATTAGATTTCTAACGGGTCCTTAATTTAGCCTTAGCTTAGACCGGTTAGTTTCAATGATACGGTTCGTACGCACTATTAAGCGAAGACCGGATAGAATGTGATTTAGACCCAACAAGTTTGGAGACTTGTTTAATATGGGTATTTCATACACACTCTGGATTTTGAGATAAAACCGATAAGGTTTGGCCCGTTTAGGCTAGTTTATGTAAACTAGTTACATAAACCGAACCGAACGTGTAATAAGCGTAACGGGTATTCAAATGAGCCATTTACAAGTTTCCTAAGTTAATATGCTTTATATATGTTGTGACATCAGTAAGTTGTCTTTCATTATGCCCGTAACGAGTTTAAACACAAACTATGCCCTTAGGGGTAGGTTGGTCATTTAAAAGTTTATAAAAGAGTTTAAGTATTTATCTGAGTTACAGGTCTGATGTAGTCAGCAAAAATATTTATTTTACCATGTTATAACAGTAGAGTAAGGTATATATGTGAAATTTATCCATTATAACCAAACTAGGCCCCGTAGGGGTATTTTGGTAATTTCACATAAGCCGAAAAGCTTAAAACTGAAGTCTGAGTTTCACAACCTTTTCTTACTGTTAAAATATTATAGTTTGCTTCAAATATCAGTAGGTATCACCCTTGGTATGTTTAAAATAGTTTTAGTACATACTATGCGTTAAAAACGCTTAAAAAGGCGATTAGAAGCCGTTTCCGGGTTCGATACTTAAATCTGATATTTTTATATTTCCAGAAGGCTTAAAATGATTTATTTATCATATGTGATCAGTAGCAAAAGGTTTGGAGTCGTTTAGATATGTAAAACTCATTTTATAGCCCGTAAGGGCAAAACCGACAATTACCGGATTAAGCCTACGACTATAAGTTATGCTCATCCTAAAATTTATTAAAAATCTTTAAAAATCCCAAAATAATATATTACATCAGTGGGTAAAAGATTTGATATCAAAAAGTAGGCTTAACTAGGCTATACGCTAATTACGCCATTTTATTAACATAAGGCTTTAATTTTACGCTAACGAGCATAACTCTTATTCTACACCTCAAACTGATGTCAAACTTTGCATACAAGTCTATATATCAGTAATTAAGGTTTCTACTCTTTTACATTTTCAAAAATCACGTTTTAAGGTGAAAAGGGCATAATGGTCAACATATGAGCAATTAACGGAATCATGCGTATTAATCGGTTAACTAATGAACCATAGTGTATAATCACAGAGGGTTATACTAGTATGTAACCTGGTCCAAATAAGGCTCTTAGGTATTTCTAAATCATACCAAAATGGGTCAGAACTGAAAGTCAAAGTATAAGTCAAACTATGCGACTTTCGGTTCCGAACCGGGTCTAAACAGGAAATTGTCGGGTTGAACATGTTTGGACATGTTCTTACACTTATTACCAAGTTATAACAATGATCAAACAGGTTGTATATGATCTACATTGCTAATTATGCATAAATTTTAATTTAAGTATCCTGTTGACTTTTTCTTAGCAAGTTTGACCCGACTTTTGACCTGGTTAGAGTGGGAATCAGGGGGAACCCTTTTGAGGGTTTATTACCCACATAATTACCAACTTATAACTACTTTCACTTCGACTAATCACTGGACCATTAGTGATTAATCTTAAAGTCAACCGTTAATTACGACGGTTTAACTTTTAAGCTAAAACTAAGCTAAAACTGAATTAAGAAAGGATTAGTAAACTTACTGAAGTCCTAAGCTTGATTAGGAAGGACTTGGGTCTGCTTTGAAGCTCCAGAAGGCTCCTCAATTGCAGAATGAAGGTGTGAGGAATGAGTTGCAACTTCATGCCTTTATATAGTGTTCTTAATCACCATAAGAAGTTGACACACAAGTCTACAAGTGACCACAACTGATCAACACATGTCTCTAGTGTCCTAGGAGGCATTTAGGGGTCGCCCATGATGAGAAATATCCGTTTTGGGTCGAGTTTTCATGTATACAGGCTGCTGATTGAAGTTTCTGCATCTGATGTCCCCACGCGGCCCGCCTCAAGTTTTAACAGATCCTACGCGGGCCGCCTGGGCCCTGAAAATCAGATTTTTCATTTTTGTTGTTTTGCAACTTGTCCCTTGGCTTCACAAAAGGTCAATTAGGCCTGTTCTTTGCATTTTGACCCCTTATTATTTACCCATAAGGGCTTTAGGACTTGTACCCACTTCGCCAAGTCCCTAGACACTTCCGGTTAACCCAAAAAGTCTTAACTTTCAATGTTAACGCTTTATCCCCTCGCACATGAATTTGATCATAACTTTCTCATACGATAACGAAACTTTATGAAATTTATATCGCGCATTCTAGTGAGCATAATTAACAGTTACAAAGCTTCGGGTTTGTCAAAAGGTCACTCAGAGGTATATCTTTAAACATGTTGACAAATTTAACCCCTGTAGTTTGTAATCTCTCACTTTTAGCTTCGTATGATCCATGATTTATTCGTTTGATGTTATAAACATCATGTAGGGTTATTATGAAGTATATTTATTCACTGTTGACACTTAGAACCCGTATAATCACATACTTTCCATGTTTGTCAACTTTAGTCCTTTTATGACATTCTTTCTCACGTTCAAACTTTATGACACGTGTCAACACATTATAGGACGTGAATTTTCGAGGTGTTACAGATTGCCCAAAGAATAACCAAGCTCAGGTGAGAGTCTTTAACATTGGAGCTAGGGAAGCTCGCCAAGATCCGAACGTTGTCACGGGTACGTTCCCTATCAACCAACACTTTGCATCTGTACTATTTGATACTGGTGCCGATTATAGCTTTGTATCCCTAGAATTTAAGAATATACTTGGGTTAGTAGCTAGTAAGCTAGATATTCCGTACGCGATAGAGCTAGCTAATGGAAAGCTAGTAGAGGCAAACGAAGTAATTAGAGGCTGTGTAATAGAGCTTGGAGAGCATGAGTTTACGCTTGACTTTCTGCCAGTCGAGTAGGGAAGCTTTGACGTGGTAGTGGGAATGGATTGGTTGTCGAGCAACCTAGCTGGGATCGTATGCCACGAGAAGATCATTCGCATTCCGATGGCGAATGGAGAGACGATTGAAGTGCATGGAGAGAAGCATGATACGCCTCTAAGGATTATCAGTTGTTTGAAGGCCTGAAAATGTTTGCAGAAAGGATGTGTTGCCTTCTTGGCGCACGTTGTGGACAAAGAAGCCGATGAGCCGAAGTTGGAAGATATCCCAGTTGTGAGGGAATATCCTGAAGTCTTCCCCGAAGACTTGCCATGATTGCCACCTCAACGACAAGTCGAATTTCACATTGACTTGGTTCCAGGCGCCGCGCCTGTAGCCAAGGCACCTTATCGACTTGCGCCTTCCGAGATGCAAGAATTGTCGACGCAACTTCAAGAGCTTTTGGACAAGGGATTTATCAGACAAAGCTTCTCGCCTTGGGGAGCTCCAGTACTATTTGTCAAGAAGAAGGACGGTAGTTTTCGTATGTGCATTGATTACCGCGAGCTAACCAAGTTAACCATCAAGAATCGGTATCCCTTGCCGAGGATTGATGATCTTTTCGATCAACTTCAAGGTTCAAGTTATTACTCCAAGATCGTTCTTCGATCAGGCTATCACCAGCTGCGAATTCAAGAAGAGAGTATACCGAAGACTGCCTTCAGGACTCGTTATGGACACTACGAGTTTCTAGTAATGCCGTTTGGGTTGACAAACGCGCCAGCAGTATTTATGAATTTGATGAACCGAGTTTGCAAGCCATATCTCGATAAATTCGTGATTGTATTTATCGACGATATTTTGATTTATTCAAGGACGAAGGAAGAGCATGAACAACACCTTAGAGGCATTTTAGAGCTGCTCAAGAAGGAGAAACTATACGCAAAGTTCTCGAAGTGCGAGTTCTGGCTGCGTGAAGTACAGTTCCTTGGTCATGTAGTGAATGAGGATGGAATCCATGTGGATCCCACCAAGATCGAGGCGATTAAGAATTGGGAAACTCCGAAGACGCCAACCGAGATCCGACAGTTTCTAGGTTTAGCTGGGTACTATCGCAGATTCATTGAGGATTTTTCGAAAATCGCTCAACCGTTGACCTCTCTTACTCAAAAGGACAAGAAGTATGAATGGGGAGATAAACAAGAGGAAGCTTTTCAGCTGCTTAAAAACAAGCTTTGCGATGCACCTATTTTATCCCTACCCGAAGGCACCGATGACTTCGTGGTGTACTGTGATGCCTCGAGTCAGGGATTGGGCTGTGTGCTGATGCAGCGACATAAGCTTATCGTTTATGCTTCACGCCAGCTAAAGGTTCATGAGAAAAACTACACCACGCATGACTTGGAGTTAGGCGCTGTGGTGTTTGCATTGAAGATTTGGCGACATTATTTGTATGGCACCCGATGCACGATCTTTACCGATCACAAGAGCCTACAACACATATTCGATCAGAAGGAGCTTAACATGAGACAAGGACGATGGGTTGAGTTGTTAAACGTTATGATTGTGAAATCAGATATCACCCAGGAAAGGCGAATGTGGTGGCAGGCGCCTTGAGTCGAAAAGAGAGGATTAAGCCCATAAGGGTTAGGGCTTTGGAAATGATTATACAGACAGACCTCTCGTTGCGCATCCGTGCTACATAGAGAGAAGCTCTTAAGAATGAGAATCTTAAGGATGAATATCTCCGTGGGATGGAGAAATAGTTAGTACCCAATGAGGAAGGAACTTTGTGTTTTATGGGACGAATTTGGGTTCCCCTCTTTGGTGGTCTTAGAGACGTGATTTTTTATGAAGCTCATAAATCAAGGTACTCGATTCACCCAGGATCGGATAAGATTGTTGGAACTTTTGAGATCGTTCATACTTGTACTGGATTAGTTTTATAGTTGTTTGTAGCTAATTTACTAGTATAGGGGCTTATTTTGTAATTTCATGAAACTAGAAATCCTGACTTGGTGTAGTTAAGATTCCAGCAAATTTATAAATTTGCTGGCAAGTCAGGCACTATATATAGCCCAAGCATTGTAACCTAGCCAAGCTTTTGGCTCTTTGGTGAATGAAGTGTTGTTTACATTAGATCTCTTGTTTGTGTGCTCAAATCAGTATTCCAAGGTGCTTTATAGATTCTTATACTTGTTTGGATTCAATACAACACTTGTTGTATTCATCAATCCATTAGCTTCATCTTCATCTTTTGATTTTTCTTGACTTTTACATATTCAAACACCTAATCAATAGGTGTTTTGGACTAAAACAATCAACCACTGTGATCCGGATTTATATTGGGATCTACAAAGATGTACCAAGATTTGAAGGATTTCTACTGGTGGCCGAGACTAAAAGGTGATGTTGCAACTTATGTTGGAAAGTGCTTAACCTGTGCCAAAGTAAAGGTTGAATATCAGAAGCCTCAGGTCTTCTGCAGCAACCCGAGATACCCATGTGGAAGTTGGAGCAAATCTCAATGGATTTTATAACCAAGTTACCAAAGACACCCAGAGGTCATTACACGATTTGGGTAATCGTAGACCGTCTGAAAAAACCTGCACACTTTCTGCCGATCAGGGAAAATGATAACACTGGTAAGCTAGCTGAGCTGTACCTAAGGGAGATAGTAGCACGTCATGGAGTGCCTATCTCGATTATTTCTAACAGAGACGGAAGATTTGTGTCAAGGATTTGGCAATCTTTCCAGGAAGCGTTTGGTTCTCAACTGAATTTGAGTACTGCCTTCCATCCACAGACGGATGGTCAGAGCGAGAGAACAATTCAGACGCTTGAAGACATGTTACGAGCTTGTGTAATGGACTTGGGTGGCAGTTGGGACACTCACCTACCTTTGGTTGAGTTCACCTATAACAACAACTGCCATACAAGCATTCAAGCTGCACCGTTTGAAGCTCTTTACGGATGCAAGTGTCGATCACTGTTATGCTGGGCAGATGCGGGCGATAGACATCTAGTTGGTCCCGAGTTGGTTCAAGAAACGACATATAAGATCATACAGATCCGAGAGCGCATTAAGGCGGCTCGTGATCGACAAAAGAGCTATGCGGATCAAAGAAGGAAACCTTTGGAATTTGAAGTGGGAGATATGGTTCTGTTAAAAGTCTCACCGTGGAAAGGTGTGGCACGCTTTGGGAAGCGTGGAAAGTTAAACCCATGATATATTGGACCGTTCAAAATCCTGGAGAGGATTGGCCTTGTAGCTTATAAGTTGGAACTACCTGCGGAACTTAATGGTGTTCATGATACATTCCGTGTATCTAATCTGAAAAAGAGTCCAACACAGGAAACGGTGGTTATTCCTGCCGACGAAGTTCACATTGACGACACACTCCATTTCACAGAAGAACCCATTGAGGTTACGGATTGGAAAGTTAACAAAACTCGGAGGAGTAGTGTTAAACTTGTTAAGGTTCGATGGAACCCGCGTCACGGCCCAGAGTTCACTTGGGAGCGTGATGACCGCATGAAAGCTAGATACCCGCACTTATTCCCTAACACCCCTTCTGCTAATAGTAAAGCTTAAAATTTCGGGACGAAATTTTCTTAACAGGGGGAGAATGTGACAACTGTCAAAAATCCAGGTATCCGTACAATTAATTAATCATAATTAGTGCTTAATGACTGTGTTGAAATTACAATTAACTGCATTCTGATTACTTCCATACACAAACATATGCCACATACATTGTCAAATATCATACCAATATTGCATGAAAGCTATATTGCCCCCAAATGATGCATTGAGTACAGTTAGCACAGTTATCTGATAAATCAGGAATATGTTGACGAAGTTCAGCACATAGACAGGCAGTGTGTTGAGACACAGAATGAGCCAGAAACTTTGTATTACACTAGTATAGAGTGTAGGAAAGTAAGGATCCCAAAACTGCTTTCCTAGTGATAGTTTAAGTGCCGGAAAGTGCCTAAAAGTCACATAAAGTGCTGAATTCAGCAAAAAACAACATTTAAACATACTAATATTATGCAGAAACATGGTTAAATGGTCTTGAATACTTTCCTAAGTGGCGGGAATTAAAAGTGTCACAAAAGGATACATAAAGCACACTAAACTGCAAGTTTAGCACCTTAACAAACCAGTATCCAACCGAACAACCGGACACTACCCGAAACATCAAAATTACACTAGAAGCACTGTTTTAATGTTTCCAACTAGTTATGATCCCCGAACATCATAACACCCCATACAAAATATCTACTAACTAAAGTATGCAACTAACACTTGTATTTGAACTTGTATGTAACTAGATGGTTAAAGCCTAAGCTAGACCCCCCCCCCCCACCTATCTCATGGCCCCCATATGGAAATTTCATTGGATTATTTTATTAGATCTTGTTGTTAGTCCATGAAACATATTACACAAGGGTTAACACCTAAACTAGGTTATAAGTAAGACATGGGAGGTTATGATTTCATTATCTCACACACACTTACACACACTTGATCTTCTCATCCCTCTTGCTCTCATTCTCGGCCGAACACCCACACTTACACCGCCACCATCATTCAACCTTCTTCATCCATTCTAAGCACATACAAGGGTGGTAGAGTTCATATAAGGAAGCTTGGTGGCTTTGGATCTTGAAGGACCTCTCTTGCTTGCTTTTATCCTCTTCATTTCTACACTTGAATCATCCCTAGCCTTGAGCTAGTGGTAAGATCCTTGTACACTCCATTTTACTTCTATTTTAGTAGGTTAAAAGATGTTACAAGTAACTAATCTTGAAGAACACTAAAGATCATGAGAAGTAAATATGAACATAAGCTTAAAATGTGAAGTAATCTTGATGAATATGAGTTGTGATTCTTGTTGATCCTTAATTGTTTGTAGAAATGATGTTGATCATCATATGATCTTGCTAGATCATGATTGAAAACATAATCTAGCAAGATGTGAGAATAGAACTTGTTGTAGGATGATGGATCATCCACACATAAAGCATGAACTTGAAAGAAACATAATGTTTTCTTGTAAAGTAATGATCAAAGTATATTGTTAATCTTGTAGATCTAAATATTTCATGGATTATTCTAAAGAAACTAAGTTAAAATATAAGTTTTGTTAAAATTTGGTTCTTACATGAACAAACACTATTTTTGGTGGTTAAACAAGTGTAGAAACACTTGTGTAACAAGAAAATTTCATAAAGAAACATTTTTATAAAACATGATTACAAGTTGTAAACATCTACATCTTTCAAGAATGATGTTTTTAAATAAACAACCACACTTTAAAGGGTAACTAAACTCACTAAACACACTACCAAGTTACTACAAATTTTTATAAACTTTCAAGTTCATGAAGTGGTAGATTAAGCATGGTTTTGGCAAAATTGGTAAGTGTAAGTTGTTTAGAGTTGATTGTAAATTGGTTGTGATGATTTTACAAAAGAAAATGATATGCTTGAAAGCATGGAAACCTCCATTTTTAGGGGAAACTATGGCAAAATTTTCTAAAAATATAAACACTTAGAAAAAAAATTTTAAAAAAATATTTATAAGTGTATTTTAACCATGAGTTTTCCACATAAACTTTGCCATAATTTTTGTTACAAAAATATAAGTGTTGGAGGTTGGTTTTTATAAAATAAAAGTGGCTAAATATATATTTAGAATATATGTATATATATTGTAACACCTCGAAAATTCACGTCCTATAATGTGTTGACACGTGTCATAGGTATGAACGTGTGAAAGAAAGTTATAAAAGGATTAAAGTTGACAAACATGGAAAGTATGTGAATATACGGGTTCTAAATGTCAACAGTGAATAAATATATTTTACATTAACCCTACATGATGCCCATACCTTCAAACGAATAAATCATGGATCATACGAAGCTAAATATGAAAGAAAGTGAGAGATTACAAACTACAGGGGTTAAATGTGTCAACATGTTTAAGTTATACCTCTGAGTGACCTTTTAGTAAACCCGAAGCTTTGTAACGGTTAATTATGCTCACTAGAATGCACGATAAAAATTTCACCAAGTTTCGTTATCGTATGAGAAAGATATGATAAAATTCGTATAAGAGGGGTTAGACGCGTCAACGATGAAGTTTATGACTTTTCGGGTGATAACAAAGTTAACCAAGGACTTAACAAAGTGGGTATAAGTCTTGGAGACCTTATACGTCAATTTGGAGGGCTCATAATGCAAGAAATAATGTCAAAACAACTTATTATGGGCCAAGGACTAAAGCATAAAAATCTAAAATTTGATTTGGTGCAGGAGGGGCGTCGCGCGACGTGAGGGCCTTAGGGGGGGTCTACGCGTGACGCCTAGGGCCTTCTGATCCGAAAACTTTGGGCTATTGTCTCCTAGATGCATTGTAACCGACTTATAATCGATTTTCCTCATCTTGGACGACCCCTAAACAACCCCTAGGCCCTTAGGGACATCTGTTGGTGATCCATGGCCATGGTTAGGCTTGTGTGTCAATGATCTATGAGATTTTGAACACTATATAAAGGCTTCATGTGCAACCATTGTAACCACACCTTCCATCTGCATTTCTGATCATTTCTGGAGCTCCAAAGCATACTCAAGTGATCACAAATCGTGCATAGGACTTCAGTAAGTATGCTTAACCTTTCTTAGTTAAGTTTTTGCTTAGTTTTAGCTTAAAAGTCAAACCGTCGTAATTAACGGTTGACTTAGCGATTAATCATTGATTGTCCAGTGATTAGTCGAATTGAAAGTAGTTATAAGTTGGTAATTATGTGGGCAATAAACCCTTAAAAGGGCACCCTCTGATTCCCACTCTAACTAGGTCAAATGTCGGGTCAAACTTGTTGTTAAAAAGTCAACAGAATGCTTAATTTCCAATTTATTCATAATTAGCAATGTAGAACCCATACAACCTGTTTGATCATTAATATAACTTGGTAATTAATCTAAGAACATGTCTAAACATGTTCAACCCGACAATTTTCAGTAGAGACCCGGTTCGGAACCGAAAGTCGCATAATTTGACTTTTGCTTTGACTTTCAGTTCTGACCCGTTTAAGCATGTTTTAGAAATGCCTTAGAGCTCTAATTGGACCATGGTACCTGCTAATATAACCCTCTGTGATTATACACCATGGTTCATTAGTTATCCAATTAATATGCATGATTCCGTTAATTGCCTATATGTTGACCATTATGCCCTTTTCACCATAAAACGTGATTTTCAAAAATGTAAAAGAGTAGAAACCTTAGTTACTGATTTATAAACTTGCACCTAAAATTTGACATCAGTTTGAGGTGTAGTTTGAGAGTTATGCTCATTAGCGTAATTAGAAAGCTTTTTAGCGATTAAACGACATAATTAGCGTATAGCCTATTTAAACCTACTTTTTGATATCAAACTTATTACCCACTGATGTAATATATTATTTTGGGATTTTTGAAGATTTTTAATTAATTTTAGGCTGAGCATAACTTAGAGTTAAAAGCTTGTTTCGGTAATTGTCGGTTTTGCCCTTTTGGGCTATAAAATGAGTTTTACATATCTTTTTAACCCCAAACCTTTTGCTACTGATTTTGTATGATAAATAAATTATTTTAGACCTTCTGGAATAATAAAAATATCAGCTTTATTTATAGAACCCGGAAATGGCTTCTAATCGCCTTTTTAAGCGTTTTTAACGCATAGTATGTACTAAAACTATTTTAAACATACAAGGGTTGATACCTACTGATATTTTAGGTAAATTATGATATTTTAACAGTAAGCAAAAGTTGTTTAACTCAGACTTCAGTTTTGAGCTTTTCGGTTTATGTGAAATTACCAAAATGCCCCTACGGTGCATAGTTTGGTTATAATTGATAAATTTCACATATATACTTTACCCTACTGTTATAACTTATTAATTTGATTATTTTTGCTGGTTACATCAGACCTGTAACTCAGATTAATACTTAAACTCTTTTATAACCTTGTAAATGACCAAACTACCCCTACGGGGCATAGTTTGTGTTTAAACTCGTTTCGGGCATAATAAAAGATATCTTACTGATGTCACAACATATTTAAGGCATATTAACTTAGGAAACCTGTATATGGCTCTCATGATTACTCGTTTCGGGCATATAAACGGGTCAAACCTTATCGGTTTTATCTCAAAATCCAGAACGTGTATAATATACCCATATTAAGAAAGTCTTCAGACTTTTCGGGTCTAAATCACATTCTATCCCGATCTTCGCTTAATCGTGCGTACGAACCGTATTTTTAAAACTAACCGGTCTAAGCTTAAGCTTAACTAAAGGCCGTTAGGATTCTAATAGGTTATTATAAACCTTTGTTCCAGAATAGGAGACCGGTAAAAGCTACCCTCATTTGCTAATTGTGAATTATACTTGCAAAGGTAAATACTTTTAACCTGTTTTCCCTTATACGGGCTTGGGGTACGGTATATAAAATACCGCTTGGTCAGGCATTCGACCTTAACCGATTAGTGGTTAAGTATAATCGAGATGACCCGTTTAAATATGTTTTGTTTACTTAACGCCTTTGGGGGGTTAATGACCATGTCCCGGATATCCTTGGCATCATTTTACGAAAATGGCCACGACCTAAGCGCGGGGTGTAGGCGTACACCCGTCAGTGCATAAATAAATAATGTGGTGTGTCTATTGATCTTTAACCCGACACGACCCAGGCTACTAAATGCATAAGGAACATGTAATCCTTTTACAAGTTTATATATTTAAATAATTATCCCAAGTTATAAAATGTTTGTGCCACGTGCATTCAAATCAATTTTTAACCATTTTTAAAATGAGTCAGTTAAATTGTATTTACCAGTGTAAACTGACGTATTTTCCCAAAAAGATTAATTGCAGGTACTACTCGTAATAGGCTGGCTACTCCTAGCATCAATAAAGAGTCTCGCAAGCTTAAGATGCCTAAAGTCTGTTGAACTACTGTTTCCTATTTATTTTGATCCTTCTATGGATAAACTTTCGACTGTTGTGATACTTGATATTACAAATTATTAAAGTTGAAATATATCTTTCATTTGCTTCCGCTGTGCATTTTAATGGCCTTGCAAACCATTGGTGATATGTTTTTCCTTGTTGCTTTCATACCGGGATTTACAAACTTACATACATACTTACAATGGTTTCAAAGGTTTATTCATACACACAAACAAACACACGAACTCGCTCAACTTTTGTTGATGTTTTTCAAAATACATGTATTTCGGTGAATTAGTAAGTGGATCTGGCGGGCGTTGGAAGTTTCATGTTGCGTTGTGAATAAAGATGTCATCCATGGTTTTGAGGTTTGGGTTGGGTGTCTTATTCCTGGACGAGACACGTCTTCCAAACCTTGGTTTTATTTAATATCTTTTGATGAGTCCTTAGTGAACTCCTAAACAATTCGTATGGGTTGTAAAACTTGAATTTGAAGTCTATGTTTAAACAATGATGTTGTGATGTTTTCAAACTTATTTAATGGATGACGAATCTTTGGTTTTATCATATAGTTGTTGTTATGATTGAATGCAATAGTATGAAGATGAGGATGAGTAGGGTAGGGTGAGAAGTAGGGAGGTGAGGAGGGTATGGGTATGGAGATATGAGGTGGTTTAAACAGAAAAATGTGTTCATGAAATTCGACATGTCGGGCAATGTAGAGACGATTGGATTGGATGTCCAAGCACCGTTAGCCGTGATGGGAGGTGCTATACCCGAGAAAAACACAAGGCATGGATCGAAAATCCATTTTGTGTTTATTGTAGGCACGGAGATGAGGGTAACAACGACAACCAAATACCTGAAGGAAAGAGAAGTGTTGTTGGTGATGGAAAAAGTTGTTCAAAAGGAGAAACTTTAGAGTTGGTTCACGAAGGCATTTGATTAATTAGATAGACAACCGTGTCGAATGCAAAATGCCAAAAACGTTGTGGGACATTGGATTGTGCAAGGAGGGTGAGCCCAGTTTCAACTACATCTATGTGGCGGCGTTCAACATACCCATTTTGTTCGCTGGTATGTGGACAGGAGAGCCAATGTACAACCCCAAGAGAGGAGAAGAAGGGTGAGAGCTTCCTAAATTCTCTTCCCCAGTCAGTTTGAACATATTTTAGCTTGGTTTTAAACTGTCGTTCAACTGTGACTAAAAATTGTTTGAAAATGTTATAAACATCAGATTTAAGCTTGAGAGGAAATATCCACATGAAATGTGAATAATGATCAACACACAGTAAGAAATAGTTATGGCCATCACAAGAAGTAACAGGGGTCGAACCCCAAACATCACAAAATACCAAATCCAATATATGAGAACTTTTAAAATTAGATAATGGTAAATGAAGTTTAGAAGACTTCCCAACAGAACAAGAATCACAATCCATACTAGAATGTTTAGATAAAACTGGTAAACAATACTGGGAAAGCATAAAATTGAAAAGTTGTGAATGTGGACGACCAAGCCGTTGATGCCAAGTATGTGTAGAAGCACGAACGGTAGGAAAGGCAGTTTTTGGAGGTGGTTGGATCGTTGGTATGCTGAAGGAGTACAACCCATCAATGCTTAGACCCGTGAGGAGGATAATGTGTGTAGACTTGTCCTTCACAGAAAAAAAAGTGTCATGAAATTCAAAAAAGACATTATTATCATGACAACATTTTTGGACGGAAAGGATGTTCCTTTTGATTCCAGGAACATGAAGAATAATTTTTAGAACAAAGGTTTTGTTTGGATAAAAGATACGAGTGGAACCAATATGAATAATGGGTAAGGACTCACCATTGCCAACATGAAGGCCATCATTACCGCGGTATGGCTCAGAGTAATCCAGGTTCAAATGATCAAAAGTTGCATGTTCATTGGCACCAGTGTCATTGAGGTAAGAGAAGGATGCTTGGGAGCGATTATCAGATGTCTGGGAACGATAGTCGGTGTAGATTATTGATGGTTGACATCCCCGAAAGGTGGCCGGATCCCTGTTAGGGCATTGAGATGGGACATGGCCAATACCACACCTGTTGCACGTACGAAAAACCAAATTCTGATTAGAAGCCCAAGGAAACTGAGAATGATTACCTCTGCCTTGGCTGCGGTTGTATGAACTGTTGTTACCATGGCCACGCCTGTTACCACGACCACGGTTATTCCCAGCAGCAGTGTTGGTGTAAAAAACATGTGGGGAAGTTGAGTTTATTGGCTGAACTTGAAGACCACGCTGCTCAAGAACCTGCTGAAGTGCCTGAATGTGTGAGGGCGATGCAACAGAGTTAGTGGAGGCTGTGGGGGCGCTGGAATTGGCAGATGCAGCAGCAGCAGCAAATGCCTGAGCCTGAGGCATGTCGGGTATGGATTTCTTGACCATATAATCATGATCTGATAGTAGACCATGAAGTTCAGAAAAGGCTGTAGGGAATTAACGTGTCAGAATGTTTTGTTTAAGTCCAGTGTATTATTCACGTAAACCAGAAACAACCAACATAACCAGGTCCTTCTCCCTCATTGGTTCACCAAGATTAGCAAGAGCATCTGCGTATTCTTGAGCACGTGTAAGATAAGCAGAGGAAGTTTCATCACCTTTCATCTCAATCTTGAGAAGTTGTGCGCGAAGAGTGTACTCACGTGAGGCCATGTGTGGGGCATAGGCGCGTTCTAAAGCAAGCTATAATTCCCTGGATGTAGTGCTGCTTGTAACATGTTGGAAAGATGCTTCAGAAATTGTTGAGACCACTAGCATTCGAACATGAGCATCGTTAGATACCCAAGTCTGGTAGTTCGGGTTCGATTGTGGTTGTGGGGCGGTATCCTTGTCTGAAGCTGCTGTAGGTGTAATGGTGGCTGACGGACACAGTACGGTGCCATCGACATAGCCGAAGAGATTGTTGGTTACAAGGAATGGTTGTAACATTGCCTTCCAGTACCCATAATTTGTAACACCCCGAAAATGTAAATCTTTTATTTTAAATAAAAGGTCGATAAATAAATAAGTGAACTAACTAGGATTAAAAATAACCTAGTTAGATAAAAGTCTACTAGTGACTTATAAGTGGGTTAAAAACACTAAAAACATAAACTAGATGATAGTTGAGGGACCAAGATTGTTAAAATTGAAACTCTCATATTAAAACATGAAAATTTCACCAAACACACACTTAGGTGTGTGTGTGTGTGTCTAGTCAAAAAACACAGGGGGTGACACAGAGCTCCCCATCAAACCCTAAATTCTCACAATTCTCATAAATTGAAGGTCAAGATCAATTCTAAAACGAAATCCGAGCTTGGATTAGTGATCTGCATTGTAAGGGGGTCATAAGGTATGTGAAATTTGATAGGAAATCTCTACTTGAAATTCTGATGAACTTAGAGAATTCAAAATTGTAGATGCATGATTGTAATATGGATGAAATAGGAACATTATAGTGTCTAGGAGTAAACCCTAGACAAGTATATGTTGAAATCATGCTTAATTCTAGTAAATTCCATGAACACCATTGAAGGTGATTAGTGGGTTTTTGTGGAACTTGATAAACACTAGGATTTTGATTGTTGTTCTAGTGTAATTTTATATTTATAAAGTGATTTCAGACTTATTGATGTTAACGTTTATATAAGATAGTTTGATTGATGTTAATTTTGGCTATATAAAAAGTTATGAACTTGATAATGAACCATGTAAAATTCTGCCCTTAAAGTGTTTATGGAAATGCCTAAATGAAGGCTAAATGTTGAAATTTGAACAAAACCGCATAATTGTACTAGTTAGTAAACTATGCGTATTATGTGAATCAAAGAGTTCTAAATGCGATGTGATTGAACTCTATAGGAAAGGAAGCCGGAGCGTCGAGCGGACAAGCCGGTGTTGACGCACGATTGAAGGCTGTGCTGTGAAGGTATGTAACTCGTTTCGTTACATTAAGAATATTTGATATTTAAAAACATGTATAGTTGTGTTTTAGAATAAAAGTTTGTGTTGATTGAGGTGACAATGTTCACTACTTGAATTAATAGGTTAAGATTCGACTAAGAAGCGTTTGGTAGTCATTATAATGGAGGATTCCATAAATGAGCCAAACGGGTCGAATAATTGTGTAGTAAGTAGTGTTAGTGTTTGAAAGTTAGCTTTTGACGTTGACAATCACAAGAGCATGAAGCCATAGGATTGGTAATGAAATGCCGGTGATATTAAGCCCCGGATGTTGGGTAAAAGCGCCTTAAGGTTACTATTGTAATGGTAGTAAAATTGGTGTAAATATAGTGGGTTGAATAATTATATAGTGAATTTAGTCATTCGGTCCGTAAGCCAAATTTTCGGTATAATAATTGTAATAGGCACGTCGGTAATTAAATTACAGACGTGTAGGAAAAAGAATCACCTAAAACGGACCTTCGGATCAAAAGTTATGAGCTTTTAAAGTTGTGATTGTGAAAATTGGTGCTGGGCAGCGGATGCAGGACTTTACCTGCACCTGCTGGAAAACCGTATCCCCCGATCCATGAGACAGGATCCATGGGATCTGGCGCGACACGCGGGAGTCATCGCGACACGCGACAAAAGGAAGGAGGCCCGGCGCGACACGCGACAGGCCCTATTCCGTATTTGTATTTTATTTTCAATTGTTTGATTCTTGGACTTGTTTTATGCATTATATTAAAGTCAAAACTAACTTTTTGAGTGGTTTTGACACTAGGTGATGATGGGGTCTTTCCGGATGGCGATCAAGCATGTTTTGAAGAACCGAACACGAACTTTTGAAGCTTCCGCGTTAAATTGACTTTGTTGTCGACAATGTTTAAGATGTAAACAATTAACTAATCATGTTTTTGGATGTCTAAACTAGTTAGTAGTTAACTAGTATGTGATCACTTCAAAACTTCTATTTTGCACTTTCGTTTGAAGTGAAGTGCTTTTTATATATAAAATATGCATATTCTATTAAATTCAAATAGTAATTAGTCGGATGTTACATAATTGGTGGGTGAGAGTTTGAATCCGAATCTGTGGGAGTTGTGGGTTTTTTATCTGCTGAAGAAAAGAGTTGTATCATTACCATTGATCAGAAACTATCTAAGAACACCTGTGGGCTGCTGTTTATTAGAAACTGATGTTGGATGTTGTTGATCAGATAAGCTGGATCAGAAACTGTTGTTGTGATGTTGCTGTTGTTGGAGGATGCGTTGTTTTTTTTTTTTTTTTTGGCTCCAATTGTTGCTGGAGGTAGGAGACGTGTGACGGCAGTATTAGGGTTAGGGATCGATGAAGTGCTCTGATACCAAGATAAACTTGGTAATATTATTGTATATTAATAATGATAATTACAACCAGTATATATAGACAGAATAGTTACACATATAACCCTCTAGATAAGCCTATTGCAATATATTGTCTAATACCAAGCACTTAAGTATGTTTTTTTTCTGATTTAGTTTTTATATATTCTAAGTTTTATAGCGTAAATAATATAAAACAAAAAAAGGCCCCCAGAGGGTTTGGGCCCTGAGCCATCGCCTAACCCGCCCCCCTCTGGGCCGACCCTGGTGGTAGTGGTAGTAGTAGTTGTTTGGATGTGGAATGTAAAACGACATCCCTATGCGTGGAAACCATGTGTCTCAATCCTTAAGCGGATCTTTCATTGATATCAATTAACACCAAGTTTGTGCGGAATCGAAACTTGATGTGATTCAAGAACAAATATGAAGATGAACACGGTGATTACAAAAATTTGCACACTATCCTATTAATCAAGAGAGTAAAACCATTTGGTAAGAACTCTCTCTAGAAACTTCTCTGCAAAGTGACTAATCCTAGACTTGTGATAAAACATCTTTATATAGTCTATAAACAAGCCCACGCCCCACATGGGCTCCCCATGGGCTGGGCTGGCCCTCATGTCCTTATGCATGGCCCAATTCGCTTTTTAAGGTCCAAATCCTAATATAAACTAACCCGATAAAGCTCAATTCGTAACCATAACCCATTATGTATATTTGATACATAAGTCTCACACTTTTAGGCCCAAAAGTGTGAAAATGATGTCACGCTAAGGTTACGAGCGTGGAAGTAAAACCACACCCGACAATTTTATAACTATTGGACTCGTTATCGTAAAACTTACTAATGTTATTAGTCCGTTAAACAATGAAATCGAATAACACACGGTTTATGTTAGACAAATAATTTTAAAAGGTTGAAACTATAATCAATGTTGTGACATAGAATAGAATAATATTGAGTGGATAGGAATATTTACTAACCCTTTTTATTCCTCAATAGATACGATATAATAATGTTAATGAATTCCTCAATAGATATGATATAATAATGTTAAGTGAGCTTCAAACCCTAATGTAAAAGTACTCACAAGTTAGGCGGAATGTTTTAATAAAGGTTAGGTTTGAGAGGCCAAAATATAAAACAGAAAACAACATCACATTTAAAAATTACATTTTTCCACGTGGATTAATTGTCATCATAGGTGCTTTTAATGGTTCCTAGACCCTACCATGAATATGTAAATATAGTCTTGCATTACATATACTAGCGATCAGACCCGTGTGCAAACACGGGTCGTTTCTTAGAAAACCATGCATAACACATATTGATAAAACATATAGATATATGTATAGATATTGTACGAAAATGTATTATCTATTATAGCTAAAAGACAACTATAAGTAAATATAAAAGATATTTAACAAACTTAATAAAAGATGTCTAAAAGATGTCTAACAAACTTAATAAAATTCATCAGTTACATATGATTATTTCCATTCTCTTATTCAAAAAAGAGAGTATCCACCTATTGACAATGTAAATTGTTATAAACATAAGTACATATAAAAGATGTCTAACAAACTTAATAAAATTTGAATACAACTTAACTTTAACAAACATTAACTAAGAACATACGATCACCTGCCTAAACAACACACATCAAACCTCACTCAAGAATTTGTTACGCAACAACATGTCCTTTGCTACATGTTGTGATCTGGTTAAATATGCTACTGCAAACAATGTAACAGCTGCTAATCCAACAATCTCCCTATACAACAGATGATACGAAAACCCTTCTTTATTACTTATTTTTATTTCTCATCAACATCTCCCTGATTTGTCCTTTGAATTGTAGTTCAAAGTCCAGGGAGAACATGTCTTCTTCATCATCCCTCTCAAGTTGAAGGTCCAACAAATCTTGGAGATCGTATATGCACTATCCATTTTAATCTCTTCAACACTACCATCTGATCTGATCAAAGTCAATACTTGAGTTTTTGAGCATGACTTCCACTTTACTATTTTTGGATCAGTTGGTTTTCTTGGGCAAAGAATTATTGAAGATGAGTTTGGTGATTGTGGTCTGCTAACTAAATTTGCAATTGATTCAGACAAATCAGATGATAAGAGAAGGTTTTTTGGAGTACCGATTTTTAGAGACAGAGCAGCAGTTGTAGGATAGACTGGGTTTTGAAGAACATTTGAATGTTCAGCTCTAACTTCTTCCAGCTTTTTGTAGGTCTCAACTATCTTCAGTTTAGAACATCTGGCAATGGATCTAACTGGACCATAACCAGCAGCCACAAGCTCTGCTCTCATTGTTTTAAACTTCAATACCTCATCTGAATCCACTGTTTTGACTTTCTTCCAATTAGGTGGAGTTTGCTTTACCAGAGGATCATTGTTCATTTTTGTGATTCTATCGATATGAGTTTTTTTCTCTTACGTGTGGAGATGATTTCTGGTGAAGGAGAATGTTTTGGTAGTCAAGATGAATGTATGGGAAATCTTTTTGACGTTGGAGATGGTTGGATTGTGATTGATGTAGTGAAAATGATCATGGCAGATGTTTGACAAACTTCTGCTGAAACAACTGGTGTCTCAGCAGCTGTTTGGTAAACATCTGCTGATACTTTTGTGTTCCCAGCATCTATTGACAAAATGGGTGATGATGGTGTGGAAAGTATTTTCTCCTTCTTTTGTGGTGGTTTTTTTGGAGAAGGTTGAGATTTAGGTTGAGCAGGGGATACAATTTCTGTAGGATTAGCTTTTGAATTTGGTGGCAACTTTCTCAGTGAATCTTTCTACCCCTTTTTGGCATCATTATCATCATCATCATCTTTCTCAAAGATTGATGTAGAGGTGGAGCCAGTAAGTTTCAACAGATGTTCCTTAATGTTCATAATGTCTGCTTGTGTGTATTTATACCTGGCATCAACCAAATTTCTGATAAATTCCAAACTGAAGTTGCTGTTACTTTCAGCCAAATTCCTCTGAGCTTGAAGGATGGGTTGCATAGAATTCCAAAGCTCATTGGCAATTTCCTGTCTGGTAGGTTGACTTTTAAGAAGCTCTATCATCTGCTTAATCAATTCTTTCATTTCAACAACATCTGTTTCAATGGTAGACACTCTAACCGTCAAATCCTTATAAGTTAATTTATCACCTACTTTAATAGGATCATCTGAATTCCCACCTGTAGTGGTTGTATTTGTTTTGATAATAGGAGAAGTCTCCATATCATCAGAAACAGATGCCCCTTTTTCTTCATTCTGGGGACTTCCCACTGAAGCAGAGATTACAGTTGTAACCTCATCAATGATTTCCTTCAAGGGAGTCTTAATGATGTAACCACTGTCCAACTGATCACCAATGGGTTCAACAGTTGTAGTGGCTGCTCCACTTGAACTACCACCAAGAGTTTTGTAATACTCAATGGGGATAACCTCCTCAACTGTTTGTAGGATAGGAGACTGAATTGGTTTAGACACAGTCATTTGTTGCGATCTACTCTCAGTAATGTGTGCATTAGAGGAACTGATTTCTTTCTGAAATTCAATTGCTTCAAACAGAGGTAATATTGTTGATGGAACTTTAGTCGAGGGTTGTGGTGTAGAAAGCGTGATTGCCATGGGAGAGGGACTTTTAAACATACTTTCATATGAAAGGTCTACTTCATGTTGTGGTGTCCCTGTGCTTACAAAATGATCCTTTTGTGAGGATACATGAGGAGTTTGGATGGGTTGAGATCTTTCCAACAACTGTGAGGAAGTAGCAGCAGTGGTTTCAAGTGACATTTGTGTTGTCACTGCATTAACCTTTGGGATCTCATCTTCCAGAGGAACCTTTTTATTTTGTTTGGTTTTGGTGGGCTTTTTGGATGTGACAGCTTTCTTTTTGCGTTTTCCTGGCGTGTGTTTCACAACACCGGTTGTGGTGTCATGATCACCAGGAGCAGTTTGCTCAACAACAGAAGTTTGAGCAACTGATGCGGACGCATCTAAAACAGGCTCATCCCTATTTGTTTCAGTTGTTGAAACTTTTGACTCTTTATCCATAAGTTTAGTAAAAGTTTTACTTGTAAGACTATTTATTTGAAAAGCTACACCTTGTTCAAAATCTGTTTGTGACACTTGTTTTTGTAGGTAGTAGCTTAGAAGTCTTGGATACAACAGAAAAACATTACTACAAACACCTTTTTTCAAATTTTCAAATTATTCAACAAATCAGAAAATAGTGCTTGTGATAAATTGTAATCAGATTTTGTTATAATAGCATAACCCAAATACTGAATGTTCAAAGGTATCTCATTAAATGGGTTGGTCTTGGCTGAGAGACAAGTTAAAAGAGTATGAAACAAAAATTTCATTGGCGGAGGGAAGTTTGGTTTGTAGATAGTAACTTCCTTTAATTGTGCATCATACCCTCTTTCAATGAACTCTGTATGAAGTTCAAGGTTTTCAAAGTTGGTCTTACCTCCCAAGTCGTCCAATGCAAATGTAGTGGAAATTGTAAAGGGAGAAATTTGTACCACACTTTTCCCGGCCTTAGATGTGATGGCAACTAGATTATTATCTTTAGACTCTATTTCAGCATTAAACCAAAATTGTCGGAGTGTTTCTGTATGAACCGGAGCATCAACAGTAAGAATTGATTTGTATTTTGATGACGTTAAAAGGTCTATTATTGAGTGATAGCTGGTATTTTTGCTGGTTTTCTCGAAGATGGGGAGGTAGTTGTGAGGGTTTTTTATGTTCAGAGACATGATCGGAGAAGAAGGTGATTTGGGGATGAAACAGGGTTTAAGTTGGAGGGTTTTTAATATGTTGGAAACTGTTTTTGAGAATTTTGAATTCGAGACGGCAGTGGTAGAACCTCGATTTAGGGATGAAACAACTTTTAGGAAGAGAGAAGAAGTGAATGCTGACGTGGCAATAGTTACAAATATTTGATGGCTAAGATTTATCCACATCAGAACCTCTCTTGCGACAACCAATGACAGTTGTTTGGAAACCTCTGTTGGTCGTTGGCAACAGTGTGAGTCAAACAGTCGTTAGATAAACAGAAGTTATGAGAACAGATGATAACTTTCAGCAGTTGTTTTATTTTTAGCTAACATTTGTCAACGTCACAACCTCTGTTGTCATAATGGATGACAGTCAGCAGTATAGTAAATCAACAGTCATTAGGATAAACAGAAATTATGACAATAGACGGTACCCTTTAGCAGTGGATGTACTTTTAGGCAAGCAGAAGTTTCAAAAACAGTTGTTTTCAATCGGTGTAACTCAGCAGTAGTAAGTCTAACATCTTCTATTAGCCTAACCACTGTTAGTATCAAATCCTCTGTTAAACATTTTAAGATTGAATATCATATGTTGTTCGTTAACATCTATTGACCCATAGCAGACCTTTGCATCTTCAGACATTTATTCATTAGCAGATGCTCTCTTTTGTCAGACTTTAGCTACAACACACCTTTTATAACAGCAAAATATACCGTAAATTCTTCCAAAAAACTGTTATTGATAAACAAAATTATATAATAATACTTATAGCGGACCTTATATAATAATTCTTATTCATCATTAGCCCAACCACTGTTAGTATCAAATCCTCTGTTAAGCATTTTAAGATTGAATATCATCTGTTGTTCGTTAACATCTGTTGACCCATAGCAGACCTTTGCATCTTCAGACATTTATTCATCAGCAGATGCTCTCTTTTGTCAGACTTTAGCTACAACACACCTTTTATAACATCAAAATATACCGTAAATTCTTCCAAAAAACTGTTATTGATAAACAAAATTATATAATAATACTTATAGCAGACCTTATATAATAATACTTATTCATCATTAGCCTAACCATTGTTAGTATCAAATCCTCTGTTAAGCATTTTAAGATTGAATATCATCTGTTGTTCGTTAACATCTGTTGACCCATAGCAGACCTTTGCATCTTCAGACATTTATTCATCAGCAGATGCTCTCTTTTGTCAGATTTTAGCTACAACACACCTTTTATAACAGCAAAATATACCGTAAATTCTTCCAAAAAACTGTTATTGATAAACAAAATTATATAATAATACTTATAGCAGACCTTATATAATAATACTTATTCATCATTAGCCCAACCACTGTTAGTATCAAATCCTATGTTAAGCATTTTAAGATTGAATATAATATGTTGTTCGTTAACATCTGTTGACCCATAGCAGACCTTTGCATCTTCAGAAATTTATTCATCAGCAGATGCTCTCTTTTGTCAGACTTTAGCTACAACACACCTTTTATAACAGCAAAATATACCGTAAATTCTTCCAAAAAAACTGTTATTGATAAACAAAATTATATAATAATACTTATAGCAGACCTTATATAATAATACTTATTCATCATTAGCCCAACCACTGTTAGTATCAAATCCTCTGTTAAGCATTTTAAGATTGAATATCATCTGTTGTTCGTTAACATCTGTTGACCCATAGCAGACCTTTGTATTTTCAGACATTTATTCATCAGCAGATGCTCTCTTTTGTCAGACTTTAGCTACAACACACATTTTATAACACCAAAATATACGGTAAATTCTTCCAAAAAACTGTTATTGATAAACAAAATTATATAATAATACTTAGGAATGACTGAAATAATTAAAATGAAGATACGACAACAAAGATTAATACTATTAAAATTTATTCATTTAGTCAACAGTGGTAAATCAACAGTCGTTAGCATACACAGTTGTTTCATCATCAGCAGATGTTCTCTTTTACCAAACTTTAACTACAACACAACATAATCTAAATCTTACACAAACACTAAATAAGTAAAACTAAAACACAACATAGATTCATTAAATTAAAATTTATTCATTTATTCATGACATTAAAACTAAAAGTCCAATAATTACATCACATACTCAAAAACATTAAAGTTCAAATCTAACAATAACATCAAGAATTAAGAAACTTTAGCTTCAAATCCATCGATTGCTGAACCTCTCGATGTATGTCCTTCAGAATCGCCATGAACTGCACGTCTCTATCACCGCACTCTATATTACTGACAACACAAAGCTCACGAATGGAAGTAGAAGGCATCCGCATAAGATCTCTGGAAACCTGCTCTCTAGTGAACATGCCAACTTGCAATCCATCAAAACATCTCTTCAGCTCTTGAAGAGTAGCCCTATCTTCATACACCTGTTCCTCGATTTGCCTGACAAAACGCTGCTTTAAATCATCTGATTTTCCATTTGTGAGTGACGCCATTTGAATAAACTATATTACTCGACTTTCCTGAAAGTATGATATCTTCGTAGTAAAACGTGATGAAAAACAGGTGAAGTGACTATGAGTTTATATACTGAAATTTGTAATTGTGAAAACGAGTAGATTTAATATAAACATATTAATGTATATTTCAAAACAGCAGTCTTTTAATGCAAAAACCTTTTCAAACCCCAACTTTTATGGGAAAACTGTAAAATTAAATACCAAGAAACCCAAGAGACAAAATTTCGAAGTTCAAAGAACAAAAGCAGATTATCACAATTACAATTAACCTCTTCATTTACCACGTAGACGCCTTTTTAAACTCTATAAAAGACCGATGATTACTTTTGATTCAAAACATCAACAAATTGTCCTACAAATCACTTTCTGCCAAAATTGTTCCAAATCAGAAAACCAACTAAAAATCTACATGGCAAACTTCAGCTTCGACCACTGGTCAGACACCAGCGATGTTAAAACACAATTCTCAATGTGGTCACTCAAAGAACAAAGAACAGACGAAGAACTAAATAGGAAAGTCGACATAATCAATGAAACTAATTACAACAAAACCTTGAACATCATAGCCTTGCTCGATGAAGTCCTCCACTCTCCTCCATCAGAGTTCCAGAAGAATGCAGAAGAGTTTCTGACACAACTTCTAAAACAGGATCAGAAAATCTGCAACATGCTAACTGACCTAAAATTCAAAAGAGAGCATGAAATCACATGGAGAAAGGCCAGAGTCTATGAAATCCTAGCAAGTGTTAACTCTAGCGTATAATACTTTATAAATATTTTTATTAAATCCTAGCAAGTGTTAACTGGCTTAGGCGAGTTCGTGCTGAAGTTGTCTGTTCTGAGAAGTTTATTCGCCTACCTCTTCCAAACGGTGAGTCCCTACACGTCTATGGTGAAAAGCCTTCTCAAGGCCTTAAGCTTATGTCGTGTATCAAAGCAAACAAGTGCTTACGCAAGGGTACCTTCGCCTTTCTCGCCCATATTGTGGAAAAGAGGGACAAAGGCCCAAGCATAAGCGACGTTCCCGTTGTACGTGACTTTCCTGATGTGTTCCCTGACGATCTTCCTGGTCCTCCTCCTGCTCGTTCTGTCGACTTTCGCATCGATTTAGTGCCTGGCGCAACGCCCGTCGCTAAATCTCCTTATCGTTTAGCACCCTCTGAGATGCAAGAGCTCTCAAGTCAACTTCAAGAGCTTCTTGATAAAGGCTTTATACGCCCTAGTACTTCTCCTTGGGGCGCTCCCGTTTTGTTCGTCAAAAAGAAAGATGGGTCATTCCGAATGTGTATTGACTATCGTGAGCTCAACAAGCTTACCATCAAGAACCGATACCCTCTTCCGCGCATCGATGATCTCTTCAACCAGTTGCAAGGCGCGACCTGCTTTTCAAAAATCGATCTTCGTTCTGGATATCATCAACTTCGAGTTCTCGAGGAAGATGTGCCTAAAACCGCCTTCCGTACACGTTATGGTCACTACGAATTCGTGGTCATGCCCTTTGGTTTGACCAACGCACCTGCTGTATTCATGGACTTGATGAACCGCGTATGCAAAGCATATTTGGACCGCTTCGTGATCGTTTTCATTGACGATATTCTCATCTATTCCAAGACACAAGAAGAGCATAAACAACACTTGCGTCTTATCCTCGAACTTCTTCGTGCTGAACACCTTTACGCCAAATTCTCCAAGTGTGAGTTTTGGTTAAAAGAGGTTCAATTCCTTGGTCATACTGTCAACGAACTTGGTATTCACGTCGACCCCGCTAAGATCGAAGCTGTGAAGAATTGGATCACACCTAAATCTCCATCTGAAATTCGTTCGTTTCTTGGTCTTGCTGGTTACTATCGTCGCTTCATCGCCAACTTTTCGAAAATCGCCGTCCCTTTGACCTCCTTGACGCAAAAAGAGAAACCTTTTGTTTGGGGTCCCGAACAAGAGGAGTCTTTTCAAACGCTCAAGGACATGCTATGCAATGCTCCTATCCTTACACTTCCTGATGGAAACGACGACTTTGTCGTATATTGCGATGCTTCCCGCCTTGGTCTTGGTTGTGTGCTTATGCAACGAGACAAGGTCATCGCTTATGCGTCAAGGCAACTCAAAATACATGAGAGAAACTATACTACTCATGACCTTGAACTTGGCGCAGTTGTTTTTGCATTGAAGATTTGGCGACACTACCTTTATGGTACTAAGTGTGTGGTCTTCACCGACCATAGGAGCCTTCAACACATCTTCGATCAAAAAGAACTGAACATGCGTCAACGCCGTTGGGTGGAACTACTAAACGACTACGACTGTGAAATCAAATACCACCCAGGTAAAGCGAACGTAGTAGCAGACGCTCTCAGTCGTAAAACTCATGTCAAAAGTATCCGTTGTTTCCAACTCATCCACGATCTTCAGAGTCGCATACATGAAGCTCAATATGCATCCGTTAACGAGGGTAACCTCTACAACGAGATGCAATGTGGTGCTGAAAACAGTCTCGTGTCCAAACCTGATGGTATTTTATACTATCTCAATCGTATCTGGATTCCTAATCGCAATAACCTTCGCAAGTTCCTGATGAAGGAGGCACATAATACGAAGTATTCTATTCACCCTGGTGCCGACAAGATGTACCATGACATGCGTACGTCCTATTGGTGGCCTGGAATGAAGAAGGATATAGCCACTTTCGTCTCGAAATGTCTCACGTGTTCAAAGGTGAAAGCTGAACATCAACGTCCCTCTGGATTACTCGAACAACCAAGAATTCCTATCTGGAAGTGGGAGAGCATTTCCATGGATTTTATCACTAAGCTCCCCCGCACTTCTTCTGGCCATGACAGTATTTGGGTGATCGTTGACCGATTAACCAAGTCAGCTCACTTTCTTCCCATCCGTGAAGATTTCAAAGTCGCTAAATTGGCTCAAATCTACACTGATGAGATCATCTGCCGCCATGGTATTCCCGTTGACATCAATTCCGACCGTGACGCTCGTTTTACGTCTCGCCTTTGGCAAACTTTTCAATCGGCTATGGGTACTGAACTTAACCTTAGCACTGCCTTCCATCCTCAGACAGACGGTCAAACCAAGCGTACTATCCAAACCTTAGAGGATATGCTTCGTTCTTGCGTAATAGATTTTGGTGGCAACTGGGATAGACACTTGCCCTTGGTCGAATTCTCGTACAATAACAGTTATCACACGAGTATTAAAATGGCACCTTTCGAAGCATTGTATGGTCGCAAGTGCCGTTCGCCTATTTGTTGGCACGAGATTGGAGACGCTCAAATCTCTGGTCCCGAGCTCATACAAGAGACGACGGACAAGATTTTACAGGTTCGAGACAACTTACTGAAAGCCAGGCACCGGCAAAAGATCTACGCCGATGAGGATCGAAAACCAATGGAATTCGAGACAGGTGACCTCATGCTTCTCAAGGTATCCCCTTGGAAGGGCGTGGTTCGATTTGGCAAGAAAGGGAAACTCGCACCTCGCTACGTTGGTCCTTTCAAAATTCTCGAAAGGATTGGCAGGGTTGCGTATAAACTGGACCTGCCTGAAGAACTCAGCAATGTACACCCTGTCTTCCACGTATCCAACTTGAAGAGGTGTCTAGCTGACGAAGGACTACATGTCCCTCTCGAAGACTTACAAGTCAACGAAACACTTCATTTTGTGGAAAAACCGGTCGAAATCATGGACCGAGGAGCCAAGCAATTGAGGCGCAGTCGAATTCCCATCGTCATGGTTCGATGGGAAGGAAAACGTGGCGCCGAATTTACTTGGGAACTCGAGAGTGATATGAAGGAGAAGTATCCACATCTGTTTCCTAAGTCTTCTTCAATTTCGGGACGAAATTCCCAAAAGGAGGGGAGACTGTAACGCCCCGCTTATTTGTACTTTCCTTTTTTAGCAAGTCTTGTTAGTGTTTCTATTTTTGGAAACTTTGTATTCTTGTAATCGTTCTATCTTTGTAATCGTTGTAAAATCCGAGACTTGGGTCATGAATGAAACTCGTATTTTGTTAATTACATGTTACACATACTTTATATATGCTCAAACATTCAATTTCGTGGAACAATTGATACTTATTCGTGATTCTTGGAAACTATGTGCTAAACTTGTAAATACATGAAACTTATGCATAAAACGTGTTTTGAACGTAAACGACACTTGATTTTGATGCTTAAACGCTTAACTATACTTGGTTTATACTCCTCATACCTAAATGTACCTCAAACTATGCCTTGGTGGCAAGAATGGTCCTTAAAAGCCCTAAAATCATCAAATAAACAAGTCTGGGGGCCAAATTGTAAATTTTGAAACTTAAACTCGGATCAGAAGTGGCGGGCGGCCCGCCTGAGCTTACCCTTATCTTGTATGCGGGCCGCATGGCCATCAGATTCGCAGAAAAACTCAGCAGCTGCATATTGACGCGAATTTGGCACAAAATCCCAACATCCAACACTCCCCAATCACCATTTAGCCACCTCTAAACACCTCCAATCACCACCAACCTCTTCCACTATAAATACAACCCTTCTCCACACCATTTTACACTTTCACAACTCAAAACATCTCACAAATTCACTCTCAAAATCTCTTGCAAACTCAGAATTCGGGCAGATTCATACACTTGCACTAAAGTGAGTATAACTTGCTCATTTCTTAACGAAATCACCCGATTCTTCTTCCTACTTGCTTGGATAATCATAGGGTATGATTCCTTGACTTCTCCTTGGAGAAATCAGACCTGGAAATCCCCTGAAATGATCCAAAAACTTTCTGTTTTGATTTATGTTCTTTCAAACTTGTTTAAACTTCAACAAACTTGTGTCTAACACATCTCATACCTATGTCCCAATGCTTACAACCCCTTCTATGGTTGGTTAGGCTTAAAAACAAGGTTGAGACACTTGAAATCGGAGGATTAAACCTCAAATACTTTCTGTTTTGTTAGGGTATTTAACCCACAAATCATGTCAAGCTTAGATCTTGATGAATGAGTGATTATGGAACAACTTGGGTTGTCCTACATACAATCCTCACATGATTTGATGATTTCTCTTAGATTAGATTATTATATTATTGTACTAATCCTAGTTCGTGACCCTCCTTGGTTGTTTTTACATCAAGTGAAGTGGTGAACATACAAGGGGTTCCTAAACGGAAGCTAGTTCTTCCTACCCCATACTTGACTACTCGAGGTGCCTAAATGAAGATTCTAATCTTCTACCTCCTACATGAATTATTGGACTAAGTAATATGTAATACTTAACCTAAATATGTACATACACTCATTCGAACCTTTTAATATTGAACTTGTGTTTATATGTTAAGAGTAGTAGAATATCATCTAAGACTTTGAAACCATGGTATGATTCTAATGGGTATACTACCCATGAAATACAATATAACCCTAGTGGTTACATAGTGTCATACAAGAGTTACTAAGTAAAAGATGATTATTTTCGTATCATATTTTATACTTTGTGCTATGTTAAACTCCGAAATTATAATCTACCGTTAACGCCAAACTCACACACCTATGTTTCCTCATGTAGAAGGACAAGGTGCTCCAAACTAATCAATCCACCAACTCACTCGCGGGATTTCAAGTAGGAACGCTTGCAACCACCGTGAGTATACTCGTATTTTCCCCTTTTACTTTTACCACTTTTGGGGTGTAACATGTTTGCTTATCAACAACCTACACATGAACATTTTGCTTAAACACATGAACATTCCTATAACATGCTTGTATACGTGATGGCTTGATACTTTAAACTTGGGTGATTCTTATGTGTTGAACTTATCATTAACTTCGTACGAGCCAAACCGTGACATATGTAGCGCTATAGGATTAACGACCCGCCCGTAAACTTGAGGTTATGTCATGAGCCTGTTGCGTTTCCTTGGTTTGATATGTTAGACACATGCCATATTTATTGTTTATCTTGAATCACATGCTTGCTATGAGGAATTGTTTAAAACTTATCTTTTGCTATGTACGTACCAAACTTGTATACTCGCCTTTGCTTTTGCATTGAATTGTATTTTAAACATGTTACAGGTTGATGATGACGATGCTACGAAAAGAAGTAGTGTTGATGCCTAGATACACATATAGACGTTAGGTTTAATATGTCGTATCAATTTTGCTTATGTTATATGTATTTCTTTTGAACTTGTTGTTACTTGAATTTATGTAATGTTGACAATTTGATGTTATGGAATGAAATGGGAATTATTTAAATATTGTCACAAATAGTGTTATGATGTCTCGAGCAATCTTCACACTTCGTCTCATCCCGATGTTTCCGCCATTGGTTGGGGTGTGACAGATTGGTATCTGAGCCATAACTATAGGGAATTAGGAAAATTGCCATGCTTTTGCCCTAGTCTATAGTTTTAGGAACTTTGTCTCTTATATGTTGTTTAAAACTTATGCATTCTACCTTTCATGCTTCCTAGCTACACTTCTTGTTGTTAAATTTACATGCCTTTCCTAAGGCTAACACAAACACACTTTTGATTATTTGCATACTCTTGTAACACAAACGAGACAACTTTACCAAAATAGGCGTGAAACCCACAATTTGGTAAACGACTCTCATTCTACCTTGAACTATTTTTGCACGAAATTTCACCATTAAGCTAGGAGTGAAATCCACAACTTAATGGTAATTTCCTTTTCAACTCTAGTGGACCCTTGTCAAAGTGTCGAAATTTTATTTTGACCCGACAAGTACCAACCACATTTAGGGTACGAAATCTTCAAGTTAGGGGTGATACCCGCACCTTGTCGATTAAGTCCCACTCCTCGATTTTAGATCTCGCCAAAGTCCCGATCGTTTGATCGATTAGAGACGTGTAGTAACTGGAAGGGTAAGATGCCGTTAATCGCTTCTCGACGAGAGTATCTTACCTATAGGCCAAAGCACGTTTTCTCAAATTCGAAAGGACTCTCGACCCAGTTTGGAATAGTCGACGTTTCTCTACCCGAAACAATCCAATGTTTTATTGAGCCTCTCTTTTATGTATCTCAATTTATATGTGATTTTATATTTGAACGTTCTTCATTTCAAACTTTTAAACTCTTTGCGCACGTCATCGCAACCAAAAACAATAATAATCCTCGTGAACAAACTAAATTTATATACCCTTACGCAATCATATGTGTTATACTTGTTGAATACATGTTGGAAACTTATGCTTTATGTGAACTTTACATGATACATGAACACTTACTTGTTTTTACATGCAAAAAACCTTGTTTTAAAATTATGACCAAGTCTCATCCTTTCCTTCTCTTTCCATCTTTAGATGTCGTCCAACGGTGCGTCAAAGAGAACCAAGTCAAAGAAGGGTTCGACTTCCAACACCATGTCACAAAAGGATTGCATGAGATTCATGGCCAAGCAATTTGCTAAGGTCCTACCCGACATTGTTAGCAAGATTCATACAAACCCCGATTCACCTCATGGCTCTGTCGACTCAAAGGCAGACAAACCCAAATCGACCTTCCAGTTTAAGCAATTCATGGCTTGTAAACCCTTGGAGTTTACTGGCAAAAATGGCGCTACCGCCATGATGAACTGGATCGATGCAATCGAGCTTACTTTCCTGCAAAGTGGCTGCCCTGATGAACTAAGAACCTTGAATGCAACTGGGGTGTTTCGTGAAAAGGCACTCGAATGGTGGACGACCGAACGCAACAAAAGGGGAAACGAGGTTGCACATGCTATGCCTTGGGGCGATTTCAAACAACTTATGAAAGACCACTTCTGTCCTCCCCACGAACTCCAAAAATTGGAGAACGAATTTTGGAACCTTACTCAGAAAGGGAGTGACATGGATGGCCTGATTACGCGCTTTAAACAACTCAGTGTCCTCTGTCCTGGACAAGTTGAGACCGTCCCCAAGACCATAGCCAAATTCGTTCGTTGTGTTGCACCTTCCCTAACAAACCACCTTGCCTCTGCCAACCCCCAAACCCTTGAAGATGCCTTTCGTATAGCCACCGAACTTAACAACAACTGCGTTCTTCATGGAACCTTTGACAAGGTTTCAACGAAGAGTGCACGCCAAGCTACGATTGACCCTACTACTGATGAGCCCTTACCCTCTCAATCGTCCAAGAAAAACCAGGGCAAGAAGCGGAAGGCTTCAAGCCAAAACTATGCGGTAGTCACTCCGCCAAACCCACAACCCCTACAAGCCGTACCTGCTTCTACCAACGATGAGACTCCACGCAAGGTTTATACTGGAACGCAACCTAAGTGTGGTAAATGCCAGTATCATCACCCTCCAAACGCTCATTGTCGAAAGTGCGACAAGTGTGGCCGAAATGGGCATACTTCTCCATACTGCCGCAACCCACCACCGGCCTATCGAAACCAAGCCCCTTTAGCTCCAAATCAAGTCGCTCCTGTGCGAGCATGTTTCACATGTGGTGATACCAACCATATGGCCAACTACTGCCCTCAACGATACCAACCGCAACAGCCTCGACAACAACAACCACAGCCACAGCAACAGCCACAACAACAACAACAGGCTCTACAACCCGCTCGAGGTCGAGCTTTTGTTCTCACTACTGCTCAGGCACAAAATGCGAACGACGTCATTACTGGTACGTTTCTTGTTAACCATATTTATGCTTCATGCCTATTTGATACTGGTGCCGATAAAAGTTTTGTGTCATTAGAATTCGAATCTTTGCTCAAGTGTAAACGCTCTAAGTTGCCAAAACCTTCATGCCTACAAGTTGGGACTGTTGTAGGCAATTTTTGAAGTTGGGATTATTATCGGCCAACCAGTGAAACTTGGGATTATTAAAATCCAATACCCCTAATAATGACATAAGAAAAGCCTTGTTGGACAGCCTCTCCTGCTGACACATAAGCTTTTCTTATGTCATTGGGATTTCTCCTTATATAGAAAGTATAGATTATTTTTCTTACTAAGGTTATCCGGGGTGTATGGGGAGGTGTGCGGGGAAGAGATTTGCCGCGAGGGGAATGTGCCGCCAACACTCTTGGTGTGCGGCAACCACTTGAGGTGAACTCACAATTCGGTAAATTGTTACCGCATGCGGGGAAGAGGTGGGAGAGGGGGGGTAATGGTGGAACCTACTCTCTTTCAACCAATCATGCATTTTTCTTTTTCTTTTAAAAAAAATGGTTTGGGTGAAACCACCCCTTGTGATTAAAGTGCTTGAGGAGAGTTGGAGAGGGGAGTTGACATTGACGAATTTGATTGGCTCTGGTAAGGGAGTTGAGGGGAGCACCTCTCTCACCCTAAATAAATTAGTAGTTCTTACATTACATATATTATTTTTCTTACTAAATAAATTAGTAGTGTTTCAAAAGCCAGTTTGGATTCATCTCTTTTTTTAGAAAAGCAGAAACATCAGTGTTACTAATTCAATTATGAACTTAGACATTTCCAATTAGTAAAGCGAGGAATCATTAGTGTTACCTACTCGATTACTAACTTATGAATCAAACACAAATAAACTGATATATTTTGAGAGACGTAGATAAAACTCGATCGAAAACCGATCAAAATTAGTGAAAAGTTGTTAAGTCATACAACCAGCATCCTCTCTTTGCTAGTTCGACGGCTTTTAAGACTTTAATTGACGTGTTAAACTGATGAAACATCATAGTCGTTTGTTTGATTACCAAAGTCACAATAATTTATTTAAAAAATCGAATTCAAATGAATGAACTAACTAAAATAATAATTAGTGGACCGATGTTTACAATTGATGTCATTTCTCTATGTCTTAAAGTTGAATATCGGTGGATATTCCATCACCAATCCTTTGACTTTGAAAGTTTTTCTTTCTTAGTTTATACCGGACCGTCATTGCACATACAACAAGCACCATCCGCCACTTCGACACCCCTCCTAACAAGCGCCTCCACTGTTGGGATGCATGACATCAGCCTTAGTCCTTTCGAAGGTCGGTCCCCATAGACGTGCAAAATATCACCGGACGGAAGGGGTAAACGAACAAACTTCTCGTGACAAGCAATCTCGGCATGATTCTTACGCAACCAATACATACCGATAATGACATCAAAACTACCCAATTGCAGGGGTATGAGATCAATAGAGAAGATGTGATCGTTAAGAGTCAGGTAACTCGTATGGGTTATGACAACTGATAATCCAGATGACCAAATAACTTGTAAGGGTTACATAACTTGGCCATTTTTCCCTTTTTAGTAAATGCTGAGTAGCTTCTCCGATATTTGTCCGTTTAGCTTGAAACTTGTTTCTAATTGATCGTAATACATTTGCCTACATTATTAAACCAGAATCCTCAACCCGGATTTTCTAACACCTATACATATATATTTAGTTCACCCACATCTGGTGTACCCTTGTAAATACACTCTCGCATCATACACATCGCAAGGTAACACGGTCAACCGGGCACAAGTTTATTTTGAGGCTTGTCTACATTTAGCTTATGTAACATTGGCGTCGATGATATAGGGTGAACCGTATTCCAACCTGCGCGTGGTCTGTGTGTGGCAGACAAAAGAGGTTCTGAAGTACTTTTCAACAAAAACAAACACCAAGAAAGCTTTCCCACGCGTAAGGGCCTTAACGGGTTAAATGGTGTCATTATGAATTCTTGTGATGAATTGTTAGCTTAGTTAGTATTAGGCCAAAATTGCCTAGTGTAACACTTGGTCCTGTGGCTTATTTTGTGTCTTAACATCATGTCTGTCTAAGTACTAAACTCCCGTCAGTATTTCTAGTAGGGTGCTACTTTCTACACCCCCTAATTACTTTTTACACCCCCCTCCTCTCACATACTTACAGGTGGGGCCTGCGTGGGACCGGTAGTTTTCCTCTCACAAGGGGGGTATAATCAGGAGGGAAGGGGTGTGTTTAGAATCAGCCTTATACTTTTGTAATTTACATTTTTTCACATATAATTTTCCTTTTTTACCCCCTACTTTTGTAACTTATATTTTTGGCCTATACTTAGGTAATTTACGTTTATGGACCATATACTTTATACGGACCCCTCAACTTTAAATTTTGCATCACCCTTTGACGTAAATTTGGTATACGCTTTTGTGCTTTATTTTGTATATTTCCTACGTATGAACTGGGTCTCATGTAATAACGTTTTGACTTGACGTACAAATTCGAGTTAGTTAGGTTGCATATAATACGTTATGATTGTACGATATAAACCTGATTTACTTTGTGTTTTTATCCAATTGCAATGCAACTATAGGTTACATTGAGTTCAATCGAATATGATGATACGAACGTTTTCATATGATTAACGCATTACATAACGTTTGGACTAATCCGTTCGACGTCTGCGATGTACCCGCACCGCAACGCGCGCAAGTCTTTTACTAGTTTATATTAATTTACAATCTACATTATATTATATTATATTGTATTATACTATATAGTATTTTGTGTGAACATGAATAGCATCTTACAATGTTTAACAACACAAGGGATTAAGGGTGTGAGAATAGTTGAAACCTTTTCTTTTTCTTATGTTAGTTAATATTTTCACACCCCTCTCTCTCTATATATATATATATATATACACCACCACCTAAAAATCTAAAACACCCACCCACCCCCCCCCCCCCCCGAAAAAAAAAACTAAGCAGCAGTACCATTGTTACATTTTTTCTAGTGACGAAATTTAGCGATCTTTAATTCAAAATATTTTTTTTGTGTTTTTAATTTTTTTGGTATTTTTGGTTGTGTTCACATTGGTTCTCGCAAAGGGAGGTAATGTAACGAACCGAACCAAAACCAAGGGTATTTGTTTTTATGGTTTTCGACATTCATAAAACACGTATCGTTGCCCCTATGGTCATATATCACCTCTTCATTTTCTTATGTTACATGAGACAAATTTTGCGTAATTATTTTTTATTTTATTATGCATATATACTGGGACTCATTTTTTAAACTTCAATACAAATCAGTTCCAATATTTTTCATTTCATAGTTTACAACTTTTATTTAATCATAGTAATTCTCTTGTAAACTATATTTTGTGCTTTCTATATATTTACTAAATTAGGTTAGTTACTCGTGTGTTACACGGGCTTAGCTAATAAGTTTTATAAAAAAAAAATGGATCTAAATAAAACTGCATAAAACATTAAATAAAAGTTGCAAAAGTTATTCATAACTCGATAAATATATTTTTTGTAGGGTGGAGATACAATAAGAAGTTTATTTGGCTAGGAAGGATAGGAAGTGATCTTGACCATCCATTAAGTTAATCAAGGGCTAAGATTAAATCAGGCAAATTGAAATGAAGAAAAGAGGCGCGTGAGTTTGTTCAAGGGCATTCTAGTCAATCCAAGCCAATAGTTTCTCTCTCCTCCAATTCCCCCCCCCATTTTTTAAACGTTAATAACTCTTTCATACGACATTATTTTTTTATAAAAATTGCACCAAAAAAACGAGCGTTTTTTTATCTTTAAAACGAGTATACTATTGCTATATTTAAAAAAAAAAAAACCCCCAGTTGCGTAAAACGCAATAGAAAAACCACCGGTTACGTAAAACGCAATGAAAAAAAAAACCTAAAAAATGACATTTTTTCTAAAACGCAATGCACAAAAAACACAAAGAAATGACTTATTTGTAAAACGCAATGGCCAGAAAACACATAAAAATGTGTTTTACCTAAAACGCAATGCACCAAAAACACAAAGAAATGACTTATTTGTAAAACGCAATGGCCAGAATACACTTAAAATGTCTGTTTTCTAAAACGCAATGGACTGAAAACACATAAAAAAGTGTTTTACCTAAAACGCAATGCACCAAAAACACAAAGAAATGTCTTATATGTAAAACGCAATGGCCAGAAAACACTTAAAAATGACTCATTCTAAAACGCAATGGACTGAAAACACCTAAAAATGTGTTTTACCTAAAACACAATGACTAAAAACACTTAAAAATGTGTTTTTTTCTAAAACGCAATAGCCAGAAACCACATAAAACTCTCTTATTTCTAAAACGCAATGGACACATAAAACTGTCTGTCACTGTGAACTGTCTGAATTGTCTACGATTTACTGTCTTCGAAATGAGCCAATTTATGGAAATTTAATTTTTCTGATGCGTTTTTAGTACAGCAATTTAATTTTTCTGGCAGCTCAACCCCAGCCAGGGGCTCTGCCCCTTGGACCCCGCCAGGGGCTGCCGCCCCCGGACCCCCGCAAAGATCGTAAAACGCAATGACTAAATCAAAAACCTAGATCATGAAAATGAAATTAAAGAATTTCTTACATGGATCGAAGCCGATTTCTTCATCAATTGACGAAATTTGAATGATAGAAACACTTATCAACGCTCGAATCGAACGAATCGAGTGATTATCTCCAAAATCGCCGGAAAAAACGAGATTTTTTTATGAAATTAAACTGGGTTTTCTTCAAAAAAAGCTGAAGAACACGTTGATCGGGTTCTGAATCATTGATTTGTGATGAAAATCGCACTATAATGTAGTGATTATTGAGATAGAAAGTGAAGAAATAGTTGAAGATGGTGGGTTTTGAAAATGATGGGTTTTTTAATTTACTGGGTTTTGAAAAAGTAATAAGAAGGAGTTGGATTGACTAAAATACCCTTTCTCTTTATTTTAAAATTTGCCACATGTCATAATCCTATGGCTTCATATCCTTCCTAGCGAAAATTAACTTCCTATTTGATCTTTAATACAACATTTGTTATTTTATTGGTCACACTATTGCTGTTAACTATTGTGAATAAATAATAAAGTTATTGACATTATTATTATGTTTTAATGTATGACGTAAAGTTGTTTTATTATGTTTTACGATTTTATATTAAAAGATATTACAAATGGTTAACTTTGGAATGATCTATAATTAGTTGTTAAATTTAGTATATAGCGTTAGTTTTTACACTGTTTTAATGTGTAAGTTACAATTCACATGTATACCTTATTTATTTAATTTATATTTATCTTATTAATATAAAGACCTAAGTGAAAAAAATCAAATCAAGATGACTTAACAGCTTAGTTTAACGCCATCACGATTTTGGACTTGAAGGGTTACAAGATGAGAATATGGGTACTCTGGTAATTAATTTTTTATTATTATTTTGGACTCAGATGATTAAAACTATGAAAACACATGGACTTAGAAAAGAATTTATTTTTATAAAATTTTAATGCTAACAAATGTAAAGTAATATTAAACTAAACTATTGATGGATGTTTAATTAAAAAATAAAAAATTGTGTAGTTTTTACACAATAGGACTCTACTGATAATTTCATGTTTTTTTGCTAAAGTAAATTATATAGTGTTAAAAAAACTAAAATATATTGTGAATTGTTTGGATTAATGTTGTAGCTAAATAGTGCAACAATAATATGTGGTCAAACACAAAAAATCATGTTGTAATAAACTTTTTTTAATAATTATGAGTATAAAACATAAATTAAAAATATTAATATATGCATTATAGGTAACCATTTATATTTATTTTAACATAAAGTATTTAATTGAAAAACGCTACAATATTACCCTCTGGTGTTAAAATCTGTTTAGAGTCAATGTGACTTATTAACGGTCAAAGGGTAATATAGTCTTTTTCACTTGTGTTTGATTGCTTCCTCAACAGAACATCCTATATTATAAACTTCACTTCGACCTTACCACCCAAGTATTCCCCTAATCTCCTTTCTTCTCTCCAGCGAACACACCACCGGCGACCACACCAAATTTCTTCAATTTTCACATAAATTTACAGAGAATGCAGAGCTTTACAACAACCTGATCTTTGCTATCTTCTCCCACAAAAGTCCGGTGACCGAAAATCTGGATTCCGGCGCCCTCCTTCAGCCTGGCAAGCACCCCCGAGAAACCCCTTTTTCTCCTTCACATCATTTCCACACACACCCCACTTTCTTGTACAACATCTAAACCACAATCCCCTCTAATGTTCATCCATCTCTCACACTGTTCTACCGATGAGAGAGAAAGAGAGTGTCCAGAGAGAGAGAGAGAAGCGAGAAGGAAAGAGGTGCCGCACCGGTGACGGCGGCGCCGACAATCGCGGCCGCACCGGCAACGGCGACAGTGAACCGAACCGGTAAGTCTAATCTTCATCCTCATTCCAAATTTATAAGCTATCGGGTCGTTCTTCTTTAAAACTCTGATTGTTTTTACGACTGAGAAGTGACGGTGATGAACGGTGATAATGGACGAAGGTTATGAGTATATGTGTAAATGTGTAAATGTTAACTGTGTTTGCATATGTACATAAGAATTCAAAAGTTGTTTTGAATGTGAAATAAAAACACACACTTTACAGGTGTTAGTGGAAGGCAATTCAAGTTCAAGAACTGTAATTCATTGTATTGAATTTTGTTTATAGGGAAATGGAAATGCTTTTTGTGCTGGTGCAGATATAGTCTCCGTGCACGATATGATCAAAAAAGTTACAAAACAAACATTTTTTAATATGTGGTTAGTTTCAATTTCATTAAGACTCGACATCATCTTGTGCAGGCAATATTGAAGGAAGCAAAAAAATATTTAACAACGGGGGGTAATACGTTTTCTTACAACAAAGCATAGTGGGTAATAAGAAAGGATAATATAGTCATTTAACACCGGGGGTAATACGTTTTCTTATAACAAAGCATAGGGGGGTAATAAGAAAGGGTAATATAGTCATTTAACATCCCAGTTAACAAAATTGTTAAGTTTTTTAACACCGGTGTAACAACCCGACTTTCCGGGTCATTACCTGTATCCGTCATTTCTTGCTTAATTGCTTGTATTCCTGAGATTCGGTTAATGCTAAGGGTTTAAACTATATTTTTGACGCATTTAAAAATTTTATTACAACGCATGTTTCAACGCTTATTCTAAACGCAGTTAACGCAACTAAACGCTATTTATAACGCTTACTATTTAAACGCATTTTATCGCTTGTTTATGCTAAACGCTATCGCAACGCAATCTCAACGCGAACTCGTAATGCAGATTTACTTAAGTCGGTGCGCTATTTGTGTGACTATTGGTGTGATTATTTGTTTAAATGATTATGTGGTTATCAACGCAACACTTGTCACACCCTGACTTTTGCGGAAGCGTGATTATGGTGTGACTTTCTTAATACCATTGCATTCAATCATAACAACAACTATATGATATAAACCATAGATGATCATCCATTAATCAAGTTTAAAAACATAATAACAAGATTGTCTTAAAACATAGAAAATTCAAATTCGAGCACAAACCATGCAACTTGTTTAAGAGTTCACAAAGACTCGACAGATGACATTAAATAAAACCAGGATTTGGAAGACGTGTCTCGTCCAGGAATAAGACACCCTGACCAAACCCGAAGATCATGGATGACATCTTTTATTTTTAAACCACACTTGGAACTTCCGAACGCCCGCCAGATCCACAACTAATTCCCTGAAATACATGTAGTTTGAAAACATCAACAAAAGTTGAGCGAGTTCATGTGTTTGTTTGTGAGTATGAATAACCTTTGTAATCATTGAAAGAATGTATGTATGTTTGTAAACTCTTGGTATGAAAGAAACAAGGAAAAAAAGATCACCAATGGTTTGCAAGGCCATTGATATGTGTGAAGTGATGCAGGAAAACTCAAACCTAGCAAATTTGTCTCCGGGAATAAGACACAGTCACCACATGGGCCACCCTGGTCCGCATGGGTGTGGGCTCGCTACACCCAAATAGATCTATCACTCATGTCCCTCGGTCCTACGACGAGGATTAATGGCCTTAAGTGTTATACCCACCACTCACATGATCAAGTAGTACCCTTCCTTAGCTAACCATACCAAATCAAAATGTTTGTAAATAGTTGTAACATGTACTTCACCCCTGAAGTTATAAAACCAAAAACAGTTAAAGGAAAAGGCAGAGGTCGCGGAATCATCTCAAGCTCTAAAAACCTGCGAATCATGATCTCATACTGGAGCTGCACTGATAGAAGTAACTCATCCCGTGTATAAACAGTAAAATGCAAAGGATGGTAGGGATCAGAAATGGGCATGGTGTAAGGTGGGAACCATCTAAGTGGCTCATCCAGTGGTGAAGAAGCAAAATGAGCAGAAGGTGCAGACTGAGGCATGTGAGGGAAAGTTGCTGATACATGAGGGTCATGGCTAGGCTGCTGGCTAGAAGTGCCTTCCCCTGGACGGGGTGCGGGTATATCCTGCAAGAAAACAATCGGCAGGTCGACACGGTGTACATCAGGCTCAACTGGGTGAGCAGGAGCAATATCAACAGGTGCAGGTGCAAATGGGGGAGTGACTGGCTCAATAACAGGAGGGTCAACGGGTGCAGGAATCGGATCTGGTATAAGTGGTGCAATATCAGGTATGTCAAATGGAATAGGATCATGGTCAGGCAAAGGCTCAGGTGCAGGTATCGGCTCAGGATCAGCGGGTGCATCAATAGGCTGATCATCAGGAACAAAATCAGGCTCAAGTCCAGGCTCGATGTCATGTGGAGGTAACGGTGCAGCTGACATAGATGTATCATCATCAAAATCTGTGGCATAACGTCGCAAACCAACTGCCTGTAAGGCGGAGGAAGTCACAGACGCAAAAGAATCTGAGACGGAGTGTAAGCTAGAATCAGAAGAAATCTCAATAACAGGAATCCCCAGAAGTGGAATAGCAACAACGTCCTCATCGAGCTCTCCATCACCCTGAGCATCATCAGGAGGACCATCAACAAACAGATCAAAATCATCGTCAAAAAGATCATCTAATGGCCAATCCTCATGAGGAATGACCATGAGGGGAACGGGAGCGAGGATCGGTGCCACGACATGCTCACCATCGGGGTGACTAACGATAAGGTGATCGTGAACTAGAATAGGAATAACAAAAGGATCCTCGTCTGGGATACCATCAGCAATCGGTAAATCATCTCGGAAATCGGGCAGCCCAAAGGGCTGAAAGTCGTCGTCATCGTCGGATATCATCTCTGGGTCACTCTCGGTATCAGAAGTAAAAATCTCTGGCTCGGGTTCAATCTCATCATCTGAGACTACAGCCATAGGGTCATCGGTATCGAACAGTCCACTCTCGGATGATGAAATAGTGTCTGTAACAAAGCAATCACAACATATGCACATATATCAACTACTAATCATTAAACACGCAATCAATGACAATGTAATCACATATCCTTCCTAGTCTCCCAGACTAACCCACCCAGTATCCCAGACTGAAACTCCTAGTCTCCCAGACTAAACCTCCTAGTCTCCCAGACTAAACCTCCCAATCTCTCAGACTGAACTACCTAGTTTCCCAGACTAAACCACCCAGTCTCTCAGACTGAGCCACCCAGTCTCTTAGACTGAACCATAAACATAAACTTTGAAATGTGTTTCGTGTCTTTTTGTTTGTAAAAATATTTGTTTCCCTGGATCTGGGCGTTTCGTTTATGCAATGAAAACATATTGTAAAAACATTTTCGTGAGAGCCCTAATGATTGTAGTCTAGACTCTAGAAGGAATCCTAGTTCGCTACAATCGAAGCTCTGATACCAAGCTGTCACACCCTGACTTTTGCGGAAGCGTGATTATGGTGTGACTTTCTTAATACCATTGCATTCAATCATAACAACAACTATATGATATAAACCATAGATGATCATCCATTAATCAAGTTTAAAAACATAATAACAAGATTGTCTTAAAACATAGAAAATTCAAATTCGAGCACAAACCATGCAACTTGTTTAAGAGTTTACAAAGACTCGACAGATGACATTAAATAAAACCAGGATTTGGAAGACGTGTCTCGTCCAGGTATAAGACACCCTGACCAAACCCGAAGACCATGGATGGCATCTTTTATTTTTAAACCACACTTGGAACTTCCGAACGCCCGCCAGATCCACAACTAATTCCCTGAAATACATGTAGTTTGAAAACATCAACAAAAGTTGAGCGAGTTCATGTGTTTGTTTGTGAGTATGAATAACCTTTGTAATCATTGAAAGAATGTATGTATGTTTGTAAACTCCTGGTATGAAAGCAACAAGGAAAAAAAAGATCACCAATGGTTTGCAAGGCCATTGATATGTGTGAAGTGATGCAGGAAAACTCAAACCTAGCAAATTTGTCTCCGAGAATAAGACATAGTCACCACATGGGCCACCCTGGTCCGCATGGGTGTGGGCTCGCTACACCCAAATAGATCTATCACTCATGTCCCTCGGTCCTACGACGAGGATTAATGGCCTTAAGTGTTATACCCACCACTCACATGATCAAGTTGTACCCTTCCTTAGCTAACCATACCAAATCAAAATGTTTGTAAATAGTTGTAACATGTACTTCACCCCCGAAGTTATAAAACCAAAAACAGTTAAAGGAAAAGGGGGTCATGAACTCACAGTCTTGCGTCTTCGAATCACCGTAACTCAAGCTTCTTCGGACCAACACGACTACCTACAACGTACTATAATCTATTAGACGAGCGGGTCGTGCCTTGACTTAGTATTAATGTCCTTGAGTTACGTTTCTCTCATGTCTTTAATATTATTTCAAGTTATATAATTATTTGTTAAAATAATTAATATTTTAAATTAAATTATATTTATTAAATTTTTGGAATAATTGTTAAACAATTATTTTAACTTAATACTTCCAAAGTATCTATACTTGTATATCCTTCCCAAGGATGTGGGTATTTGTATTTGTATTCTTGTACTTGTATATTTTGCCATGCTTTAGGGTAGTATTCCGGTGTGTATTTATACGTACGAGAATACGCATTTTTAATGTATTCATTAAGTATTCTTATACTTAATTTCGTATTCATTTTCCGGAATATTATCATTAATAAAAGTCCACCAATATATACTTCCAAAATATATATTGTAATAAAAATTATTTAGAAAAATATTTGTATTTTCTCATAACTCTCAAAAATGATATATTTCCATGTCTAACTTGTAAAATATATATAAAAATTCATTTTTCTCCAAAAATCATATGTTTCATATTATTCGAGAAAATATATCTTTCACCTCAAAGGTTTTGTATTTCGTGTTTGTGTAAGAGAAAATGTATATTTCCAAAAAATAATATATCTTCCAAAATTTCCAAGAAAATATATGTTCATATATGCCAAACATAATATATTTTTCCTTTATAAAAAATATGACATCTTCTTGTAGTAATTGTGAAAATCATATTTTCATTTCCTTGGTGTCCAAAGTATTATTTACCAAAATATAATTTGTGAATAAATTCCGGAATATTTTTGTAAGTCTTATTCCATAGTTCGGTTTTCACCAATATTTTTGTGTAAATGTGTATATTCATTCTTTGGAATTTTGATAATATTTTGGATTGTGATCCTTGGTATTTTACTGAGTTATATTATTTCATGTCCTAAAATAATATAACTATTACACAAAATATACAAATAATCATACACATGGTGTCTTCTAAATATATATTTCCTAAATACATATTTAGTCACTTTTATTTATGAAAACCAACCTCCAATATTTGTATTTTTGTAACCAAAAATTATGGCAAAGTTTTTGTAACAATTTATGGATTAAAATACACTTGTAAATACTTGTTCAGAAATATTTTTCTAAGTGTTTGGATTTTTAGAAAATTTTGCCACAGTTTCCCCTAAAAATGGAGGTCTCTATGCTTTCAAGCATATCATTTTCTTTTGTAAAAATCATCACAATCAATCCACAATCAACAATAAACAACCTTTACTTACCAATTTGCCATAAACAAGTAATAATCTAACACTTCATGAACTTGAATATTTGTAAAAATTTGTAGGAACTTACTAGTGTTATTCGTAAGCCTTGTTTTCTAAAAATGTTTCTTTATGATTTCTTCTTGTTTCACAAGAGTTTCTACACTTGTTTAACCACCAAAAATCAAGTTTGTTTATTTAAGAACCAAGATCTAGCAAGACTTATATTTTTAACTTGGTTTCTTTGAAAAACCATTCATAAATCTTTAGATCTATAAGATTAATAACTTACTTTGATCATTATTTTTCAAGAAATCAAGGTATTCTTTCAAGTTCATGATTCATGTGTGGATGATCTATTATCCTTCAACATTTCTACTTTCTCATCTTGCTAGATTATGTTTTTAATCATGATCTAGCAAGATCATATGATGATCTACATCATATGGGCCTGTAAACGAACCGAACGAACACGAACATATAATCGAACACATTTTTTTGTTCGTGTTCGTTCATTAAGAAACCGGGCATGTTCGTGTTCGTTTATGTTCGTTTGTTTAAAGCCTAAACGAATAGTTCGCGAACATAAACGAACATAAAAAAAAATAATTGAACATATTTGAATAAACATAAATTAACATGATTGAATAAACAAGTCTAATATATTACATTTCATCCGAAAACACATCTAAATAAGGGTTCATAGATATACTAATTTGTTATATTTATATAATTAGTTAAAAAACCTAATATTTATATAAATATAACTATTTATGTATTTATTAAAATTTAAACGAACATAAACGAACGTTCACGAACATAAATGAACGAACATAAAAGAATGTTAACGAACATAAATGAACGAACACAATGTGTGTTCATGTTTGTTCATTTAATTAAACGAACAAATTTTTTGTTCGTGTTCATTCGTTTATTAAATAAACGAACATAAATGAACTTCCCGCCGAACAAGTTCATGAACGTTCGGTTCGTTTACAGGCCTAATCATATGTATGAACAAACAACAATCAACAAGCAAATCATCACATAAACAACTTAGTTTCATCATTAAACATGCTTATGTTTAAATTTCATTCTTATGATCTTTAGTGTTCATCAAGATTATGGTTATGTTTCTCCTTTTAACCACTTATAATAGAAGTAAACTAGCAAGATCAAGACTCTTACCACTAGCACAAGGCTAGGGATGATCAAGTGAAGAAATGAGATGGATAAAAGCAAATAAGAGAGGTCCTTCCACTTCCACAAGCTCCTAGCTTCTTTGTATGATCTCTAACACCTTTGTATATACTTGGAATATATGAGAATGGACGAATGAAGGTGGTGATGGTGGTGCTTGGTGTCGGCCGAGAACAAGGGAGGGAGAGAGGAGAGTGGTGTGTGTTAGTGTGTGTGAGAAATGAATTCAAGAACTCACAAGACCTTCTTATAATCCATCTTCAATGTTAACCTTTGGTTTCTATGTTTAGTAAAGTGTATGCATATCTATTTTAATATTGCAACAAAATCAACCTTGTGGGACCCTTGTTGGGCCGTAGACATGGGGGGGGGGGGGTAGTAGGATAGGTTTTAACCAAACTAGTTACTTACTAGTTGAAATCCAAGTATTAGTTACGTGTTTTAGTTATTAGATATTTTTAGGAGGTGTTGTGGTGTTCGGGGACCATAACTGGCTTGGAAATATTAAAACAGTGCTTCTAGTGAAATTTTGGTGTTTCGGGTAGTGTCCGGTTGTTCAGTTGGTTATTGGTTAGTTAAAGTGTTAAACTATGCAGTTTAGTGTGATTTATGTTACCTTTTGTGTCACTTTCGATTCCCGACACTTAGGAAAACATTGAGGACCATTTAACCTTGTTTCTGGATAATATTAGATTGTTAAAATGCTGATTTTTGCTGAATTTAGCACTTTGGAGTGAGTTTTAAGCACTTTCTGGCACTTAAACTATCACTAGAATGGCAGTTTTGTGATCCTTACTTTCCTACTCACTATACTAGTGTAATACTTGGTTTCTGGCTCATTCTGTGTCTCAATGCACTGTCTGTGTATGTGCTGAGTTCCGTCAGCATTTTCCTGATTTATCAGTTAACTGTGCTAACTGTACTTAATGCATCAATTGAGGCAATAAAGCTTTCATGCAATATTGGTATGACATTAAACAATGTATGATGCACATGTATGTATTTGGCAGTAATCAGAAAACAGTTAATTGTAATTCAACATAGTCATTAAGAACTAATCATGGTTAATTAATTATGCGGATACCTGAATTTTTGACAGTTGTCACAACACTTACACGCTCAACGCTTATTTGCAACTCGATTAAACGCAACGCAACGCTTAACGCACAAAACAAAGTTGAAAACGCAACTCAACCGATCGAATGGACTTCCGTCCGGATGACCGTCCGCTCGGATGGCCATCCGACCGAATGGCCAATTGACCGGACAACTCATTCGACCGAACGCCACTCTCCACCGCCTTACTCTCACTCTCTCACCTATAAATAGTACCCGTACACCTCATTCGCTGATGTGACATCTCCATCCGACCACTCGCTCTCAAGTCATTCTCAGTCACTTTTCATCATGATTCAAGGCTATTTCGTAAGTATTTCTCCTCAAATCTTGTACAATCTTCATCACTCAACACGTCTACATCATCTTCTCCATAAAAATCACACACATACACTAACGAGTTTACAGTCATGCCCTTTGGATTGACAAATGCTCCCGCAGCTTTCATGGACATGATGAATAGGATCTGTAAGCCGTATTTTGATAAATTTGTAATTGTTTTCATCGACGATATACTAACTTATTCCAAAAGCAAGGACGAGCATTGTGAGCACCTGCATGCACTCTTAACTTTGTTAAGAAGGGAAAAGCTTTACGCCAAATTCTCAAAGGGTGAATTTTGGATACAAGAGGTACAATTTTTAGGACACATGGTGAATCACGAAGGTATTCACATAGATCCCACCAAGATAGAAGCAATCACGAACTGGAAGGTCCCGCAATCAGCTACCGAAGTTAGAAGTTTTCTAGGATTAGCAGGATATTATAGGCGCTTCATTAGAGACTTTTCTAAGATAGTTGTTCCATTAACCAAGTTAACCTGAAAAACTGTTAAGTTTGAATGGGGACTCAAGCAAGAAGAGGCCTTTAGGATTTTAAAGCAAAGGTTAACAAATGCCCCAATTCTTGCCTTGCCAGAAGGGACAGAAGATTTCAAAGTCTACTGCGATGCTTCTAAGCTAGGATTAGGTTGTGTGTTAATGCAACACAAAAATGTAATTGCATATGCATCAAGGCAGTTGAAAAAGCACGAGGTAAATTATACGACTCATGACTTAGAATTAGGGGCAATAATTTTTGCCCTTAAGATTTGGAGACATTATCTGTATGGAAGTAAGTTTACTGTCTATATAGATCATAAGAGTTTAAAACACATATTTGGGCAAAAAGAATTGAACATGAGGCAAAGAAGATGGATGGAAATTCTAAGTGATTACGACTGTGATATTCAATATCACGAAGGAAAGGCAAATGTAGTAGCATATGCCCCCAGTCGTAAGTATCATGAAAAGCAAAGGCGAATTCATGCTCTTAGATTAAATCTACAGTTAGATTTAATGGAACAACTAAAAGGTATTCAAGAAACAGCAATCAAGGATGATGCTGAAGGAATGAAAGGAGGGATAACAGAATTAGAACAAGGGACTGATGGAATTTGGAGATTCCATAAGAAAAGAATTTGGGTACCTAGACAAGGGAATTTAAGAGAAAAGATTCTCGAGAAAGGCCATAAATCTAGGTATACAATGCATCCTGGTAACAACAAGATGTATCAGGATTTAAGGAATAACTTTTGGTGGATAGGATTGAAAAAGGACATAGCTAGATATGTTTCTAAGTATCTAACTTGTTCACAAGTCAAGGCAGAACACCAGAAACCCTCCGGTTTACTTCAACATTTAGAAATGCCTGTATGGAAATGGGAACTAATAACAATGGATTTGGTTACTAAGCTACCCAAAACCAGGAAAGGTAACGACGCAATCTGGGTGATTGTAGATTGATTAACCAAATCGGCTCATTTCCTACCATTGAAGGAAACATTTAGCATGGAAAGATTGGCTAAGATATACGTAGACGAGGTAGTGTCACTGCATGGAGTTCCACTATCCATTGTGTCAGATAGGGATAGTCGTTTCACTTCGCATTTTTGGATAAGTTTTCAACAAGCAATAGGGACGCGATTAAATTTAAGCACGGCATACCATCCCCAAACGGATGGACAAAGTGAAAGGACAATCCAAAACCCTAGAAGACATGCTCCGGGAATGTGTGATAGATTTTGGTGGAAATTGGGATGACCACTTACCACTAATAGAATTCTCCTATAACAATAGTTATCATACAAGCATCAACGTTGCCCCATTCGAAGCACTATATGGACGAAAGTGTGGAACCCCAGTATGTTGGGCAGAAATAGGAGAAAGTCAACTATCAGGTCCCGAGATTGTGCAAGAAACCACCGACAAGATAACTCAAATCAAAGAAAGACTAAAAACGGCTCGAGACCACCAGAAGAGTTATACAGACAATCGACGCAAGCCCTTAGAGTTTCAAGTTGGAGACAAGGTACTCTTGAAAGTCTCACCGTGGAAAGGGGTAGTTCGATTTGGTAAGAAAGGAAAACCGAGTCCAAGGTACATAGGACCCTTTACCGTTACCCAAAGAATAGGACCATTTGCCTATGAACTGCAACTACCAGAAGAACTAGTCGGGGTACATGATGTATTTCATGTATCTAATCTTAAGAAATGTTTATCTGATGAATCACTGGTAGTACCTCTTCAAGACATAGAAGTAAATGAAAAGTTGAAATTCATTGAGAAACCTCTCCAAATAGAAGACAGAAAGGTCAAGCACCTCAAACACAAGAGACTGGTGCTGGTCAAAGTAAAGTGGGATTCGAAAAGAGGACCAGAGTATACATGGGAACTGGAATCAGAAATGAAACGAAAGTACCCTCATTTGTTCCAGTAAATCTCGAGGACGAGATTTTTAACAAGGTGGGGATGATGTAACAACCATTGCCAAAATTGTTATTTCCTTATTTTAATAATGCACATTTGGAAACCCTAATTGAGACCCCCAAGTAGTATGGCGCTACCCATAAATTTTAAAACAGGCGAAACTAGGATCAGGACCCCCTAAAACTCAAGGGGTATCCCGTAATCATAATTATCTGCTCCAAACGGTTGCAAAACACGTATTTTCATGAAATATTGACTCAGCAGGGCTAAGCAGGACACAAGGCTACCCTAGCCTAATTTGGTCTGCCCCGCGATACGCGACAGGTGACCTGGATCCTGTCGCGACACGCGGGAGGGTCCAATTTGGGCTATAAAGCCAGTGGCCTGGGACTTGAACTGTTTGCACGTTTCTATGTAAAAATCATTTACGTACGTTAAGTTATACGTTGTTTCATTCAAAAACACACACAGTCACGAACCTCTGCTGCGACAACAGGGTAATAACTCGATCACTGATACGATACAATGTCTGATCGATTAAAACCGATCCGATGGATGTTTAAGTGCTGCCTGAATACGGGCTATACTTTGTCATTCGTCGTGAGGGTTTCGATCTCGTGAAATTATCGTAAATGTTGAATTAAGTTACTGACCTAGTTTAGTTTGCATTGTTATTTTAACTAGGTTACCAGGCTTAATCAGTAGGCGAACTCTGTCCAGTTAAACTTGCAATGTGAGTCATTCTGTTTTTATCAAATTGCTTTACAAAACCCTAAATGTTTTCCAGTTATACTTTGCAGTGATTAAGTCTTTGCTAATCTTAAGTTACTGGCAGTAAGTGGGGTATTGTGCACATTACTGCTGTTTTTATCACTTTAGGTGGGCGAGCCTAATTAGTGATATACGTCACTATTGGGTGGCATGACCCAATTGTGGTATGACCATAGTCATAGATTCGGTCGAGTGACAACTGAACCAACTAATTATAAGACAGGGGCAAATGTGAAAACTCTTAATGCTGTAAATTATAACAATGTGTCATTTTGTGCAAATTGAATGACTCGCCAGTATTTCCCCGCTGATAAAATCTTTTTAAACATGTTTCAGGTGATTTACTGTGAACAAGGAAAAGTGTCGCGTAGCACTACCAGCTTGAATGTAGTGGCTCAATAAATAAATAAACATGTTTTGTAATCAGGGGATTTCCCAGTGAAATTTCTTTATTGTAAATTACGGGGTTTATCACGAAATTTGAAATAAAATAAATGGGTGTGTTTAGTTAAACGATCCTGTTAAATTTTCCGCTGCCAAATTAACCACCAATACCACGGGTTTTCTGTCCCGCGGCATCCGAATCAGGAAACTAGATCGGGGGCCGTGACAGAAAAATGTGGTATCAGAGCCACTGATTTAAGCCTATATAAGTAATTGAAAATTTTAAAATTTTTCAATTTGCCATTTTGTGATTCTGTGAAAATTTAATTTACAACAAATAAAATTTTAATTTGGATTTTTGTGTTTCTTCATGTGTGCTAACAGCATGAATGAACTATCGGAAGCCCTCCGAAATTTCACTATCCATACTTCTGGTATGGAGATTACCGGAACCCAGACCGGTTATCAAGCTGACACCGAGAAGCCAATAGTGTTTCAGGCCCAGTCCCAGGAGAAACCAAAACCCAAAATGAGAAGAAGGCTGCTGGATTGGAAACGAGGAAGAAAGAAGAAACCCGCTTCCCAATAGATAAAGAAAACGGAGGATCCAAAAGGAAAGGGGAAAGAGATAGGAGAGAGCTCTGGCTAAGCCCAGGAGTTGCCACCTTGGGAGGAACTCGATAGAAAATTGGCAAACAGTGACCTAATCCGACCTGCTGACGAAACCCTTTTCAATTTCCCCGCCCAGTCAGAACTTCCTATCAATTTGGAACCTGCTATTCCAGACCCTATTGTCAACCCTCAACCTGTTACAGGGCAGCTGGAAGAATGGTGGACGAGCGACTAGCATTTTCAGAATTTTATGAATAACCCAAATATTTACTTTCCCCAGTTTGATCCTGAACCTGCACCTTTTCCACCCATGAACCCAGAGAACGTTGCCGAATTGCGTCGATCTGGCGAGGAACTGATGGATGCAGGGAATCGGATTCGAGAAGTGGGGGAAAATATAACGTGGAAGTACGACGAGAGGGAGCGTCGTTTCTGTGAAAGCCAGTTAACCTTAAGTTAAAAGTTTTGTATAATATTAATATGTGAAAATTTATATATATATATATATATAATATATATAGCAATAATAATATAATACTGTATAATAATAACTAAAATAAAACCTTTGTAAAATAGATAATGTGTATTGATGCACAATATTTTATATAAAAATATCAATCTCGCAATGTCGACGATTTTGGTCATATGTGTGACTTACTTGTGTTGTGATTGCCTTATTATGTTTAATTGCTATTCACGTTGTGACAATAATTTGTATATATTGTTAATTATTCATATGGAAAACGCAGTAAACCAACCGGCAAATGAAGTTAACCAATCTGAACCTAATAATGAAGACCATTTTCTCAATAGACAAGATATAGAAAATATCGTTGCTCAGGGAATTGCCAACGATATCCCCGCAATCGTCGCTGCTGTTAAGAATCCCGTTGAACCTTCACAAGCCAACCATAGCAAATGCACCCACGACGATAATTTCAGTAACAGTGTAAACGGCGGTGGCAATAATAATAATAATAATAATAATAATAATAATGTGGTTCAAGCCCCATTTCTTAAGAAAATGAAAGTGGCAACGACTGGTTGAACTTACAAGGAATTTCTCGCCTGTAAGCCAGTCGAATTTGCAGGCAATGAAGGGGCAACTGCCGCACTGCGTTTGTCACACCCCGATATTTACACGTATTATCGGTGGGCCCGGTGGGGAGAATCGTGACGTAGTTGATATCATCATAGTCAAACAACACAATTTTAAATGCACAACGGAAGCAAAAGATGAATCACATTACAAACCGAATAAAAAGTAATATCAAAGTATTACAACGAACTGTAAGGATCCACAGGCGGATCGAAAGATAAATAGGATCATTGTTCAACAGACTTTAACATCTAGAGCTTTCATCTAGTACCTTCACTTAGCCTTTTTTGGAAAATACGTCAGTTTACACTGGTAAATACAATTAACCGACTCATTTTGAAAAGAGTTTAAGAAAATTAGTTTGAATGCACATGGCACAAAATATCTTTTATAACTTGGGACAATTATTTAAAAATAATCTCGTATACAGTTTTACTTATTTGTCGTCCGTCAGGGCCGGTTAGAAGAGCCGGACAAGATTAACTGACACGCCACAGGTATAATGCCCACAAGGTTGATTCCTTTAATTGGATTACCAGTTTTTACATAATGCAACTGTCAGGTGTATGCCTACACCCCGTGCTTAGGTCGTGGCCATTTCTTTGAATGATGACAAGGATATCCGGGACATGGTCATTTAACCCCCAAAGGCCATACACCAAATAATACAGATTAAAACGAGTTATGTAAATACATTAATCACAATCCGATTTAAATGACTACACACCCGACCAAGCGGTATTATTGTAATACCTGAGTAAGTATAATTCACAAACAGCGAGTGCAGGTAGCTTTTACCGGGCTCCTAATCTGGAATGAAGGTTTTAATAACCTATTAGATTCCTAACGGGTCTTAATTAAGCCTAAACTTAGACCGGTTAGTTTTAAAGGAAGATATACGGTTCAAAACGCACGATTAAGCGATGACCGGATTAGAGTGTGGTTTAGACCCGACAAGTTTGTATACTTGTATAGTATGGGTAAACTAACCACATTCTGGATTTTGAGATAAAAACGATAAGGTTTGACCCGTTTCGGCTAATTTATGCAAACTAGTTACATAAATCGCACCGAACGCGAATAATGCGTTACGGGTAACCAAAAGAGTCATATACGGGTTTCCTAAGTTAATATGCCTTAAATATGTTGTGATATCAGTAGGATACTTTCCATTATGCCCAAAATGAATTTAAACTCAAATTATGCCCCGTAGGGGCATTTTGGTCATTTTAAAGCTTATAGAAGAGTTTAAATATAAATCTGAGTTTCAGGTCTGATATATTCAGTAAAAATACTTATTTTTATAAGTCATAACAGTAGAGTATGGTATATAGGTGAAATTTACCTTTTATAACTAAACTATGCACCGTAGGGGCATTTTGGTAATTTCACATAGGCTTTAAAGGTCAAAACAGGGAATCTGAATTTAAAACTTTTCTTTACTGTTAAAATATATAAATTTACTTAAAACATCAGTAGGTATTAAGTCTTATATGAGAAAAATGGTTTTAATACATACTATGCGTTTTAAACGCCTAAAAAGACGGTTTTAAGCGGTTTCCGGGTTTTTAAAGAAAAGCTGATATTTTTATTATTCCAGAAGACTCAAAATGTTCTATTTATTATATAAAATCAGTAGCAAAAGGTTTGGTATCAAAATACTAAGTAAAACTCATTTTATAGGCCAAAAGGGCAAAACCGACAATTACCGAATCAAAGCTATAACCCTATGTTATGCTCAGCCTAAAAATAAATAAAAATATTCAAAAATCCCAAAATATTATTTTACATCAGTAGGTAAAAATTTTGGTATCAAAAATTGGGTTTAGATAGCCTCTATGCTAATTACGTCGTTTAATTAATAAAAAGCTTTCTAATTACGCTATTGAGCATAACTCTTAATCTAGACCTCCAACTGATGTGAAAATTTAGAGACATGTTTATAATTCAGTAATAAAGATTATTGTCCTCTCACATTTTCAAAATTCTTGTTTTAAGGTCAAATGGGCATGTTGGTCAACATTTAGGCATATAACGGAAACATGTATATGAATCGGATAACTAATGAACCAAGTTGTATAATCACAGAGGGTTATAATAACATGTAACTTGGTCCTAATAAAGCTCCGAGGCATTTCTAAAACTTGCTCTAATGGGTCAGAACTGAAAGTTAAAGCAAAAGTCCACATATGCGACTTTCGGTTCCAAACCGAGCTTATACTGAAAATTGTCGGGTTGAACATGTTTAGACATGTTCTTACATTAATTACCAAGTTATATTAGTGATAAAACAGGTTGCATGGCTTCTACATTGCTAATTATGCATTTATTTGAAAATTAGCTTTCTGTTGACTTTTTATGATCAAGTTTGACCCGACAATTGACCTAGTTAGAGTGGGAATCAGAGAGTGCCCTTTTAAGGGTTTATTACCCACATAATTACCAACTCATAGGTACTTTAAATTCGAGATTTGACTGGACAATTTGTGATTAATCACGAAGTCAAACCTTAATTACTACGGTTTGACTTTAGGCCATTAAACTAAGTAAAACTGAATTAAGAAAGGTTAAGTGAGCTTACAATAGTCCTATGCATTACTAATGACTTCTAGGAAATGGCCTTGAGCTCCAGGAATCTCCAGAGATAAAGTTATGAAAGTTTTGAAATGCAAGTGCCCAATGTTTGCAACTTTGGAGTTCTTATATAGGGAATTTGATGCAACTAGATCATGCCAAGCAAGTCTACAGGTGTTATATGATGCTTACAAGTGCCCCTATTGCATGAAATACCATTGGGGCAGCCCCTGGTATGTAAAACAAGCCTTCAAAGTCGGTTACACAGCCTGAACAGGCAGCTGCCAAGCTTATTCTGTCGCTGGCAATCCCAGGCGGCCCGCATAAGACTTCCCTTATGTCTTACGCGGCCGGTATGAGGGTCCAGAACAAGTTAAACAAGTTTCAAAGTTTGCACTTTAGGTCCCTGGTCCTTATAAACGTTGTTTTAACTTTATTTCTTGCATTTTTAACCCTCAAACTTAACTTTTAAGGGCTCCAAGACATATCCAAACTTCGTTAAGTCCTCGGTTAACTTTATAATCACCCAAAAATGCTTAAATTTCAACATTGACGCTTTTAACCCCTCTTATACGAATGTTATCATAACTTTCTCATACTTTATCGAAACCTCGTGAAATTTTTATTACTTATTCTAGTGAGCATAATTAATCGCTACAAAACTTTGGGTTTGCTAAAAGGTCACTCAGAGGTATAAATTAAACATGTTGACACATTTAACCCCTGTAGTTTGTGTTCTCTCACTTTCTTTCACAATTGGCTTCGTATGATCCATAATTCATTCGTTTAAGGGTATAAACATCGTGTAGGGTTATTGAAAGGTATAATTATCCATTGTTGACACTTTGAATCCTTTTACACACGTAAATTCTTTGTTTGTCAACTTTAGTCTCTCATAAGTAATCTTTTACACGTTTAAAGCTCATGACACGTGTTGATATTATATTGGACATGAAATTACGAGGTGTTACATCCTCACCCCCTTAAAAGAAATCTCAACCTCGAGATTTACTGAAATAAATGAGGGTACTTTTCTTTCATTGTGGATTCTACCTCTCATGTGTACTCGGGACCTCTACGGGCATCCCATTTAACCTTTACAATTGGCACATGCTTCCTTCGAAGCTTCTTAACCTGTCGATCCTCGATTGACAAAGGTTTTTCCACAAATTTCAAGCTCTCATCTATGTGCACATACGTATGTGGTATGACTAGTGATTCATCAGCTAGACATTTCTTCAGATTGCAGATGTGGAATACATTATGAATACCACTGAGCTCTTCAGGCAAGTTTAACTTATAAGCCACTATTCCGACACATTCGATGATCTTGAATGGTCCTATATACCTTGGGCTTAACTTACCTTTCTTACCAAATCGCATCACTCCCTTCCAGGGTGATACTTTAAGTAGAACCTTGTCACCTACCTCGAACTTTTTGAGGTTTACGCCTTAAATCTGCGTAACTTTTCTGCATATCCCTGGCAGCTTTGAGACGATCTCGTATCTGTACAATCTTATATGTCGTCTCCAGGACTATATCAGGTCCTGTTAGTTGGACATCTCCAACTTCTGCCCAACAAACGGGCGTTCTGCATTTCCTTCCATACAAAGCTTCAAATGGTGCAGCTTGTATACTGGAGTGATAACTATTATTATATGAAAATTCGATCAATGGAAGATGATCATCCCAACTTACACCAAGATCAATAACACAAGCCCTTAACATATCTTCCAGTGTTTGAATTGTTCGCTCGCTTTGACCATCCGTTTGAGGATGATATACAGTGCTGAAATTCAATCGAGTGCCTAGCGATTGCTGAAAACTTTTCCAAAAGTGTGATGTGTATCTTGTATCTCTATCAGAGATAATAGACACTGGTACCCCGTGAAGAGATACAATCTCGTCCACATACAGCTGAGCTAACTTATCTGAGCTGTGTGTTTCCTTAATAGGTAAGAAGTGGACTGACTTAGTCGGTCTATCAACTATCACCCAAATAGTATCATTTCCTTATTTTGTCTTTGGCAACTTGGTGATAAAATCCATAGTCACCATTTCCCACTTCCAGGTGCGAAGTTCAGGTTGTTGTAGCAAATCTGACGGCTTTTGGTGCTCAGCTTTAACTTGTGCGCACGTCAAACATTTGGCCACATAGGTAGCTATAGACTTCTTCAAGCCTATCCACCAATAATTTGCCTTCAAATCCTGGTACATATTGTCACTTTCAGGATGAACGGAATACTTAGAACTGTGTGCTTCTTGGAGGATAACATCCCGTAGTCCTCCATAGATTGGAACCCATATTCGTCCATTTAATCTTAGGATTCCATCCTTACCATATGATAACTGTTCTGCAGTGATTCCCAGTTTTTCATTTGGATAGTTAGCTTCTAACATGGCTTCCTTCTGTGCGGCTAGCAGTTTATCACTCAAACTGTTCTTTAATTCAATGCTCTTGGCATTGATTCTTATGGGCTTAACCCTTTCCTTTCTGCTCAATGTGTCGGCGACCACATTCGCCTTGCCTGGATGGTACCGGATTTCACAATCATAATCATTCAGTGTCTCCATCCATCGACGCTGTCTCATGTTCAGATCCTTCTGATTGAACAAGTGTTGAAGGCTCTTGTGATTAGAATAGATCACACACTTGGTACCATACAAATAGTGCCTCCAAAGTTTCAGTGCAAATACAACGGCACCCAGCTCCAAATCGTGGGTGGTGTAATTCTTCTCGTGCACCTTTAACTGTCCAGAAGCATAGGCAATGACTTTTCCTTTCTGCATGAGCACGCACCCCATACCAGTATGTGACGCATCGCAGTATACTACAAACTCTTCTATTCCATCAGACAATGTTAACACAGGTGCATTGCTCAACTTCTGCTTAAGGATGTCAAAAGATTCTTGCTACTTAGGTCCCCAATCAAACTTGATATTCTTGCGGGTTAGTGAAGTTAGGGGTGCAGCAATCCTTGAGAAGTTTTCAATAAAACGCCTATAGTATCCTGCTAAACCCAAGAAACTACGAATCTCTGTGGGTGTCTTCGGCTCTTGCCAATTCATGACAGCTTCAACCTTAGCAGGATCCACCTGGATACCACGCTCACTAACCACGTGTCCAAGAAATTGGACTTCACGAAGCCAAAATTCACACTTTGAAAACTTGGCATAGAGTTTCTCTTGCTGAAGCAGTGAAAGAATACAACGAAGATGCTTCTCATGGTCAGCTTGATTCCTCGAGTAAATAAGAATGTCGTTAATGAAAATGATGACAAATTTATCCAACTAGGGCTTGCATACGCGGTTCATGAGGTCCATGAATGCCGCTGGTGCATTAGTGAGTCCAAAAGGCATCACTAGGAACTCGTAATGACCATAACGAGTCCTAAATGCAGTCTTGTGTACATCTTCATCTTTAACCTTCAGTTGATGGTAACCTGACCTCAAGTCTATCTTAGAGAAGTAACTTGCCCCTTGTAATTGATCGAACAGATCGTCAATCCTGGGCAATGGATATCTATTCTTGATAGTGACTTTGTTAAGCTCGCGATAATCGATGCATAGACGAGCTAGGATTGGTGCTCCCCAAGGAGACAAGCTAGGCCTAATAAATCCTTTTGCCAACAAATCATCCAACTGAGTCCTCAACTCCTTCATCTCAGTTGGGGCTAACCGGTAAGGTGCTCTTGCAACAGGTGCTGCTCCAGGTATAATGTCGATTCAGAACTCCACTTGTCTATCTGGCGTAAACCAGGTAGTTCTTCAAGGAATACTTCTGGATATTCAGAGATGACAGGGATGTCTTCAACCTTGGGTTTTGGTTCATCAATAGTCACATGTGCCATATAAATTACACAACCCTTCTTCATACATCTTGACGCCTTAAGCACAGACACTTGCTTAGGCAACCCATACTGAGTGTCTCCCTGTATGGTAAGTGGCTCACCATACGGAGACTTGATTAGCACTTGTTTCTTGTCACAAACAACCTGGGCTTGGTTATGAGATAACCAATCCATGCCTATTACTATGTCGAAACCAGCTAATTTCAAAGGAAGCAAGGATAACGGAAAGGAGAGGTTCCTAATGGATATAAAGCATCCATCTAACATAGTTGAGGCAGTTTCTCTGGTACCATCGGCCAACTCTACCTCATATTTCATGCTTAGGGTTTTAACAGGTAAACTCAACAACTTACAAAACTTATCATCTACAAATGACT